>CM076569.1:846027029-846247897 GCA_034641835.2 Pinus albicaulis | reverse complement strand
TTTATTTTCCATATTTGACCATATTTTACAATTAATTTAAAAAGGAAAAAATAAACAGTGATTGTTGTGACACACTGTTATTATAGTAACTATTATTACCCAATATTTTGTTGTGCTAATGTTAACGTATTTCAGCAACCTTTGTTGCTAAATACTTTACATGGGTGTTAGAGCAAGCTCATATAATTGGTAGGATAATTACGTGTTCAGCAAGGGGATGGCTATGGCGGAGATGGTAATATGTAATGGCAGGGAAGATTTACAAGTAGTTATTTTTTATCCCACTGTTTCCGAATTGAAACAACACAGCGTGGCACGAAGCACCTACAGTTACAAAAATTCACCTGATGTCTACAGTTCATTTGAAACTTAATTGCAAACCGATGATTGATCAACACCCGCCAACCATTGTAGGAAGAAATATTATCGCCAACACCTGCCGAGATAGCCTGAATCAATTAACGCTCGCTTGCTTGCTCGCTAGATGAACACGGAGACGGAGGCGGAGGCCTTTATGAAATGCAGAGGAATCATGCTTAGACTTACTATTTTAGTGGTGCAAAGGGAGTTACTTGGATTGGTTATTTATTATACTAAAATTTCTTCGAAATCCATTTTTATTTCTAAAAAACTAATTTTAATTTTAATTATTGTTTTTATTTTCTATTTCAAAGGTGTTCTAGTAATTAGTTTTCATTAGTTAATAATTAACTTAATTTTTTTTGTGTATAGAGTTTTGTTTAAACGGTGATGAGACATGTTCTTAGAGCACTCATCACAAGTTTAATTTTATTTCCTGATAGGGGAGTGATGTATCTGGACATGTTGATGAAAATGGAGTAAAAAAACGAAAAATGAGAAAAATGAAAAATACTACCAAACTTACAAAAAAAAATAATTAACTTAATTTTATTTCATATATTACTTTAACAATAATGGTTCTTCTTAATATTTATAATTAACTAGATCTTCTTTCATTTATTATATACTAATTTTTCTAAATATTTATCTATCTTATCATTATTTAAATTAGCTCTCTATTTTCTAAATATAATGCATGGTATATGAATTTTTTTTCTCATTAAATAGAAATGCATATAAAATAATTTATTTAATTACTTTTTAATTTAATTTTTCTTTTGACTATAAAATTACCAATTAATTAATGATATCAAAGGTTCCATGTATATCATGTTCTCCAGAATTACCTAAATGTATAGGGTGTTATGATTCACATGTCTTTCAAGTATCCATCTTTTCTTGGTAGGGAAATGATGCAATGATAGTGATACTATTAATTAATTTGTGTTTCTCTTTGTTGAGAGAACAATGTTCACTTGGTTATCACATTATTGCATGCCACTTAGTTAATCCTCATGAGTGATTGAGTCCATGGCCTACCTTCATAGCAATGTGAAACCCTAAAGTAAAATCATCTCTAGCTTTTCAATTCATGCCATTGAAAGAGTGCTAGTAGGTGGAAATATGAATGCTCCTCCTCTCTCAGTGGTACTCAATATGCTTCACATACAACCCCAACACTCATATGTGTATTGACTACAATCAATGCATTAGTAATTTTGATAATCCAAAATCAAAGCATACTATAATAACATATCTAAATAATTTTCTTTACTTATCTGGAATACAATGAAATGTTGAAGCAATGTCCTGTAAACTATCAATAGCACCTACAATTAACTATCTAAAATTTCATTTCAATTATCTAAATCATAGAAATCATTATTATTAGTTGTGTATGTCCATCCATATTTAATTCATATGTGATATCATATATCTTATAATTATTTAGTTATCCTCATTTAAAACTCATTTAGACCATAAAAAGTCCATGTTTTGTTATTACAATATAAATCAAATAATCAGATAATTTGTAGGCATATACTCTCAAATTAATAAAATTTAATTTCTATCAATAGTAAAACAAAAGGGAGTATTATATACATCCCCTCATAAAAAATACTCTATCTCAAAGTTCTAAAACAAGTATGGAAATAGTTGATGCCTATCAGCTAAGTCCTCCCAAGTAGTGGAACTAAGACTATAGTTATTCCATTTGACCGTAACCTAGTCTACCAAGCAATTTCAAAGTTGTTAAGTGCACTAGTATAAAATGTAGATTGGATTGGCCATACGGGCCCCCTCTTCCACATCTACAAATAACATATATCAATAACATGCGCAAGAGAAAAGATATAATTATGTAATACTAAAACATGAAATACATCACCCAAATGTTCTAATGATGTGGGAAGTGCAAGACAATATGCAATTGGTCCCTTTCTTCCTAAAAATTCAAAAATCCTACATAACATTATGACAAATCTACTCTACCAAAATTAGTCGAATTGTTTTGTGATATGATCCACAAGAATACTTTATCCCTAACATTTTAATCTTGGTCAAATATATGCACATTCACATAACCTTTTTGTTTATCTTACATTTCCATTCATCTTTCCTTAATTTTCTTCATATATTTCTTCATTTGTTGGATTACTTCTACTACAATCAAAACTCTATCCCATAATTTGTCCCAACTAAAGGTGTTTAAACAGTTTTTCATACAAGAATATAAATGATGCCATTTTTATCAAACTTTTGTAACTATTATTATATGTAAATGTTGAATAACGTGTTTTCATTGATGTAAAAGTTAGCAGGAGACCCAAAATGGATACATATCAAAGTTAGGGGGAGACCCACTCAAGATGGATACATGTCCAAGTCAAGAGGAGACCTATATGTTAACTCAAGTTAGAGGAGCAGTGGACCACCTTTCAAAGGTCAGCCTAACCAATTTTACAAGTCACCCCCTTTAGCAAGCACTAAATCCTTATAAGTGAAAGATTTAGTAAGTGTATTCGATGACAATGAAGTGAGAGAAGGAAGGTAATATGAAGCAAGCAAGAAGAAGGGTGGGGTGCAAAGAAGTACAGGAGAATAGAAGGAGTATTTGTGACTACAAGATGAAGGGTCGGGGTAAAGAAGATGTATGAGGTGCAATGAGTCACATAACAAGAAGACCATTCAAAGTCTCAACGAAGAGTTTCGTAAACATATTATACTAGAAGAAAAGCCTCTATTAGCACCATGCTATAGTGTTAGAAATTGAATATGTTGTTTACATTTAAAAACCTTAAACTTATTTATAACATAGAAGCATTGTAAAACACATAGTTTTAAGCCATTTTAATTAGTTTTTGGGACGGAAAATTAATCTACTGGAATAATTTCATATCATAGTTTTCCAATGACGAGGCTTTGCAATTTATCCAATATTCAATATATTATATTTCTAGGTAATGAGGGTGCTTAAGTTACAAACCTAAGGTCTAAAACCCCTCAACATTTCGCTTACTAGGAATTTTGTTAAAGGACATTCTTTGTATACTTTTCAATATATGGTACCCAAGTTTCACTAGAGCATATCCCCTGTTCTCAAGGGAACTTATATGTAGCCCCTAAGGGCTTAAACCCTTGACATATTGACATATAACATTTTGTAGTGGAAGTAGAGATATGACTATTTTTTGGTATCTTGATACTTCGAAGAACCCAATCATCGCCCTTGGTTGTAGGGTGCTTCAGTTGTATAACTTGGAGCTAAAGGCCCTTGGAATATTACATATTGACATTTTGTGAAATTTGTAATTTTGGAATTATCTGGGTATCCTAATATCCTGATGCCTCAGCCTGTCAAATTATAACAATTGATAGGAACATTTTCCATCATCCGAGCCCCCGAACTCTTGGATTTGAAAATATTTTTAGTGTTAATCCTTTTGGTGCATTTTCTAATATTACAATACAAAAGGATAATTTGGTGCTCGATAAGAAATTTGGTCTTTGTAACCCCCAATGCCCCCCATCATGAAAATTGGTGAATAAGTTGCTAACAAATGTACTTTGTTGCTTAGGACAATGACATATTGGGAGTTTTATAAAGTAAGTCACTTGCCAAACATTTGGTATTTTATATCGAAATGGACCACATTTTCAATTGATGAAGGAGTTGCAATCATCTGACGAAAATAATTATCATCTTGAGGACCTAAAATGAAGTTGACATGCGGGATTTTCTAGTGATAATTTTGGGCATATATTTTGATACATCGATATATGGCTAAAACTTCATGTTCTAAATTTGGTGTTTGATATAACACCAAAGTTGTATGAGCACCAAGTTTTGAAAAGATGGGGTGTAACGTCGATAAGTGCTTTCTTATAGCATTGGCCATATATCAAGCTAGGATACAACCTTGGGGTGTTAGTGGAAAATAATTGTAAATTTCTTAGCATTGTAAGTGCTAATGTTTGAAAATTGGGATTGAAGGAATTTCCAATTTAATATGAAGGTGTAACACCGAAAAAACGCATTTGTCATTATTTGAGTTGAACAAAGCGTTGGTTCAAAAGTAATGCAAAAAATGTGATTGAGCATAGTTGAAGATACATAGAAGGCTAGAGACCAATGTGGAGCATATAACAAAGAAAAATAGTTCACCATTACAAACCAGTGATCAATGCAAGCAAAGGGGATTAGTGTCTCATGTAGGTTGGTGTCTACAATGCAACAAAGGGGATTGGTATCTCTTGTAGGTTGGTACCTACAAAGTAACAAAGGGGATTAGTGTCTCTAGTAGGTTGGTGCCTACAAAGTAGCAGAGGGGATTGGTGTATCCTATAGGTTGGGGCCTACAAACCTTGTAACACTAGGTTGGTTCTTAAAAAAAATATATAAGTAGGTTGGTGCCTACAAATATTTGTTATAAACAGTTTTTCATATATGTATTTTGTTCCATATATGAGGTGGTTTGATTATGATTTGATGGTTTTTTTCATATGTTTAAATAGGTAGTAAAGTTATATTGGAGGTTTCTGTGGTGTAGATTTTGAGATGCAACACTCGGAATATCCACAGTCTTCATTTTCAGTCGATGTTTCGAGTCTAAATCAAGACTCAAAGTGTATTTCATTAATTAACCACCCCTCCTCTCAGTATAAGTGTGAATCCAACAATTGGTATCAGAGCAGGTTCATTCTGAAGCAATATAACCATTATAGAAGAGATATCAGAGTGACTTTGGCCAATCATGAAGGTTCAAACAATGTTCTTCTATTTGATGAGAAAAAATACACTTTCTGGAAGGAAAGATTGAGGCCATATCTTATGGATCTTGGATCTAACATTTGGAAGTCTATAGTAAATAGTTATGAAGCTCCTGAAATCCTACCAACAGATCAAGGTAGAAAGAAAGCATATGAGCATAGTTAAAAAGCCATGAATGTAATACTTAATGGTCTATCAAAATCAAAATTTCTTAAGGTGATGCATTGTGAAAACAAAATGTGGGATAAGTTGCAAACACCTATCTGGGTGATGATATTAAATAAAGGTAAGATTTGGAGAATTTGTAGTTGGATGAATTGAATGGAATTCATATTGCATATGAAAGGAGGATATGAAAATCGTCATATAAGATAGAATACAATCAAGCAGAGAAAATTGATTCATATGATGATGGTTTTATGGGGAGGTAAAACTTAAACTGGAGCTTTTTTATTCCTTAAAAGAAATAGGTAGACTCAGAGGAAATATTATAAAGGAGAAGAAACTAGTGAAAAAATATTAGAGGAAAGATCATGATTCTGATGAAGTAATAGAAATCATCGTAGAAACACAACTAAAAGAGGCAAGGATGATAAATGTAGTGATAATCTACTTGAAAGAAAAAAGAAAAAAAAATTCTAAAAAGCTAGAATTAGAAGTCATTTCCTTGAGGAAGGAACTAGAAAAGGAAAATTTTTAGTTGAACCAAATTTTGAAGTTTGGAAAACGTACTGAAACTCCTAAATGAAATCCTTAGCTACCAAAAGTCTCATTTCCTTAAAAAAATTATTGTATATAAATAAAATAATGAGACTTCCAAGTGAGAATCAAGAACAAAGACATCAAAGAGATAAAATAAAGAAAAACCCAAAAGATATGTAGATGTTTTCAAAAGTTCTATCAACAATGAAAGTAGTACCAACAAAGAACTTGAGAACCGGAAAACACAAGAATTTTCAAAAAGATCTATCAATAGTGTAAGAATTAGTAGAAATGGAATTAAGGACTAGTAGAGATATGAGTTCCCTTACAAATACACCAATAGGGGAGAATGGGTTCATGTGAGCTATGTATCCAAGAAATCCCTTCACATCGTAGTATCAAAATCTCTTCTTTGGCTATTTCTTTGCTTGTAATAACTTTGGTCATTAGGAAATAAATTTAGAGCCTATGTGAGAAATTAATATGTGAGAAATAGAAGAAGAGGATCTTATAGAGCCTCAATGAATGGTTATGTAAGCAATAAATATAGAAGTCCTTAAGAAGTTGGTGTTAGAAGCTAAAACTTAATTTCTCCCCTATTGTACCATATTTAATGTCACAAGTACAATAAATATGGGCACAAATCATGTGATTGTAGAAGCAAATCAATAAGGATTCCTAAGCAAGGCAAGGAAGAGGATATTATCAGACATAGAGAACGATGCACAAAGTTATGGAAAAGGAATCAAGAAAACAAGAAGAATGTGGTCTATCTCTATATGTTTGAAGCAAAGAAAGTCAATGATATATTGATAGCGGTTCTTGAAAACATGCAATAGGTGATAAGAGAAAATTTATCTCTCTAAAGGAAGTCAAAGGAGGTAGTGCCACTCTTGGTGATTAAATGCATCAGGAAGGATAATTAGTCTTGATAATGGAAATACTAAAACTCTAAATGTTTTGTATGTTGATGGTTTGAAATACAATCTTTTAAGTGTAATTCAATGTGTGATCAAGGATATGATATCAAATTTCAATCTAAATGGCATGAAATAAGGACAGTAGTTTCAGGAAGATTGGTGAAAAAAGAAATTAGGACCTCAAATAATCTATATGTCCTTGAATGAAATTAAAAAGAAGAAAATTGTTGTATGGGAGTAATATCCAACTCATATCATTGGTAAAAGGAAGTATAATATCAAGAGAAATGAGAGCTTGTAGTAATCTTGATCACATCAAGAAGATGGGAGCTTTAGAGAGTGAGTTGTAAGAGAAGAATGACGAAATGGAAATTTTGCAGGATGTGAACCAACAATTGATGTGTAAAGAGCATGAGGTGAATGATGAACTAGAATAGGAAATAAAAGCACCTATTGAATCAAATAAACAATGAATACCAAAGGGACAAAAATGATTTTGTATGATAAAAAACAATTGAAACTGATGAATTGCATGAGAAAAAAAATAGGAAATTGTTCATTCAAATGCATCAACAAAGGAATATTTTGGTAGAAAGGAAGAAAAGGGAATTGGATATAAAAATTCTTAAAGCATAATCTCATGGGGAAGCATCAGCTTTCCCCTGTTATCTGTAAAAATGGGGATAATTGTAGATGAATAGAAGCATAAGTTCAGAGGTAGCAACCCCAAAAGGAGGAGAGTTTTAGAAAAATAAAATTTGCAGGAAGAGACAAATTTGAAGAAGTTGCAAACAGGTGAGTTAAGTTTCATGTAAAGAAGAAGTTTTATACAAAGGAGAAGCTTGCAAATAGGGGGAGTAATCTCTTTTCTATTTATATTATAAGAGGAGAACTTACAAACAGAGGAAGCATTATAGACATATTGATATAGATTTATGAAGGGAACGAAATGAAATACAGATGTATAAAAAAAACATAGAGATGCAATAAAAGTTGACTTCTACTAATAAATAGAATGTACTGAAACTATAAAAATTCATAACGAAAAAAACTCGCTCTAATGGTGGTAGCTTATCTCTGAGAAGAGATGTGACAGATATACGCATTCTCAAAAGTGCATTACAATAAGGTCGAAAGGCCCTTTTTAACATAAAGTAGCAATGAGGAACCCATAAACATCAAAAAAACTAACCCTAGGAGATTTAACACCAAAAGTATTGTTGTCCTTGATGGGGTTAGTTGTTGCGTCAACTTCCCAAAGTCATAAATTTTCCATGCGATCCCTTTTTGATGTGCTTAGTATCCCATTAGAAAGGTATAACCAAGAAATACACATTATTACTAGACCAAGCCAAGAGCTTATAACTTTCTCGTAGGCCCTACCACATCAAAAAAATGTTTTTTAGGGCCTCAAAATGACCCCAGAAGTTGAGGCTCTGAAAAAATGCCAAGATGCAGAATTGTGCATCAACATAGTGGAATAGGTGGGTGGCCACCAATTGTTAGAAAATTAGAAAGGGTCCTCAATCATTTTGATGTTGCTTATATCATCTTTAATATTATCAGAAGTTTTCCTTTTCCACCAAATACAGTATCAGTACTTATCAAGTCTTTTGTTTATAACTTCATGAATCATGAAAATTCATCTTTAGTACTTTCATTCATTTGGTTTCATTCGTAATTCAAGGTATTCATTATGATGTCATAGTATTCCCTCCCTCTCAACTAGAGAGATATACCCTTTCTTTTATCCAGGCTCCCTCTCAACTTCATAACTTCAGAGAAACTTTATTCTTTCAAGGCTTCATTTTTTTTCTTATGGAATCAAGGTCATCTTGATCATCATCATTCTTGTAGCTTCCTTCATCATGCTCATTATTATCATATTCAACTTATGAATATCTTGAATATTATGTACCTGCAAATATTCAACAGAAAGTACAACCAAATACAAATATACAAAAGCATGAAGACAAATATAATATTCTTATCATGTCATTACAATGGAAGCATCAAAACATTCAAACTTTAGACATTAAATACTTAAACCAACTTAGGTTCATAATCAGCAAGAGACACATCCTTTTATATACTAGACTTCAACTTCTTGCTAAGTTTTTTTCATAAACCCTATACTACAATTTCGAGACATAAAGCCTTAGATATTAGCGATTCAATCAAATTAAAATCATATTATACTTTTAAGGTTTCAAAAATATGCTTTTACATGTCAAACTTCTACTAGGGTTTGTTGCAAACCCTAGATTTTATCATCAAAAATAAATCATATTGAAATTGTTTTAGGGAAATCAAACCTATGGATAGATAAGTTTCCCTAAGTGTGGTGGATGCACTTAGAACAATAGATGAAAGACACTTGACCTTTTCCTTAAGATAAACAGATAATAGAAGAACATCAACTTGTGATACTTCGTTATTCCTCGTCTCCCTTTTGTCACTTCCATCGCTCCCAATCGAACTGAACTCATTTGATAGGTACATGCAATTACTAACAGAATATGGAAAATGACATAAAGGCATATGATATATTCATCTTAATCAAACTGAATCGATTGCATTTGAAAATACATATATGAAAGCATGAACACATGTATTAGGAAAGGAAAAAATATCTTTATTATAAGATAGAAGGAGAAGTTACAACCAGTTGGATAGATTCGATGTCAACTCGCTCCAGCTTCAATCCTATCCTCATCACATCAGCAACATTACTCCAGTAGCATAACATTACTTGCAAACAATACCTCAAACAGTTATAATCTCACCAGCATAACTCTACAAATTCCAACTCTTTCTCCCCTTTTGCACGATGATCAGTGCTCAATTTATAGGAAATGAGGGTAGTTTGGCATTAATTGTTCATTGAATGGATTTTCCATAAATGGATGAGGAAGTTTCCTTGTTCAATGGGATAGGAGGATAAGTGATTTAATGGCTCCATGGTGTTCATATTCGAGGTTATCAAATAGCATGATAGTTGGAACACTTCTAGAAGCCACTAGAAAGTGGGAAGATTCTCGTAATCCTTTGAACAATTCGCTCCCAATCGACCAACACACTGTTAATTGGGCCTAGGTGCTCTGCAACGCTACATTGCATGGGATTAAGGGCTCTGCAAAGAACTTAAATCAATCTAGGGGTGTTTTGTTGGCTCAATGGAGCATTTCAACTAGACTTCAAGAAGTGAAACTTTCATGGATAAAAACCAACAATGGGATGACTTGTTTAAGGCAAGTAGCAACGGATTTAGAGTATGATAGACCATGTTTAGATTGATTTGGTTTTCGGGGGTGATGCCCAAATTGACCTGTAATAGCTGCCCCCTAAAGCATGAAGTAAAAATGATAATATTGAGTGATATGATTTACGATGTGATGAGTAGAATCTGAAGCGGATGGTGACCTGCATCAATTACAATACATTAAACCATGATATCTTTTTCATTTTTGACATGAATTGTTGAGGGAGGTATACCCATACTCAACACATAAACTATCATAACATCAGAAATTCATCTACATATATAGACCCATGATAGGATGACCATCTGTGTAAATCCATCGTATTGATGATGTGGTACTACTCCTGAAATCACAGCCTGGATGGATGAAAC
Organism: Pinus albicaulis; assembly: GCA_034641835.2. Taxonomy (NCBI): domain Eukaryota; kingdom Viridiplantae; phylum Streptophyta; class Pinopsida; order Pinales; family Pinaceae; genus Pinus; species Pinus albicaulis. Next base: position 846,237,507 of record CM076569.1, on the reverse strand, counting down.
TAGATCTGGGGTTTTCTATCTCGTTTTCTCGATCACTCAAGTATGAGTCTAACCATGTGAATATGTGATATGAAGTCGAACATGGGAATACATTATCTGATTACCATCCAATGACGTAAGTCGTTAACAGACGCGAGAGAAACCACCAATGATGATAATGGCTCTCAAGGTACTGCAATACAGTATGCATGGTGTGAATAGATGATTTGATGTCGAACACCATACAAATTATTCCAAGCGAATTCTAGTGATGTCAACCTATCGTCGAAAGCGAGAAAATTTCCATTGATTTATGCAAGCTTCAAGGTACTTTAAGGGTGTTTCTAAGTCAACTTCCTGGATGATGAGCTGATGTCGACAGGAAGTGACTCATCGCAGGAGGGCCTTGATGTATCCCCCATCAATGACACAAAATGAGAGTAATGATTTCAGAGACAGAATGTAACTGATGAAGCAATGTTTAGGGATGTCAGTTATGAAATGAAGGTTTATGAGTATTGCAAAGGATGAGGAATTACTGAGTGACTTCTCTTGAACATATCGACAACACTGAATGTGTTGGAAGCATTGACTCAAAACCAAAGTGATGGATGGTATGATAGGCCATAGGTATGATAGACCATCAAGCATATAACCCAACCCAACAGCCACGGAGATGAAGTGAATGAGTGTCATGTTCAAGAGTGACTTGCTACCATAAAGTGATTTATCCCTTTCCCATTTTCCTTAATCATTTCTGACTAGTACCTCTTTATTTTTTAACAAGACTGAGGAGGATAACATATTCTTGATTTATAATTCCACCCTTCAGGTGAATCCATCGATATGTGATGTTTTAACGAGTCTAGAAAAAGTGAAACTTGATCTTGTCATGCTTGACAAGTCTGTCTCTAGTTGATGTTTTAATGAGTCTAACGACAGTGAAAACTTGGTTCTTTTCATATTTATAGAGTTTGAAAAAAGGGATGAAAAGAAAACTCCACAAGTTCTTTTTCGTAAATTTGTCACTCATGTTCGAAAAGGCGCATAATAATACCTGTGAGAACCTCCTATTCATGTTCTACTAAGGCATTCCTTTTTCGTAAATAATCTATCCCAGTCCGAAAAAGGGTTAAACTTATGTTGACTAGATGTCGTTTCAGTTCCTTTTACGAGCTCGAAAGGACAAGTGCTCAGCAATATTTTCATGTTTTGGGAGTTTGAAAAGAGATAAAAGAGGACTCCATGGGGGGTTCTATTTTCGATGTTTAACAAAGCTCGAAAAAGAGATAAAAGTGTGCTATGTGTTCAAAGTTAATTTTAAGATCATGCACATCAAAATTCATTGTATCATCTATAAAAATGCTCAAAGAACCACCAAACGGATTAAACATACCTCTTTAATAGTAAAAATAGGTAAAAACTATAATCGATGCATTAAATATGCATGAAATAATCAACAATACTATTTAAATAATAATTTACCATGTCATTTTACCATTTCACATTTACCATTCAGTTTTTGAGTGCTCTAAGCTAGTTTTTCCCTCAAACTTCAGCAGTTGATTGCAATATATTTTGTGGACCATTTCTCATGTCATCAGTACTAGGTTATAGATCTGACCTTTCTCTTTCTATTGGTAGCATTCATTTACATTTTCATGCAAATTTTTTAGGTTTTTGGGACTCCTAGGGTAAATCTATAATGCCCTAGGACCAACGTACCTCTGAATGTCAAAAAGTGTGTTGCAGAGGAATTAAATTGAAGCCCAGGTGCTCTGAAATGCTCTATCTAGGGAACAGGGGTGCGTTGGGCACAAATGAGAAATTTGTTTTGTGTTTTATGCCCAAAATCTCTTCAGTTTTTTGCATGAAATGGATCCTAACGAAGCTTATGGTTTGATTGCAGGCTTTGATCAGATCAGATTGTTGATTACATTACGAGAAATAGAACATGATGAACATGCTATGGTTTCCCTAAATGATCCTGGCACTGTAAGAGCCCTCAGAGACTACGGGTTACTCATGTATTTGAAATTATCAGGGATGAGGCAACATTTGGAACTATTACAGTTCTTGATTCGCTCATGGGATCCATCACAGCAGGAATTTCACATTGGGGACAAAGTGCTCCCAATATTGGTCGATGATATTTACTTTCTAACAGGTTTTTCAAGACACGGTGTCCCCATTTCCCCTGCGGGTTTTGTCCGTGGAGATGAGACAGTGAAGGATTATATTTGACAGTTTTTTCGGCCGGGTATAGAGCCTAGCAAAGATGGAAAGATAAATATAAGGGATGTGTGTGATATGCTTTTTCGAACACTCATGTTCACCATGGAAAAGTTAGGATCATACATGCAATATGCGCTTGAGTGTCTCAAGTTGGCCATGTTCAACTGGGTTGAAGCAGTACTCTCTCAGATGAAAGAAAAAATTACCAAAGTGAAAATTGGTAAGACGAATAATTTTAGCTATGGATTTCTCTTGATCACTTTCATTCTGGAGCGATTCCATTGTTGTAGCCAAAACATGTGACACTAGGTGTAGTTGGTCCTAGGGATCCGGGGATGTAGCGGTGGGTAGAGTTGATGGCTAGAGATGTTCGTCAGTCATTGATCTCATTCTCTACTGCATTCTTTACTTGGCTTCGATGACAACATATTGTCATAGAGGAGCATCCACACGCAGGGGTGGATTTTCGTGGAGACCCAGATTTATTGTTACCAGCAGGTGCTCAATGGGTTGCTATAGGAAAAACATTTTGACCATGTTTATTTATTTTTTTGGGTTTTTACATATTTTTGTGTTTTTTTATGTTTCCAAGACTAAAATAAAGATTTTTTATGTATTCAGATGTGGGTAGTGTTCAACCAGTGGGTTGTCCACAGTAAGCGGATGAACCAACAGAGAGGATTGTCGGTAGGGAAGTCCTTTAGGATTTGGTTTTGACCAAGACTCTGGTTGAGTTACAACAGCATTTAGAGGGGCTGACTCTCGAGATATGAGATATCCATATCGAGGAGTTACCGATGAGGTTGCAGCGCCATACTATTGGTGTGCCTAGCCAATGAATGAGTGTGCATGATAGCTCAAGCAATGACTTGCTATCATGAGCACCACTAGATCTACTTAGGATATGATATGTCTGCATACATTTTTAGGTCATGTGACCAATGTGTCTTGGACACAATTTTTTGTTTAAAACTCGATTATCTATCTATTTTAATTTCTGTTTTTTCCTATGGTTATGTGAAATCCTATTCAATTGTGTGATGTGAATTGAAAATTTGTCTTTACATATGTTGAAAATGTCTATTTAACACATAATTTTCTAAATAATCAGTCAAGGTGTTAAAGTTTTTGGAAATGTGTTGATATTGGATGTAAGCAAAATGACTTTCCAAAAGTAAAACTCTAAGGAACATGCGATGAAAAGTTGGATTTCAGATAATATAAACACTAGTAAGTTGTAATACGACAAGTTCTAAGTCCAAACTAATGATGATGCTGCGAATTCCAAGTGAAATGGAATCAGAGAGGATTTTGATCAATGCGTTATACTCAGCGATATTTTTGGTGGATCGACCCATACAAATCCATTGGAAACTCACTAACTCGCCAATTGGAGTGAATATGGCCCATGCTGCAGAAGGTAGATTCTGTGTACTACGAATAGCACCATCGGCATATCCAACAAATGGTTCTGAAGATTCTGACATCTGCAACAAAATGAAAAACAGATTACTAACCACATGAAAACACTTAAAAGACACATTGTGACACACACGCAATCAAAGCATATATATAGTATCATAAAGTGTTTACTACACAGAATCAAGAATAGTAACATTTAAGATACATCCCATTCTGAGGATGTGACAATGGAATCCCATCATAATCTACCAACCCATAGGCGCCCTTTGCCAAAAAAAGCCTGACAATATAGGGGAAATACCATAATGGTTCAAATTTTCCTATTCCTATCTTATCAGCTTCCTAATCATAAAGCAAGACTAGGTATTCTTCCGAGAAGGTGTGAGGCTTGAAATTGTGGTCATATTGTGCCTTGATTCGTCTCTTATGTGCGTCATTGTCCAATGTGGCTTCATGACACATTTAATCTAGATGGATGAGATCTAAAAGACGTGCCTCTTCATCAAAAGTATCAGGTAGCAGGTCAATTGTGAGTTTCAATGATGGAATTTCACATTGAATCGGTAAGATAGCTTTGAGACCGTAAACTAACTGAAAGGGAGTAAATTCGGTTTTTTTTATCACCGAGGTTTGGTAAGCCCACAAAGCTGAGTACAGGATTAAATTCCAGTTTCATTTATGAACCCCAATCATTCGTTGAAGCATACGCTTAAGAATTTTGTTGTTGGCTTCAACTTTTTCATTAGCTTGCAGATAATAAGGGGTATAACTATCATGCAACAGTCCTAAATTGGTAGTCAACTCAGTCATCATGTAGTTGCGAAAATGCTTTCCATGATTTGTAACTATGGCTTGCGGCACACCAAACCAAGTAACCACATGGTTAAAGGAAAACAATGCAGTTGCCTCGCCTGTGTTGTTAAATGTAGGCATCGCCTCGTCCCACTTAGTAAAATATTCAATGGTGAAAATAATATAGCCATGCCCCCTCGGTCAAGCGAGTGTTACATGTCATGAATTCAATGCCCCATTTGGAAAATGGTCCCACAACAATGACAGGATGCATTGGTGTTGGAAGCACACAGGTTTTACGATCAAATATCTAGCAAGCATGACAACTTCTGACTGTGAATGCAATCATGAAATATGGTAGGCCAGAAGTAACCACCGTAGAGAATCTTCTGCACAGTAGAAAAACCAGAAAAAATTCTACCACAGGTACCAGTGTGGAAATCATTTAAAACTTTCTCAGCCTCCTCATGAGTGAGGCACCTACGTAAAAATGAATCGACACCACAACGATAAAGTGTATCGCCGATGATCAGATAACCTTTGGCTTGGTATCGAATACGTCGTTGTTGTGAAGAAGAGGTATTGGGTCGAAAAGTTTGGGCCTGGAGATAGGTTAGAAAATACCCATACCACAGGTCAGATGATGCAATCAGAAACAAAGACTAATCCAGAATGGATGGTTCTGATGTAGACTCAGTGCTACTCGAGGGAAGGTCACAAATAAGCTCAGCAAAAACCAAAGACTTCTTTGACTTGGATTTGGTGTATTTCAAATCAAATTCCTACAAAATGACTATCCATTTTGAGTATTTTCCCCTAAGAAATTGACATGACAGAATGTATGTCATAGGGTTGCAATCCGAAATGACAATGGTCTTTCTGAGCAGGATATAGTGGCGAAATATTTGTACAGCTTGAACAGTTGCCAAGGCAAGCTTCTCAACGTAAGTGTATTTAAATTATGTATCATTGAGATTTCGACTCAAATAATAGATCGAATGTTCAATCCCATGTTCTTCCTGGACTAAAACCATTGTGATGGTTGTATCTGTAGCGGGGAGATATAGGAAATAATCACTCTGATAATTTGGGGGATACATTAATGATGCTTGGATCAAGGTATCTTTGCGAGCAAAAAAATAAGCTTCCGCGACCTCATCCCAATGGAAGGGAGTCCCCTTTTTCAAGGGTCGAGTAAATCCTTTAACCATTTCGGCGTAGTTGGGAATGAATATCCTTATAAAGCTAGCTTTCCCTTGCAGTCTCTGTAACTAAATTAGGTTTGAAGGTGTAGGAAAATATAGAATGGCCTGTACCTTCAAGGGATCAAGTCAAATTATGTCTTTCGACACGATGAAACCAAGCAAACGACCAGAGCCGAAACAAAACACACATTTTTGTGGATTAAGGCGTATTTTGTAGTGACGACATTGTAAAAATATGGCTCTCAAATGTACCGAGTGGTCAGCCTGTTTCTGTGAATGCGTGGGTAAGTCATCCAGATAAGGTTGAAAAATGTGTTTGATGTCATGAAAAGCATAATTCATTGCCCTTTAAAAGGTTTCCCTAGTGTTATTTAAACCAAAAGGGAGTTTTTGATAAGCGAATGTGCCCCAGGGATAGATAAAAGTTGTTTTATATTGGTCCTCTACGCGAATATTGATTTGATTGTAACTGGAAAAACCGTCTATGAAGGAAAATATTTCACATCTGGCACATTTGTCAATAATTTGGTCGATAAAGGGAGTGGGATAGTTGTCCTTTGGACAAGCATGATTAACATCCCAATAATAAACACACACTCTAATTGTCCCTTGTTTATTCATGACAGAAAAAATGTTGGAAACCCAATTGGTAAGCGGAACAGGGTAAAAAAAACCAACACACAAAAAATTTTCAACCTCTGCTTTAATGGCAACAACTACTGAGGCTGAATAGGGCGGAGGTGTTGTCATACTGGTTTGAAAGCAAGGTACATTTTAATCTCATGCTCAACTATATTGGAATTGATGCCTGACATTTCCTCATATGACCAAGCGAATACATCACACAATTCATGGAAAAGAGAGCAGTAAGTGTCAAGTTCAGATGCAGAACTAGACGCACCGACATAAATGTTTTATACTACACCAGGTTTGGTTGAAATATCGATAGAAATCATTTCTTCAATATTTGATGGGTTTCGCTCAGAATCGACGATGTGGATAGGAATGGAATTTGTTAATAAATCAATGACTCTAGGGTGAATCTTCCCATGGTTCTTCTTCTGACATCATGCATTATATAATGCTATCATCAGTTGAGAATATACTTGAAAAAGGGTCAGAAGAAGTACCATAATCCAAAGAACGATCGATCTAAACAGTCGGCGACAACATATTAGGATTTGTTGCACAAGCCAAAAATATTGATTGTTATGCAAGATCGATTGGACTTAGCGGCATAGTTACACCCAGAATATATATTTCGAAATCATTGGAAACCTTCCATAAATCATATGAATTGGAAGATATCATATTGCAGGTTTCTATTTTTGTGATTTTCGTTGATGTCGCAGGCGACGGTAACGAAAATGTGCCCACTGGGGAATAATCCTTAAAGATTCCTACACTAATGTTCTCAAGAGATGGAGGGGGTCTGTGAATGAACGGAACGCTTCCATTTACCTAGGAACCAGAGGCGAAGAAGGGGATTTGATCAATGATTGTGATTTCGCCCTTATGGGGGAAGGCGACCATGCGAAAGTAAGTAGATAAAACCACAACCATAGCGTAAACCCATGGTCTTCCAAGTATGATATTGTATTCAAGGGGTTTTTCAACGACCTCAACTTCAACAATAATAGTTTTTCCCCCTAATTCAACTTGCAGGTTACTGAGAATTCCAAAAGGATTATATGTACAACCGTCAAAATATTTTAACGTCGTAAGTGATTGTAATAAAGGTGGCAATCCAAGTGACTTCCAACAACTCATTGACATGATAAAAGTAGATTCACCTTCATCAATAATAGTCCAATGAATGAAGTGATTTAGGACATTTACTTGGATCAAAAATGCTAATTGTGCTGGCAATTGTGACACATAGCCTGCATGGTAAAATACTACGAGATTAGAGTCTGTCGGATAGATTCCACCAATTGTCGACAACAAAGCATGATTTTGGGAGGGAAAATTCTGAAGAACCTCAAGCATCGACATAGCATAAGGTGATTGAGCCAGATCTTTGACTATGTTATACTTTTGAGCTACACGAGCTCAAGGGTTGAAAGTCGATTTATGAATGACCCCCTTTGGCGACTTTATTGTTAACTCAAGAATAATACGCGGTGTAATTCAATCAGACGAAGTCAAAGTTGAAGTAGTAGGTTGATCTGTAGCCTGACCATTCGACGACGAAAGAGGATTAATATAATATTTACTTCAAGTGGACACCAAAACATCAGTTTTGGGCTTAGTGGCAGATAACATATGCACTTGTGAACTAGAAGCAGGATCTGTAGCAACCATATGTGTTTTCCGATTCAGAAAAGGGTTTTTCAACATTGCATATGTGGGAGAAGTCTTAAGAAGTTTCAATACTTCTGAGCGATGAGGAAAATCTCGCAGAAAATGCTCCTCATTACATATCAAACAAGGGTAACGAGGTTTCCAAGAAGTACCGGGTGTATTAGATGATTTTTCCGACTGGGGTGAATTTGTTTTTTCTTATTTTTCCCTTTCTTCTTACTTCCGGGTTTTTTGTCACTTTTTCCCTTTTCATATGACACATCATGTATTTCAGAAGAAGACGTGGGATCAGATGCAACAGGTGTTTGATTGGACACAACAAGTGTGGAAACAGATGGTCGACTTGCTGGCCGAGTCCTAGCAGAACCAATCACACCGTCACCGGCATGAATATCCTTGCCAAATGGAGAAGGAGGAACAATAAAATTCGGTCGCGGTGCATTTGGAATATTTTCATAGAGCGTGCTAGACTAAGTATAAATCAAATCTAGATACCAGGCATGAGAAATTTATTTCTCTTTAGTGACAACGCCGCCTTTGGCCACGTCCTCGGTGATAGATGGTAACAAGGACTTTATAAACCACTCAGCTAAAACCTAATCCGGAACAAAGGTTTTAACCATTCGACGACGATAATGCCACTCATGAATGTGATCTAATATGCGAGTAGCAGTCACCTGTTTAAATTTGGTAAAAAATTTCATTCCAGTTTCATATATGATGGGTAACTGGAAGTGGGTTAGAAAATTAGTGGCTAAATCCGTGAAGTTATCAAAAGAATCTCTTAGTAATTCAATATGCCATTTTGCAACCGATATAGTGAGTGTTTGCAGGCAAGGATGGAGTCTAACATAATCATCATTCAAGGAGTTTGAGGAACACCATATATGATAAGTCATAATGTGCGTAGATATTTCTTCTCCAAAGTCTCCATTGAATTTCAGAATATCATAGGGTAATTTATGAGGAATCACCAACCACCAAGGTAAATAATGAATGTGATCATTAGTGAGCCAGTTTAAATTTGGTAACTATAGTGTTGCAACAAATGACAACTGTCGGTTTAGATCGGGTTGAGTGTAACCAGGGTAAGATGGAATTTCCTAGGAAATAGGCCGTTATGCACCAGTATAAGGAATTTGTTGCTCGTAACCCTGATAGGGGTAAGTTTGTTGACCAAACCCTTGATAAGCATGTTGACCAGAACCCGGATAAGCTTGATATTGACCAACTCCAGGATAGGTTTGATATTGTTGGAATTGTTTTTGTGGCTGACATGGGATTTGATAATATGGTTGTTTCCTGCCAGGATAGGTTGGACCAGGATGTGAATAGACAGGACCAGTAGAAGCCTGTGACAAGGGTAAACTAGCTTGTGGTTATGAAATTCCCGATACAGTCAGTTGTTGTAAACCAACCTAGGAAGACGGAGTCTGTAGACACGAAACTTGAGGGTTAAGGGTTGAAGGACCCGCCTGAGAAGGCTTAGCTACTTCCAAGGAAGTAATAATAGGCGTAGTAGGTATGGATGGAACATGTTGAACTGGTTGATATTGGTATACAATTTTTTGTAGTTGAACAAGAAAGGTAGGCTTCCATTGACAAACAGGAATTCCACCATAGGACTGACCTAAAAAGAAGGAGTATCGCCATATGGGGTAAACATGGGTTGTTCCCCAGCATAAGGAGTACAAGGATATTGAGCATACTGACCTTCATATGATTGGAGTCCAGTATAAATTGGATAATATGGATGGTAAACGGATGGACCAGCCTGATATTGAGTCGATGATGTAAATAAAGGATCAAGTCGTTCAGTACTCCTAAGAGAGGAACCAGATAAAATTCCAAGTTATGACATGGGCGAAGTCTATGGACCAGAGGAGGCACCAGATTAGGTTCCATTTAAATATTGGTAACCCTTTGGGATGAACGGACCACCATAAATATGAGACTCAGGTGTCATAGAAAACATCGAAGAAGTAGCAACAGTAGATGTTGTCGCAGCTGTAACAGATGGTACAGTCTAGGATGTTGTCTTAGCCATGGTTAAATAACCCAGTAAATACTTTAAATAATCTACCGGAACTTGAAATTGACCAAAATCAACAGGAGCAGTATGGGTCAAATGAGGAAAAGACAGATAAAAATGAAGCCATGACCCAAAATGAGTTGGAGTTGAAGGGGTTGTATCTTCCTGAGGTTTTTCCTCAATTGAAATCAAACCAGGTGGAATTACTTCACCATCATGCCCGAGATAAATTTCAGGCGATAGCCTCTGCGGTAAATAGGAAGACACAATAGTTACAAATGACTGAGGTTGAGTCGGTTTATCGTCCTCCGACACAGGAACAAATTCTTTTTGTTCAAATTTGGGATCAAGATGTTCTAGTAAAATAACGACAGTTTCCAAATCAACTTCCAGATGAACAACTTTGGGTTCTGGATTTTATTTTTCACTAGATTCAACTTCAATGTCCTCAAGTAACCGTGAGGGTTCCGTGTCAACGGTAGTAGATAAACTGGTATTGGTAGAAAATACTCGAGACTCGGTACTCAAAGGATTAGATGACTCTGGTAAATTAGATGAAGATGAAGCACCAAAGGTTCCAGAGGTACCGGACTCAGTAGGACGAGCTCACCTTCGATGACTAGGTGTAGCTTATGGCGGTAAAGGTGGTTTATTCAATGTCCTACGCGAACGACGGGGAAAGGGTTGATCTTCTTCCACGATTTCTGATTGATTTTATTACAAAAAATAAATAAACAAAAAGAGGATAATGCTAGGCAAAAGGATTACCAAGAAACTGTGAGCTGCAATATACTACCCTAGTAAACCAAGGACTTACATACATGCAGACAATCTCCCCAAATGTTGTGTTCGGTGTATCACAGTGTACAAGGCAGCTGACTCAGTTACCTATGGATGGTAAGCAACCTAATGTTTTCCTCCCAAATATACTTGATGGTACGTGGAGGCCCAATCCATATTAGCGTTGTCTAATGTGAACTGCATAGTGAGAGCATCCCCTTATACTTTTCATACTAGAACACCACCTAATATACTTAAGGTACGTGGACGAGCTCCGATATACTTATGTACGTGGGATGAGGTATCACATTCGGAATGTATCGCAGACAATTAACAATAACTACTATGTTTTACAACATTGGAACACATCTCTAGCCTAGACCTCTAAATGTTATCATTAAGTGAAAATTCTCCCTTAGGTTAATTGAGATAAATTTTAAGTTGATCTTGCTGAAAAAAAATTCTTTCAGGTTCACCGCGTGATGTACTTGAAATTCCTAGAATGCAACAAATCTGATAAGCATTAATTTCGATTCAATTTCTATAATGAAACCCTTAGCTACAAGGGATATAGAAATAATATCATAAGCAATCAGCAATCAGCACATCTAAATGAAAATTCCCTAACTATTCCTATGCAACACTCAAAAACCCTATATGCAAATGCAGGTGTTTTTTTTCGATTTCTTTCAAGTGTGAATGAACGAAAAAGAAAATAAGATGCACAAACAATCAATCAATACTTTCCAGAGAAACGAATACTAGAAAGACAATTCATCTTTTAGAAAATAAATAACTGATCAAATATAAACTTTAAACTTTGGAGCTATTTCGACAATGATAAATAAAACAAAAAGAAACATTGAACAAACAGACACCCAAAGTGAGAAAGGATACTAGAATCAATATGGTGTCTAGAGGCAATCAGACAGTTGAAAACTCAACAAAAAAGACACTAAACTGAATGGAAAAAGGAAAAAATATGATGAATTTTGGTTGGTCACAGGAGCAACGCACCCCTGAGTGGGAGACATTGCATTGCAGAGAATTGTCTCTAAGCCAACGGTGCTTTTCAGAGCACCGTGTCAAGACCAACATTGTGTTGGTGCCATACGAATCTCAAAATAGGCAATAAAACACACTTATCTCACCAAAACGCATTCAAATGACTTAAATGAAGCAAGTAAAGTCTACTAGAGGCTGACAAACAAGGATAAAACCACCAGTGACGATCAATCATTCCTTACCGGAGTCGCCAATTTGTTTTACAGAAATCAAACCTACAAATACATAATTTTCTCTAAGTGTGGTGGACGCACTTAGAATGACAGATGAAAGACACTTGACCTTTTCCTTAAGATAAACATATAAGAGAAGAACACCTACTTTTGATCCTTCGTTATTCTTTGTCTCCCTTTTGTCACTTTCATCGCTCCCAATCGAACTGAATACGTTTGATTGGTACCTACAATTACTAACAGAAGATAGAAAACGAAATAAAGGCATATGATCTATTCATCTTAATCAAACTCAATCAATTTCATTTGAAAATACATATATGAAAGCATGAACACATGTATTAGGAAAGGAACAAATCTCTTTATTATAATATAGAAGGAGAAGTTACAACTAGTTGGATCGATTCGATGTCAACTCGCTCCAGCTTCAATCATATCCTCATCACATCATCAGCATTACTTCAGTAGCATACATTACTTGCAAACAATACCTCAAATATTTATAATATCACCAGCATAACTCTACAAATTCCAAATCTTGCTCCGCTTTTGCACTATGATCAGTGCTCAATTTATATGAAATGAGGGTAGTTTGGCATTAATTGTTCATTGAATGGATTTTACATAAATGGATGAGGAATTTTCCTTGTTCAATGGGATAGGAGGATAAGTGATTTAATGGCTCCATGGTGTTCATATTCGAGGTTATCAAATAGCATGATAGCTAGAAACACTTCTAGAAGCCACTAGAAAGTGGGAAGATTCCTAGAATCCTTTGAAATTCGCTCCCATTTGATCAACGCACTGTTAAGTGGGCCTAGGTGCTCTACAACGTTGCATTACATGGGATTAAGTGCTCTGCAAATCACTTACTGTAGTCTAGGGGTGTGTTGTTGGCTCAATGGTTCATTTCAACTGGACTTCAAGCATTGAAACTTTCATGGATAAAAACCAACAATGGGATGACTTGTTTAAGGCAAGTAGCGATTGATTTAGAGTATGATAGACCCTGTTTATATTGATTTGAGTTTCAATATTGATGCCCAAATTGACCTGTAACAGAAACTATATCATCATATCCTAGAATATCAATCCCTACTAGGGTTTTGTTACAAACCCTACATTTCACAAACTAAAACATGAGCATCAAAAATTAAGTTAGCATACTTGCATATACATATCTAGGATGCATTTCACATCAATATCTACGGGGTAAACCCAATACACAAACATGAATACATTTTAGATATACAACAATTTCATTTTGACTAGGGATTTGATCATACAAACAAATATACACCAAGAGTTTCATTCCTAGGATCTTACTATAAAGGTTTTGAACTCCAAATCACCAAACCATAAAAATATATGGTTTTAACCTAGACAATAACATCAAACCCTAAAGTACTAGGGTTTTTATCATAGCATTATCAAAACCCTAAACATAAAAAGAATAGAGTTATCATCATAGGTTCTATATTTCATCAACACTAATAGGATTAGGGTTTCAACATTATTGTTAACACACCCGAAGCATCAAAAGGTTAAGGTTTTATAGTGAACCCTAAGGGTTAGAGTTTCACAAGAATGATAAAATAGCGAAGGTAGATTTAATCTAATGATTAATCACCCTAGCAAGAAACTTTTGTATTCAAAACCCTAGACATAAAGATTTCAGTAATGTAAATAAAATTTTAAAAGAGAATGAACATGCCTTATGAAGAGAACCTTGTAACAAAACTTGTAGTTTAAGACATACCTTGAGTTGTTCCTTAAAACACCTTGTAGGGCATCAATCCTTGAAGGGCTTCCTTTGCAACATAATCCTCCATGCTTCAAGTTTATCCTTTGAAGTCTCCTTTATAACCTTTGTGTATTTTTCAATCTTTCCTACCAAGGAAAATATAAAAGGTTATTAGCATATAATACAAACAAGTCTTGATATGAGAGGGAAACCAAACATAAAAGAGGAAACAAGGAACAAGATACTTATATTTTTTTTAAATAGTGAAGGTTCCCTCTTAATCCAATCCTTTTGATGGATACCTACAACTTATGAAAATAAAAATGTTCTAACACGACCTGTTATACCTACAAACTCTAGAAATCAAAACATAAAGGAAAATAATGAAAAACTTAAGATAGAAGGATATTGCAGGGATAATATTCCCTAAGAGTATTTGGAAAATGGATCTTTGATTTTGGATTCTTCAATCTTTCTTCTCTTAGGTGGAGCTTCATCAGCAACATTCACATGTCCTCTTTATCTCTTTTTATTCCTTGGATCTTCGGGACAATGAATTTTGTAGTGACCCATCTTATGACAGTTGTAGCATTCAACCTTGGACATGTAAAAAATTTTCTTTGGTCCTTTGAACTTCATGAAGGTTCCCACTTGGATCAGTCCTCCCCCTTAATAAGTAATGATATCCATTGTGTTGAGTTCCCCCATTAGACAGGAATGAATCAGTTGAACTTGACCCTGGGCGAGCCACTTTCTCGGGTGAAAGAGTTACCCTGCTTAGACAACATGATAAATTTGGATCCTCTACAAGTGAGTTACTTTAAATTGTGTACACAATAAAATAAATGGTTTCATGTTCCATGCAATCGAGGTGGAGCTCTATCGGTGTCAAATTTATTATAATATCTGATGTGTCCAATAATGGTGGAAAGTATGGCCGAAGAAGGTCCACATTAAACATTGGGTGCAAGCCCGGGAAGAGAACAATACTTAGCTCAAAATAATTATCACCCATTGACTTGGTGATGGTGTAAGTTCCATAGAAAAGTGGATGAAGCTTCCAATGGGGTCTTGTAAGGAACTCTTTCTGCAAAAAAATCAAACCTTGTCTCTCACCTGAAATTTGTGTGGCACCCAATGTTGATCATGGTATTACTTGTACTGAGTATTGGAATTCTATAAACTAACATGGAGTTGTTGATGAATGTGTTGAATCTATTCAATGAATTTGATGGCTTTGTTAACCTCGGAGTGAGAATGGGAAGATTCTTCTTATGTGGGTGGAAGGGGTAGTGCTACATCAATAGGACCCAATGGTTTAAATCCTATTCCCACCTGAAAATGTTTGTGGTCAATCGAGATAAGAAAGGTTATATTGTAGCTATGTTGAAAATAGGGGATACTTTCATCCTATGTGAATGGATGTTTAGAGATGCACATGTGTAAGATATTCACGATCATCTTATTGACGACCTATTTCTGGCCATCAGTTTGCAGGCAGAAGGAAGTGGATTTGGTGAGCTTGGTGTCAAACAATGACTAGAGGCTCAATTAAAATTTGCTTAAGGACCTATTATCCTGATCTAATATGATCGTTTATGGTATCCAAAAATGTACCCATATCCATTTGAAGAAGAGCTTGGAAGTGGCCTATGCTATGATATTCTTCTTGCAAGCTATCAAAATGTTCATCTAAGAAAATTGATCAACAACCATGAAGACATACCATATTTATTTCCCTACTTGTTTGAAAGAAGACCAAACATGTAGTCCATCGAGATGGATAGCTAGGCCTTGTCGAGAGTAGGCAGAAGCATGTACAGGACTTGCTTTTTAATGGCCAATTTGGAAGTGGTATCAGTAGTGCAGGGCTTGATATAATTGCTGACGTATTCCAAAGTTTCAGCCAACAAAAATACTTTTGTACAATGGCCATTGTCTTTTCCATGCTAAAGTGTCCTACCATTTGACTATAGTGTGATTCCCAAATTAGATTTGCATGTTCACCTGATGGAATGCAAATATTCCCCACATTTCATAACAGTCCATCCTGACGATGAAAGTTATTGATGCCCATGCATGTGATTTAGAATTTGGTTGGTGGTAGCAAAGTCAGGATATCTCTCATAGAGTTGGCACACCCGAAGAACTCATGTCCATAGGAGTGGATCATCATGGTTAGTACTACAACTAGAGGTCGATTGAGGCAATCAGTGATTTGATTGGTGCTACCTATCTTATATTTTATATTGAGATGAAAATTTTTCAAGTATGTGGGCCACTTTTAATGGTGGTTATTTTTCAATTTTCCTTATGTCTGCATGAACTAGATTGTGATTAGTGTGGATGAATATCTCCTTCTCAAGAATGTAATGCTTGTTGGTAGGCTTGTATAATGGAATATATTTCTTTTTCATAGGTGGGGTACTTACAGAAAAAATATAATAGTGTATCACTATGGTAGGCCACTAGATGATCGTGCTAATTTCGAACTGCACCTGTAGCATAGTGTGAAGCATCTATCTCAATCTCAAAAGGTTGTTGCATATCGGGAAAGGAGAGCACTAGAGTTGAGAATAAGGATTAATCTTTTATGTCATCAAAAAAAATTTGTTGCAACTTTCCCCACTCAATTTTTTCTTTGCCACCACCCCTGGTCACTTCATTGAGGGCCCATGCAATATGGGAGAATCCCAACACGAACTTGTGATAGAAGTTGGCAAAGCCTAAGAAAATAAAAATCTTAGTTAAGTGGGGTTAGGGCTATTCAATCGTGAATGACCTAAAACTTGTTTGGATCTACACACACACCATTATTATCAATAATGTAGCCTAGGAATTGGACCATGTTCATGCTAAAGGATCATTTTTCCAAGTTAGCATATAGCTTTTGCTATCGCAAAGTGTGAAGGACCTAATGAATATGTTGCAAGTGTTCTTCCCAAATCTAGCTGAAGATGAGGATATCATCTAGATATACACCATTCCATTTATTAATAGAATTCAAGCTTTAATATATCTCTAGTTGGCACGCTTGATAGCTTGTTGGAAATGTCTAACTAAGAAGTTCACATTCTCACTAGGACCAAGCTAGAGTCTACGACTATTTCCTAGGACCTGCCACATCAAAAAAGCATCGTTTAGGGCCTCAAAATGGCCCTATAAGCAGTGAAAGTTTTAGGGGCTAATATTCGCAGGTGGGCTTATTTTCCAAATTTTTTCCAAGAAAAAAATTCGCCATTTTTTGTTTTTTTAAATGAATCGCCCACATTTTATATTATAAAATTATTTTACATTAAAAATCGCTAAAATTTTATATATACTATTATAAAATCATTAGAAATCTAAATATTTTTACAAAAATATTTCCAAACATTTTACAATTTGCATATTAGGGACTAGTAAAATTCGCCAAGGTTTCTAAACATTAAGATAAACTTCCATCCTTAAAATGCTCATTGCCGGAAATTTCAAGACCCAAAAAAATGTAGAAAATCTGCCAAGATGGATAATTGTGATTTTATCCGATGGAATAGATGGGTGGACATCGATATCCACCTAGATCACATATGAAGTATTACACATAGGAGGAATACCCATTTTCCATGGATGTAAAAGGAGGAGATTGGAGAGATGTGTAGCCTTACAACAACACAACATAAATATTTGGGGTTTCCATTAATGAAAATGGGGGAGATTGTTGAATATTTTTTTGTAATTAATGTCAAATTAGGGGGAGACCCAAATTAGATACATATCAAAATTAGGGGGAGACCCAAATTAGATACATATCAAAATTAGGGGGAGACCCGCGTAAGATGAATACATGCCCAAGTCAATAGTAAACTAATATGTTATCCTAAGTTATATGAGTATCATACCACCTTCTATACGTCGACCTAGCCAAGTTTACAAGTTGGCCCTTTTAGCAAGCACAAATACTTATAAGTGAAAGGATTATTGACCACATTTGATGACAATGAAGTGGAAGAAGGAAATTAATCTGAGGTAAGAAGGAAGAATGGTTAGGATTAGAGAAGCATATGAGAAGATAAGGAATATATGTAAGTGTGAGATGAAGGGCCAAGGTAAATAAGAAGCCTGATGTGCGAGGAGCGATGTAACAAGAAGACTAGTCAAAGTCTCAGTCAAGAGTTCATGAAGTTTGTTATACATGAAGAAAAGGCTCGATTGGGATTAATCTATGCTATTGGAAAGGTAATTTTTTGTTTACGTAAAAAGAAATATTTTATTTTATTTATAATGTAAAAGAACTAAGAAAAACATATTTTTAATCCACTATTGTTAATTGTCAGAATAGGAAATTTATCATCAATTGAATTTTTTCTACCGAAAGAAGGCCATATCAGAGTTTTCTAAAGGGGGGGCTTTGTATTTAATCTAATATATGATATCTATAACACTCGGTCACATCCCTAGTCACTAGTATACTTAATTTTAAACCATGAGGGCTCAAGACCCTCGACATATCGCCTACCGAGAAATTTTTAAAGAACATTCTTTGTAGGTTTTCTAATATCTCGTACCATGTTAGCACTAGGTCACAACCCTTAGTCGTGAGGGTGCTTAGGTGTAGCTCTAAAGGGCTTAATCCCTTGGTATATTAGCAAATAACCCTTTGTAGTTAAGGCATAGTTATGAAGATTTTCCAGTATCTTGATATTTGGAAGCCCCCAGCCACTACCCCTGGTTGCAAGGTGATTAAATTCTACCACTTGGAGCTAAATGACCTTAGCATATCACATATCAATGTTTTGTTAAAATTGGCATGTTAGAATTATATTGGTGTCCCAATATCCTAGCACCTAGGCCATTCGACTAACAGAAAAGATGAAAGTAGTTGACATTAACATTTGTCATCATATTTACCCTTGAAATAGTGGTTTTGCAAATATTTTTAGTGTTAAGCCTTTTAAGGAATTTTACGATATTATGGTACAAAAGAAGAAATTTGGTGTTCAACAATAAATTTGATGTTTGTAACCCCAGCGCCCCTGGTCATGAAAATTGATACAGAATTTTCTAATAAGTGTATTTTGTGACTCCAGACAATGTTATACCAAGAGCTTTATAAAACTTACCAACAACCTAGTATTTGATATATTGATGGACTGAACCACCAACTGATGAAGGAATTTCAATTAGCTGACAAAAATAATTCACATCTCGAGGACCAAAAGAAAGTTGGTTTTTTTGGATTTTCTTGTGTTAATGATTTTGGGCATACTATTTTGATACACTAATATATGGCTAAAATTTGGTGTTCTGACTATTATCTCCTCACCTAGAGTTTTGAGAATTCGGTAAACACCCAAATACATCAAAAGGGTGCTTGATTCAAAACCAAAGGTGCATGAGAGCTGAGTTTTCAAAATTTGGGGTATAACATTTATAAGCTCTTGGTTATAGCATTGGTCATATGTTAATCCAGGGAGACTGGAGTGTTGTTGGCACATAATTGTAAATTGCTTGGCATTGTAAGCTTAAATGTTTGAAATTTGAAATTGAAGGACACACCAATTATGAAGGTGTAACATTGGTAGATCGTAGTTGTGCATGTTTGAGTTGAAGGAAGTGTCTAGTTCAAAGTAACAAAACAAATATGATTGAGAATAGTTGAATAAACAGAGTACGCCAAACACTAGTGCAAATAAGATTACAACGCAAACCAATCGGCCATTACGTACTAGTAATTAGTGCATAAAAAATTACAAATCAAATGGAATTGGTGCCATCTTGTAGGTTGGTGCCTACAAAGTGGCATAGGGGATTGGTGTCTCCTATAGGTTGGTGCCTACAAAGTAGCATAGGGGATTGAAATATCATGTATCTTGGTGACTATAAAGCAGCAAAGAGGATTGGTTTTCCATATAGGGTGATTCCTACAAGTCTTCCAACATGGGAGATTGGTGTCTCTTATAGTTTGGTGCCTACAAAGTTTGTAACAGTAGATCAATGCTTACAAAATTTGTATAAGTAGATTGGTGCCTAAAAATATTTGTTATAAACAAGTTTTCATATATATATTTTTTTCCATATGTGATATGGTTTGATTATGATTTGATGGTTTTTTCCATATGTTTAAATAAGTAATAAATTGCATTATATTGATTCACCCCACTTCTCAGTGTAAGTGTGAATCCAACAGTAAATTTAACAAGTGGTAAATATTATCCACATCACATTTTTTGGTACATCACATACATTCACAACATTTATTCTAACATCTAATTTGTTCTTTGGTCTATTCACCAATATTTGGGTGATCTGGCATATGAAAGTTAACTTGTAGTCCCTGTGCTTCTTGAAAATTCATCCAAAACCTTCCTATAAATTTTGATTTTCAGTTTAAGATTATATTTTTCAAAATTCCTTGTAACTTTATTATCTCACTAATGAGCACCCTTGCAACCTCTAGTTCTTAATAAATAGTCTTCACCATAATAAAAAGTGCACTCTTGGTTAGAGTGTCTTCTACTACAAATTTGAATCATGTCTCTTCTACATCATCAAGAATCCAATTATGAAATACATCAAAATCACCTCCTATTTCAATAGTGTTGCATGTGGCTATAATAATTCCATTGGATAATTATGTTTAATGTTCACTTGTCAACTTTTCATATTCACCATTTCACATTTTACCTTCAACAGTGAGTATTTGGAGCCCTTTTGCCCTCGATATTTTGTAGCTGATTGCGACCACTCCAGGGAACCATTTCGAGTGGCGTCAGATCTAGGTAGGAGCTAACACTCCAAACATCTAGCTATAAAATCAACTATATATTTCTTTATTACTTTTGAAAATAATACTAGTTTAAGGTCAACATTCATCTTTTTGACTCCTGGATGAGCATATATATTACTATATGAGCTTATCTTAATATCAAATTACACATTTCATCATTCATATCACATATATCCTTCCATAAATGGTCCTTAGTATCTTTTATATCTCTCATTTTGATATGAATCTATAAGAGAAGGATTGTTGGGATTTCCCCTTGTGGGTTTTTCCCTAGCCTCTGGCCTAATTTCTGGTGTCCATTGTCTCATTGTGATTTGTATGTTTTGAAAAATTGTATAATTTCTTGATGACTAATACATAAGAAGTAATAAGAATAGATATAATATTTACAAGTAACTATCAATAATATGAATCAATCATTAAAGTACACTAAACTTGGTTTCTCAACATGGAATTAGAGATAAGGTAACAGAACGAAACATGAAGATCGCAAAATTATTGGCACTCTTGATTGAATACATCTTTATAGCATCTCTCTCACTCTTACAATGGCCAATTACATGAAGAAATGTCTCAAGTATCTAAGGATTCTCCTTGAATCCATCAAAGGATATATCACCACCTTTGTTAGAAAATTATCTAAGGAATTCAAGGATGGAAGTCTCTACTCTACTCTCAGGAGATCAATTAAAGATGACAACACATGGGTAATTTATATTTGAGCTTCAAGGAATATTATAGGTGACCGTGGACATCTCAACACTCTATAAAAAGGAAGTTCATCTCATAATGTCAAACTTGGAGACAAAAATAGCTACCAAGTTAAAGGCATTAGATGTACCTCCATCGAGTTGGAATCTAGTGGGAACATTCATCTCAAAAACAACATGTATGTTCTAGGTTTGAAAAAGAATTTACTTTATATTTCTTGTTTAAAATATAAAGGAGACATAATAGCATTTATTGATGGAAAGGTGGTTGTTTAGGATAAGGGATCTAGTATATATAATGCTAAAATTATTGGGATTCATGAGGGGAGGTTGTACAGACTTCATACTCCTCCTCCTCAAGATTTAGTGCACATTGACATCAATCAATGTGAATTATGGCATAAAATATATGGCCATCTCCATTATAATATATTTCCATCCTTGAGTCAAATGGTTACATGCATGCCACAATTGCAAGAAGAACATGAATGATTTTTTAAAGGGTGTGCTCTTAGAAAAAATGTAAAGAAACCATTCACTAGCAGCAACTCAAGATCCAAGGAAATATTGGATCTAATCCACTCCGATGTTTGTGGCCCCGTGTATTTAAAATCACTTTTTGGTCATCTATACTATGTAACTTTTATTTATGAATATTCTAGAAAGAATTGGATCTATTTCTTGAAGCCTAAAGATGAAGTGTTCAAAAAGTTCCAAGATTTTAAGGCCAAAGTTGAGAACATGACAGAAAATAAGATAAAGACCTTAATATCTGATAATGGAGGTGAATATACATCTAAAAAAATTGTAGCCTTTTGGAAATAAGAAAGGATTAAGAGGGAGTTGATAGTTCCCTTTAATCCCCAACAAAATGGTGTAGTTGAAATAAATAATTGACATATCGAAGAATGCATAAGAGCCATGATACGTGATCAATATCTTCCCAAATTCCTATGGGAGAATCCTCTATGACCGCAGTATATATTTAAAATATAATCCCTCACAAAATTATTGGTAACCTAACTCTAGAAGAATATTTTACTGGAAATAATCCTATTGTTGATCACCTTAGCATCTTTGGATGTATGTTCTACATTCACATTCCCAAGGACAAAATAAAGATGTTGGGTCCTACAAGTATGAAATGAATTTTCATTGGCTACAACATCTCATCCAAATCATATAGAATGTACATCAAAGAACAACGATGTATTGAAGTAAGCAAAGATGTCATATTTGATGAATCATTGCATACAAGAAGTCCAAAGATATCCCCATTGACTCTGATGAAGAAGAAGGAATTGTCTTTCCTAATGAATATATTCCAAGAAAAACCAATTCTCTAGAACCTTCAGTTGATCATCATGATGAGCTAGAAGGATCAAGAAAACCTGTAGAACCTGTCATCATTCCAGAAACCAGAAAAAGACTTGCTTGGCTTAGAATAACTTTACAAGAAGTTGAAGTACATGTATCCCCAAGAGGAACATTCAGAGAAATAAAAAAAACCAAAAGGTATTTTGGTTATACAAATTATATGACCCAACTCATTGAATCCGACCCTTCTACTTAATAAAAGGTTGTTAAACAAAAAGTATGGAAGAATGCAATGATGGACGAATATCAATAAATAATGAAGAACGATGTTTGGGAATTTATTCCTGGACCTAATAATAAATCAGTTGCAATTTCCAATTGAGTTTATCAGATTAAACATGTAGCTAATGGAAGCATTGACAAATACAAGGGAATATTTGTGGCTAGAGGGATTTGACTATGATGAAACTTTAGCACCTACAGCTAGATACACAACCATTAGAATTTTCATCTCTATTGCAACTTCTATGGGATGGAATATACATCAAATGGATCTTAATACCACTTTTATTAATGCTAAAATTGATGAGGAAGTCTACATTGAACAACCTCAAGGATTTGAAGCCAACTCAAGGAATCCCATGTCTATATATTAAAAGAAAGCTTTATATGGCTTAAAACAAGCCTCAAGAGCATGGTATGCCTAAATGCATGCCTATCTAATAAGGCTTGGTTTCATAAAAATTCCTTCAGATATGAATCTCTACATCAAAGTAGTAAAGAATGAACCAATGATCATAATGCTATATGTGGATGACATATTAATAACAGGTGTGGAGCATCTTATTTGTCAACGTAAGAAGGAAATAGCAGCTAAATTCGACATGAAGGATCTTAGACTAATGCACTATTATTTGGGACTTGAATTTTGGCAGAAACTTGGTGAAATATTTCTTGGTCAAGGTAAATATGTGATTAAGATTCTATAGAAATTTGGGATGATGGATTGTAAACCTATGGAAACTCAAATGATCACCAATTTGAATAATATGAGAAGTTCATATTCAAATCTTTTTGATCCATCATCGTATCGACATTTGATTGGTTCTATTATGTATCTAGTAAAGACCCTACCATATATATGCTTTGATGTGAATACTCTAAGCCAATTTCAAATGGAGCCTAGACATGATCATTGGATAGCAACAAAGCACATATTTAGATATGTCCATGGAACCATACATAATTGTTTGAGATTTCTTGCAGGAAATGAGATTTGATTAATAGGTTATACTTATTCCAATTGGGAAGGAAGTACTGATGATGGGAAAAGGATTGCGGGAGGTTGATTTTTTTTTGGATCTGCTATGGTTTCTTGGATGCATAGAAAATAGAACTTTGTTGCAATAAGTATTATTTAAGTTGAATATATCACAACAAGTGAAGTAAATCATGAAGCAATTTGGCTCCATAAATTTCTTGTTTATTTTTTTGAAGGATTACTAGACCCCACCATAATATGTTGTGATAATCAAAGTTTCATAAAGTTGTTAGAGAACCTAGTATTTCATGCAAGGTCGAGGCACATTATGAAGAAGTATCACTACATTCAAAGCATGGTGCAGGATGGAGCCTTGAAGCTATAGTATATCTCCACTGATGAAAAGGTATTCTATGTATTGATGAAGTCCCTTCCTAAGGGAAAGCATGAGTATTTTAGAGACAATTTTGGGCTTGTGGGTATCTCCTCCCATATTGAGAGGGACTAAATATACACCTTCTTCTCGATGTGCCATGTACTATGATTAGGACAAACAACTAGAAGTCTAATACATGAACATGAATAAGGATAATGATGGATTGGATAAGCATCACGGACCGACATTCTTGAGATATGTATTGTGACTAGGACTAACTGTCGTAAGTCAAGTACATTGATCTAATATGATAATGGTCCGGAGGACTGAAATTTCCTTGTATCATGTATTGTGACAATGGATTAGAAAAAAATGGTCATGTTGAGGACATACTTTGGTGAACCTAGGTGGAGTATGTTCCTTGGAGAGGTGTTTTGGTGTCTTATTGAATGCCTCCCAACATTGTACTCTGATCTAGTCGAGAGATAGAGCTTACTTGTTAAGGCCTTGGTAGTTTGAAAATATTGGTTATGATGATGCTATCATCATTGATGCTTATCAATACAGATCCTTCTTTTTATGGATATTTCAACTTGAAAATATCATGTTGAGTCACAATGAATACCTCCCTAGTTAAGATGGAGCGTTGAAGTTTTAACTAGTGCCGGTCTTCATAATATAAAATTATCATTGTTTTATTTATTGTATTTTTATATAATTTGTTAAAGCATGTTCTTTATGCTAAGAGTCAAAATATACAAAAATAATTTATTTTTTTCTCAAAATAAAAATTATTTGAGTCATGTCCCATTTGGACATTTGTAAGAAAAAGGATCCAAATTTTATTTTCGAGTCCAAATCCATAACATGACCAAGTCAACCCTCCTTGGACAAATTGGCCTAGTGGCATCTATTTGAACCTCCTATACAACTATATCTACGAGATAATTTTACCTCTTGGAGAGCACATTCATTCATCACATCAACAAGTATCTTCTGCACCTATACAATGAAGTTGAAGGTCAAATTCAAAGGAGAGAAAAGGAAGTCAAAGAATAAATTCAAAGTTTCTATCTTACTGCAGCTTGCATGCGCAAATTTTTCTCTACAACAAGGCCAAAAATATGAGTAATTGCAAGGTCGAAATTCAGCCTCTACTACAGGGTCAAAAGTCTAAGTTTGGCCAGATTTGAAGGAGTTTGACCAGCATTGACTTTGACTATTGGAAGAGACTTGGAGGAGAGTTTGACTTGGTATATTTGTGGAATTTTGGTTTTGGTCTTGGTATTGGATATCTCTCATTTTGATCTGATTCTATAAGAGAAGGATTGTTGGGTTTTCCAATTGTGGGATTTTCCCTAGCTTATGGACTAATTTCTAGTGTCCTTTGGCTCATTGTGATTATATGTTTTGAACATTTTTATAATTATTTGATGAAGAATACATATAATATTCACAATTAATTATCAAGAAGAGGACTCAAGCATTAAACTACACTACACTTGGTTTCTAAACACTTCCAATACATATCCTTCATATTTTGAAATTATCTTTATTTCATTCTATAACTTTGATTTGACTTCTTTGCTTCAGTCACCTTATAATTTCAATTTCAAAATATTTTCTCTCAAATTCACATTTAATTGAAAATTCAAGAAAAGAAATGGTCTGCAACTTAAAGCACATGCCACTATATTATTTGTTCATTTTATGTATAAGCCCCGAGGGTTAGCTCAATTAGTTTATTTCCCGTATTTAAAATCACCTAGCTAATGGGAGGTAAACGAGGTTAATTCTCCTCGATTCCCTTGGGTTTAGACTCTACTAATGATTCGGTAGGATGTGACCCCTTCGAGTCGATATACCTAGATATATTTTTTCTAGCCTCAAAGGTTAGCTCAATTGGTCGAGTTTTCGTCGCTAAAGCACCTTGCTAATGGGAGGTCATGAGGTAAATTCTCTTCCATTCCCTTGGGGTTAGGCTCTACTAATAAGGCAGTGGGATGTGATCATTTCAAGTGGATTTTCTTGGATATTTCCTCGAAAAAAAAAAAATGTTCCTTTTATGTATGATATTTTAAAATTATACTTAGTGATTATGACCTCTATCTAGCATCCTAATTTCTATAAGTAAAAATTTATTTCAATATATGATTATATATACTTAATTCAAACTTTATTCTGACTTGATATTTCCCCCAAATTCTTAATGTGTGCACTATTGTTGCAAATTCCAAATCATGTGTCAAATAAGTTTCTTCGCAGGGTCGAAGTTTCCTTGAAGTTTAGGAAATTTCCCGGCCTTCCTTCACTAGTTCTCCATCCAATACCTCCTTTAATGCATCAAGACATACTATAAAACCTTGTCCCATATTTTTTACTTTCAAAATAGGATCCATAGTCAACAACTTCTTCAGTTTCTAAAATACTTCCTCACATCATTTGTTCCCTATAAATTTATTCTTGTTCTTACTTATTTTTGTAACGGAATATGTCATCTTTGAAAATGCTTCAAAAAATATTTGATAATATATCACCAATCCCATAAAAGTACATATTTCATGTGCATTTATGGGTTCCATCCATTTCATGATTTCTTCTATCTTTTTCAGGTCTACTGTGATTCCTTCTTCTAGATTTTATGTCTTAAATAATGAATCTTTGACTCATAAAACAAGCATTTAGGTATTTTTCCATATTACGTGTTATCTATAATACATTGTAACACTTGTAAATATTCTTCATGTTCTTCCAACAAATGTGAATATGTCAAAATGTCATTCATAAATACTTGTACAAACTTATCAACATACTCTTGAAATACTCCATTCATTAAAGTCATAAACACTCCTAGTGCATTTGTTAATCCAAAAGTTAGCACTACAAACTCATATTTTCCAAAATTCATCTTGAATGTAGTTTTAGGATTGTATTCCCCTTTTTTCTCAATTTATTATATCTTGATATCAATCTATCTTAAAAAATATTGTTGTTCATTTCATTTGATCAAATAAGTCATCAATCCTAGGCCAGGGATATTGATTCTTTATTATCATTTTTTTAAACTATTAATAGTCAATATAGAGTCTCCATGGTTTTTCCTTCTTCTTTACAAATAACATTAAGCCTCCCAATGATGATATAATTCATCATATAAATCCAAAATCCATAATTTCTTGTAAATTCATCTATAACTCTCACAATTTGGTGTCATCATGTGATAAGGATCCCTTGCAATAGGTTATTTATCTGGTTTAATTTAAAATGTGAACTCTAATTCCCTTTTAGGTGGTAATCTGGGTAATTCTTCTACAAATACATCTAAAATTCCCAAAAATATTGTGTATTTTTCTAGATTCACTAAGTCCTCCTTTTCATTCATAGATATTACAACATATAGTTTGCATCATTTTTTTATATACATCTTAAGTTGTAATGATAAAATAAACCTTAGCAACACTCCTTTATTCTTCCAAACTAAGGTTCTTTTGTAACCTACATCATCTACAAAATAAAGTTTCGTATTCTTATAGTCAAATATCTCTTCATGGTTCTCTAACCAATCCATTCATGTTACTATGTCATAATATCCTAAAATAGTTACATATAAAGATACATGGGTTACATGCACATCCAGATCAATTTCATAGTCTTTAACTAAACGACCTACCTCTTGCTTCACCATTGAAGCCATCTCTACTTTGATTAAAACATTATCGATCTATTTCTTTTATTTTTTATGTTAATAATTCAATACAATAAATAAAGATTTAAGTTCCTTTTTAATCTATTAATATTGAAAAAATGAATTTTTTAATCTTACCTAATGTCTCTGACACCATAAATTGATGTTCATCCTAACAATTGTTCATTGCAGCATGAATCCTATGGGCTTTACCTAAATCATAATAGCGTATGAATATACTCTTTGTTAGCTCCTCTCTATGCTTTAGGACACTCTCTCTAAAAATGTAAACCTCCACATAACCAACACCCACTCTTAGTAGGTTGTTGCCCTTGACTACTCAACTAAGAGAGTGTGGGTCTACTGCTTTGCAATGTGGGTCAAGTTTGTTGCATTGATGGATGGCATAGTGGTATTTGGCTCCTTATTATCCATATTTGTGTACTCACAATTTTTTTCTCTCAAGACATATATGATACTATCATGGCTCTCGATGTACTAATGGGTTGTGGTGTCAATCTTTATATTTCCAACCATAAATCTCTCAATTGTCTAATATGATTTCCATCCACAAGTTAGAGCTATGATAGCTCTTTGAAATACCTCACGTAAGTTATAAAGCATCAATCTCTTCACCTTGTCTTTAATATTATAATTTATCTCATACACAAACTTGTTGAGTTATAGATTGCAAGTATTCAAATGTGGAGCATACCTTAATAGTTCCATATAGTACCTTGCCTCATACTTAGGTACTAAAATCTTTCCTTGTATTAGTGAATTAAATTCATTGAATTATTTTTCAATGAATTCTTCAAAGAGTAGCATTCACTAAAACTCTCCTCAAAAATATTCCATGAAACATTGTGTGTGTCTATCCCTAATTGTGGCATAGATTGTTCTACCACAATAAGGCACTTCCATTCAATTGGAATATGTCAATCCATACTTTTAGGTTGGAAATGAAATCCCTCAAAGCAAAGTAAATTCCTATATTTTCCAATTAGGCCTTAGTTTCCTATCCATTCAAAGATTCACAAAACTTTAAAATTTTCACTTTCTCTAGTTCTTGATGCATATGATTGTTTGAAGGATTTTATTTCCTTCAATATGTGTATATATCCCTTCCTCTTTCCTTTCTAGTATATTCCTCAGCGCATCGTACATCCTTTGAAATAAGTGCATCATAGTCATTACCTATTTTGTAGGCATATATCCCTAATATTAAACATGTTCTTACTTCCTTGGTGGAGAAGGCGAGGTGTAGGTTATGGTAGAGGATGTGCACCTCAACCTCTAATGATCCTGCCACTCCCTCTTCTATCCATAATTACATTATATAAGAATAAAAACTCAAATTCAATTAGTTTAACTTTCATTCACATAAATAAAATACAAATAACATTCATGGTACATGATTTAATAATGGTTCCAAGGCTCTATCGGATTAAATATGGCCTTGATACCACATGTAAAACCCTTCTCTATGTTAAACTCACAATAAAAATAAATTATAAAAAATAATAATAAAGTTTTAATAGGGGCGGCAGGAGGGGAAGGGTTATTTATGGCCCTAGTGAAAAAAAAGTCTTAGAGTACTCACGGGGTTTGGGGAATATGACAAATAATCAGACAAAAGCATATGGCTTACTACAAGTCATCCTCCTTGCCAAAGAAAATCAGGCTTCCTTTAGCATTGTGTTGGGGGGATTCTCTTTTTATCATTTGGCCCATGGTTAAAGATTTATCTCCAAGAGATAAGTTTTTGGATAATATCTTAAAAATGTGTCAAGAAGGAAACAAAATATATTAATATTATGATTTATAATCACATTCTACGGGATAATAATAAGGAAGCATATGGATGTGCTAATTTGGGATGGAATCTGAAATTTGATGCATTGATTTTTAATCGAAAATTAAGGTCATCCTTCCTTCCTTAATAATAGTTCCAATAATAAGTCACACAACATCAAGTTGCATCATAAACTAGGAGTGTGTATATTGTGAATTTTTCTTTGTTATGGGGGCTCTATTGGAAGGTATTCACCTCCAAAAATCCCCCCTTTATCTGTGTGAATAATGTACCTCTTGAGAGGATATATATATATCACATTTCAATATGCTTAACTATTTAAAATTTTATAATTTCATAATAATTATATTTATATGTGCATATATGAATGAATTATCTAAATTATATTTTGATACAAATATTAATCTTGTAATAATTTTAATCAACTAATGATTCCACTATCATTTTATACTAAATCAAAATATTTGGAAAGGGATGGTTCTTTCCTTGTAGTTTAAGGGAACTTGTGTACACTAGCATTTTTCTCTAGGGACCTTCTCCTTTTTCCATAGCTTGGACAATTCTTGGTGATCTTACTAGGGAAGGTAGCCATCATCACAGCATGGAAGAAACTTTTCATTAGAGTTGACATAAATATATTCATACAATTCTAGAATATTTTTAGTGGATTCATCGAGGCATCTTTCTTTAAAATCAAATTATTCAATAATGGTGTAACCAGGGAGCTTATTCTCCCAAATATTAGATGGTTCTTGGTCTTCAAGAAATTGGCATAACATATTTTTGCTTTAATTTTCATTCTTGGTCTTCAAGAAATTTTCATTCCATAATCTTGATGGTAGTGTGGTGTTATTTGAACAAGGTTTTCAAGAACCCAATTCATCTTCAACTATGTGGCTAGAAATTTGCCATATGAAGAAGAAGGTCAAATTCAAAGGAGAGAAAAGGAAGTCAAAGAATAAATTCAAAGTTTCTATCTTACTGTAGCTCACATGTGCAAGTTTTTCTCTACAACAAGGCCAAAAATATGAGTAATTGCAAGGTCGAAATTTGGCCTCTACTACAGGGTCAAAATTCTGAGTTTGGCCAGATTTGAAGGAGTTTGACCAGCATTGACTTTGACTATTGGAGGAGACTTGGAGGAGGGTTTGACTTGGTATATTTGTGGAATTTTGGTTTTGGTCTTGGTATTGGGTATCTCTCATTTTGATCTGATTCTATAAGAGAAGGATTGTTGGGTTTTCCAATTATGGGATTTTCCCTAGCTTATGGACTAATTTCTGGTGTCCTTTGGCTCATTGTGATTATATGTTTTGAACATTTGTATAATTATTTGATGAAGAAGACATCTAATATTCAAAATTAATTATCAAGAAGAGGACTCAAGAATTAAACTACAATACACTTGGTTTCTAAACACTTCCAATACATAACCTTCATATTTGGAAATTATCTTTATTTCATTCTATAACTTTGATTTGACTTCTTTGCTTCAGTCATCTTATAATTTCAATTTCAAAATATTTTCTCTCAAATTCACGTTTAATTGAAAATTCAAGAAAAGAAATGGTCTGTAACTTAAAGAACATGCCACTATATTATTTGTTCATTTTATGTATAAGCCCCGAGGGTTAGCTCAATTAGTTTATTTCCCGTATTTAAAATCACCTCGCTAATGGGAGGTCACGATATTATTTTCCTCGATTCCCTTTGGTTTAGACTCTACTAATGATTCGGTAGGATATGACCCCTTCGGGTTGTTCTACCTAGATATATTTTTTCTAGCCTCAAAGGTTAGCTCAATTGGTCAAGTTTTCGTCGCTAAAGCACCTTGCTAATGGGAGGTCATGAGGTAAATTATCCTCGATTCCCTTGGGGTTAGGCTCTACTAATAAGGCAATGGGATGTGATCATTTCGGGTGGATTTGCTCGGATATTTCCTCGAAACAAAAAAAAATGTTCCTTTTATGTATGATATTTTAAAATTATACTTAGTGATTATGACCTTTATCTAGCATCCTAATTTATATAAGTAAAAATTTACTTGAATATATGATTATATATATTTAACTCAAACTTTATTCTGACTTGATAGTTCCCCCAAATTCTTAATGTGTGCACTATTGTTGCGAGTTCCAAATCATGTGTCAAATAAGTTTCTTCGCAGGGTAAAAGTTTCCTTGAAGTTTAGGAAATTTCCCGACCTTCCTTCACTATTTCTCCATCCAATCCCTCCTTTAATGCATCAATATATACTATAAAACCTTGTCCCATATTTTGTACTTTCAAAATAGGATCCATAGTCAACAACTTCTTCAGTTTCTAAAATACTTCCTCACGTCATTTGTTCCATATAAATTTATTCTTGTTCTTACTTGTTTTTGTAACGGAATATGTCATCTTTGAAAATGCTTCAAAAAATATTTGATAGTATCTCACCAATCCCATAAAAATACATATTTCATGTGCATTTATGGGTTCCATCCATTTCATGATTTCTTCTACCTTTGTCAAGTCTACTGTGATTCCTTCTTCTAGATGTTATGTCTTAAATAATGAATCTTTGACTCAAAAAACAAACATTTAGGTATTTTTCCATATTACGTGTTATATCTAATACATTGTAACACTCGTAAATATTCTTCATGTTCTTCCAGCATATGTGATTATGTCAAAATGTCATTCATAAATACTTGTACAAACTTATCAACATATTCTTGAAATACTCCATTCATTAAAGTCGTAAACACTCCTAGTGCATTTTTTAATCCAAAAGTTAGCACTACAAACTCATAGTTTCCAAAATTCATCTTGAATGTAGTTTTAGGATTGTATTCCCCTTTTTTTCTCAATTTATTATATCTTGATATCATATCTATCTTAAAAAATATTGTTGTTCATTTCATTTGATCAAATAAGTCATCAATCCTAGGCCAGGGATATTGATTCTTTATTATCATTTTTTTAAACTATTAATAGTCAATATAGAGTCTCCATGGTTTGTCCTTCTTCTTTACAAATAACATTAAGCCTCCCAATGATGATATAATTCATCATATAAATCCAAAATCCATATTTTCTTGTCAATTCATCTATAACTCTCACAATTTGGTGTCATCATGTGATAAGGATCCCTTGCAATAGGTTATTTATCTGGTTTAATTTAAAATGTGAACTCTAATTCCCTTTTAGGTGGTAATCCAGGTAATTCCTCTACAAATACATCTAAAATTTCCAAAAATATTGTGTATTTTTCTAGATTCACTAAGTCCTCCTTTTCATTCATAGATATTACAACATATAGTTTGCATCATTTTTTTATATACCTCTTAAGTTGTAATAATAAAATAAACCTTAGCAACACTCCTCTATTCTTCTTAACTAAGGTTCTTTTGTAACCTACATCATCTACAAAATAAAGTTTCGTATTCTTATAGTCAAATATCTCTTCATGGTTCTCTAACCAATCCATTCATGTTACTATGTCATAATACCCTAAAATAGTTACATATAAAGATACATGGGTTACATGCACATCCAGATCAATTTCATAGTCTTTAACTAAACGACCTACCTCTTGCTTCACCATTGAAGCCATCTCTACTTTGATTAAAACATTATTGATTTATTTCTTTTATTTTTGATGTTAATAATGCAATACAATAAATAAAGATTTAAGTTCCTTTTTAATCTATTAATATTGAAAAAATGAAGTTTTTAATCTTACCTAATGTCTCTGACACCATAAATTGATGTTCATCCTAAAAATTGTTCATTGCAGCATGAATCCTATGGCCTTTACCTAAATCTTAATATTGTCTGAATATACTCTTTGTTAGCTCCTCTCTATGCTTTAGGACACTCTCTCTAAAAATGTAATCCTCCACATAACCAACACCCGCTCTTAGGAGGTTGCCCTTAACTACTCAAATAAGAGAATGTGGGTCTACTGCTTTGCAATGTGGGTCAATTTTGTTGCATTCATGGATGGCATAGTGGTATTTGGTTCCTTATAATCCATATTTGTGTACTCACAATTTTTTTCTCTCAAGACATATATGCATACTATCATGGGTCTCGATGTACTAATGAGTTGTGGTGTCAATCTTTATATTTCCAACCATAAATCTCTCAATTGTCTAATATGATTTCCATCCACAAGTTAGAGCTATGTTAGCTCTTTGAACTACCTCACATAAGGTATAAAGCATCAATCTCTTCACCTTGTCTTTAATATTATAATTTATCACATACACAAACTTGTTGAGTTACAGATTGCAAGTATTCAAATGTGGAGCATACCTCAATAGTTCCATATAGTACCTTGCCTCATACTTAGGTACTAAAATCTTTCCTTGTATTAGTGAATTAAATTCATTGAATTATTTTTCAATGAATTCTCCAAAGAGTAGCATTCACTAAAACTCTCCTCAAACATATTCCATGAAACATTGTGTGCGTCTATCCCTAATTGTGGCATAGATTGTTCTACCACAATAAGGCACTTCCATTCAATTGGAATATGTCAATCCATACTTTGAGGTTGGAAATGAAATCCCTCAAAGCAAAGTAAATTCCTATATTTTCCAATTAGCCCTTAGTTTCCTATCCATTCATAGATTCACAAAACTTTAAAATTTTCACTTTCTCTAGTTCTTGATGCATATGATTGCTTGAAGGATTTTATTTCCTTTAATATGTGTAGATATCCCTTCCTCTTTCTTTTCTAGTATATTCCTCAGCACATCGGACATCCTTTGAAATAAGTGCATCATAGTCATTACCTATTTTGTAGACATATATCCCTAATATTAAACATGTTCTTACTTCCTTGGTGGAGAAGGTGAGGTGTAGGTTATGGTAGAGGATGTGCACCTCAACCTCTAATGATCCTACCACTCCCGCTTCTATTCATAATTACATTATATAAGAATAAAAAGTCAAATTCAATTAGTTTAACTTCCATTCACATAAATCAAATACAAATAGAATTCATGGTACATAATTTAATAATGGGTCCAAGGCTCTATCGCATTAAATATGGCCTTGATACCACATGTAAAACCCTTCCCTGTGTTAACCTCTCAACAAAAATAAATTACACAAATTAATAAAAAAGTTTTATTAGGGGCGGCAGGAGGGGAAGGGGTTATTTATGGCCCTAGTGAAAAAAAAAAAAAAAAAAGTCTTAGAGTACTCACGGGGTTTGGGAAATATGATAAATAATCAGACAAAAGCATATGGCTTACTACAAGTCATCCTCCTTGCCAAATAAAATCAGGCTTCCTTTATCATTGTGTCGGGGGGATTCTCTTTTTATCATTTGGCCCATGGTTAAAGATTTATCTCCAAGAGATAAGTTTTTGGATAATATCTTAAAAATGTGTCTAGAAGGAAACAAAATATATTCATATTATGATTTATAATCACATTCTACAGGATAATAATCAAGAAGCATATGGATGTGCTAATTTGGGATGGAATCTGAAATTTGATGCATTGATTTTTAATGGAAAATTAAGGTCATCCTTCACTCTTTAATAATAGTTCCAATAATAAGTCACACAACATCAAGTTGCATCATAAACTAGGAGTGTATGTATTGTGAATTTTTCTTTGTTATGGGGCTCTTTTGGAAGGTATTCACCTCCAAAAATCCCTCCTTTATCTGTGTGAATAATGTACCTCTTGAGAGGATATATATATCACATTTCCATATGCTTAACTATTTAAAATTTTATAATTTCATAATAATTATATTTATATGTGCATATATGAATGAATTATCTAAATTATATTTTGATAAAATATTAATCTTGTAATTATTTTAATCAACTAATGATTCCACTATCATTTTATACTAAATAAAAATATTTTGAAAGGGATGATTCTTTCCTTGTAGATTAAGGGAACTTGTGTACACTAGCGTTTTTCTCTAGGGACCTTCTCCTTTTTCCATAGCTTGGACAATTCTTGGTGATCTTACTAGGGAAGGTAGACTATCATCACAGCATGGAAGAAACTTTTCATTAGAGTTGACATGAATATATTCATATAATTCTAGGATATTTTTAGTGGAGTCATCGAGGCATCTTTCTTTAAAATCAAACTATTCAATAATGGTGTAACCAGGGAGATCATTCTCCCAAATATTAGATGGTTCTTGGTCTTCAAGAAATTGGCATAACATATTTTTGCTTTAATTGTCATTCTTGGTCTTCAAGAAATTTTCATTCCATAACCTTGATGGTAGTGTGATGTTATTTGAACAAGGTTTTCAAGAACCCAATTCATCTTCAACTATGTGGCTAGAAATATGCCAAATATTTTTTCAAACAACCTGAACCAGAGTGCTTCTAGTTTCTCTATAATTTTTTATCCTTAAAAAAAAGTATCATATTTCTTGAAAATGATTCACTCTCCCTAGTGGAATCCCCAAAATTTTGATATTTTTTCCTATTCGGACTAGAGTCAAACTCCTAGGGACTTAACAAAGTTGCCTTTGCATTAGATGGTACTCCTCTTTTATTCACTAAAAAGTTCAAAATAAATCAAAGAACATAAATTTAATCATTCAACACATTTGTTTTTTAGTAGTCCAAGTGGTTTTTCAAATGAAATTAAGAAAATAAAATAGCATAAATAAATTTCATCTCACAGATTCATTCCACGGTACTTATCCAATCATCCATTATGAGAAAAACATAGTTAAAGCTAATTTGTAGAGAAAAAAAAAAGTAAATAAATGGCCCAGGTCTTAAAAAAAATCTAGAATGATTTCATTCATTCAAAGATCATAAAGAGACATAGGAGAGCATTCATTAGATTTCATTGCTTATTTAAAATTCTAGAAACCAAAAATGACATGCACTCCTTAAAATAGTTTTCAACGAGATTCAAAAAAAAAATTACATGCATTAAGTCTGAATAAATTAAGTTCCTAAAACACCTTAAAAAATCATAATTCTTAAACATAAATGTAAATGAATCCATATCTAATGGACTAGGATTGGGCTCCCATAGACCAATTAATAAGTAGCAACCTGGAAGAAAAAGAGAAACTACAATCAAGGATCAACTTTATAAATATGTAAGACAATTAACAATGCTAGATGATCAAATACTATGGAAAAAGAAAGGGAATTTATTTAGATAAAATAGAGAATAATAACAAAATTACAGAAGGATGACCCATGGAATGAATTCTCTCTCATGAAATATATGTTTCCCCTTCTTTTTATAATCTTCCATTTATCTTCACAACTACTTAACAGTTAGGTTTTTCCTTTCTTCATTAAATGAATAAAGATCCATTTTGAAAATGTGAAGTTGGGAATTCATCCTCCAAGTGAGGTCCAACTTCATATATTCCATATTTCCATTTTCAGAAATAATTTGGTGATAGGCCCAAAGTTGGTCATGACTATTGTTTTAATTTTCTAAGCTAATATCTGTAAATTTAGCCATGGAAACCACTCCCAATTTATTTTTTTCATGCTTATTTCCAACAATATCTCATTTTCCCAAATTATACATAGATAACTCAAGTTATGGCCTTCGAAATTTCATGACTCAACCATCGTTTATTTGCAAAAATTGACTTAGTAATCATTGATCTACTCCACATGCATCTTGGCCTTTTGATTTATAAATCTTCTTTACTCATCAAATGTGAATTATGGGAGGTAATTTATAATGATTTATACACAAATGGAGTCCTTATATTATTTTTATATAAAGTATAAAGAGACACAAAACCCTACATGTCTTATGCATAATAATATTTTTGGTTACTGTCCCATTGCCTAGTCATTGGGCTAAGTCATTTCCCAATCATCTGTGTCCAACTAATACCTTCCAAGTGTCACCCCAGATCTGTGCAGCTATTTTCATGTGTCATAAGCATATATGCCAAAATAAATTAGGATAAAAAAATATATTAGAAATATTATTAATGCAAGGGTGAGATGCAGGGATTTTATAAAAAAAAGTAAATAAAGGTAAAAATAACCTACGGAGAAAAGGAATAAAGGAGAAAATAACTAAGTAATAAAGCATGGAGTGTGAGAGGTATCCAAAGAAAAGGGTTGTGTGGAGGTTAAGTGATGTGCAAAATAATATGAAGCGTGTGGAGTTAAGTGTAAGTATGTGCGGAGGAATATGAAGTGGGGGAATGCTCCATACAACTTGGAAAATAACTAAGTAAAAATGGGAGAAGAGGTAAGGTAATTTTGCATTAAATAACATGAAATTAGGAAAATGGAAAATAGAGAATTTAGATGAATAATGGAAACATGTGGGAAAACTATGATATGTTTTGGCATATGACTTTCATTTTTTACTATGTATTACTATGTAAAATGCTAAATGAAGCTAAGACATAAGGCTATTTGTTGAGAAGATTAACATTAGAAATTTATTTCTTTTTGGTATTTTTTCTTTTCTTCTCTTTGTTCAAAAGAGAAACCATCCTTGTTGGCCTTACGTGAAGAATATTTGCAACATTAAAATTGGCTAAAATTTTGTTATTTTAGAATTGCTCTATTTGATGTGTGGCATGAAATCACATCAGTAGAATTGTACTCAATGTTCTCAACCATTGAATCCCTAGGGTAACATCTCTAGCTCCATTTTGAATGGAATATATTGAGCTTTCCAATTTATGCTCTCCCATACCCAATTTAATGTTGTGGTGTTTCCTTGGATAATCAATACTCCCTCCATTGGAAACTAAAACTCGAAAATTTGTCTCTAGATATACAAAACAATTGAGGCATTCTAACAATATTTTATCAATGAAGTTATGGGTACTACCTGATTCAATAAGAATTTGATTTGGTGTGTCTGATGGATCCATCGCATCAGTTTATTCGTTTTACCGATGTTTCGAACTTGCTACTGAGGTTCATTATCAAGGTAGAGATAATGAACCTTAGTAAGCATTGTGAGCATTTTCTACTTAATGTAACCAATGATCTTTAGGATTTGAGGATCTGATAATCCTACAAATGTATGAACAAATATCTCGCACCTATCTGAATTTATGTTGTGCACAATTTATGTCTATATTTCATGTTCTTTTAATTTGACAAGTTCTTCCCCACTTCTTGGTGAAGATATCTCAATTTCCTCTTCACCATTATTCTCCAAGATGAAAATTTTTATTTCTTTACATTTATGCCCTTTTGACCATTTTTTGTTACAACCAAAGAATAATCTTTTTGCTCTTATTTCTTCAATTTCATTATGATATTCAAGTAGGTTGAGGTAGGGTTGTCTTAAGAACCCAAAAACTATCTATGCTTATTTGGTATGCTCCCATGGAAAACTTGTGTGTATCCTTATTCTTGGCTTGAATATGATGATAAAATTGCATAGCTTTCGTAACATTTTCTGGATGTTTTAGGAAAAACTCATGTTTAATGTATTCCCTTAATCCACCCATGTAAGATTCCAACAAATTTTCATCACTTATATTATCCACCCTTATGGCCAAAACCTTAAATTATGAATTATAATCTTCAATATGAAAAATCTACTTGATTATTGTCAATTAATTGAATTAGTCTTGTTCCCAAGCTTTTCCATATCGTGCTTCTAAGTCTCTTGTAAATAAA
Source organism: Pinus albicaulis (assembly GCA_034641835.2). Taxonomy (NCBI): domain Eukaryota; kingdom Viridiplantae; phylum Streptophyta; class Pinopsida; order Pinales; family Pinaceae; genus Pinus; species Pinus albicaulis. The sequence goes on along the minus strand of CM076569.1, from coordinate 846,198,225 downwards.
CTCCATGTATAATGATAAGAATGGAGATTCATTTTAATTGCTCATTGGCACGGGTTTAATATCAAAGGTCAAAGTTGCTATGTGAATCTTTTGCTTATCATCCCTTGTATGTGTAATTCAAAATAATTATTTCTTTCGTGCACCTAGTTAAAAGACATATGTTCAATCAAACTTCTCTAATTTAACCTTGGGAAGGTTCACTCCTTTAAGAAACCATCAATGAATAGCTCCACGACATGAATTAAATCCACTTGAAAAAATCTTATTATTGGCAAGTTGTACCACTTAGATACTACATTTATTTTCATGAGTTCCTTCATACGCATCATGAAATTTAAGGAGCCTCCCATTTATAACTTCAGGATGTTTAATGGGTGTAGTAAATTTTTGATATTTCTTTGGAAGCATATAAGAAAACAATAATAATATTCCTTTTTATCACAATTTCCGATCACTCAAAGAATGGATCTTATAATCAAAAGTTATGTCACTTGTAGTCTGTGTACCTTTAAAACTTTAATTTAGAAATTATCTAGATATCTGACCTTTTCCTTTATATATATTTGATATTTGACCCCCCCTAAATATGAAAATTTGTCCTGTAGTACTTTGATATGTCTTGAATGCAATTCCACAAGTTTGACCAAAATTTGATGTGCCAAGTGAAGGTTATGGTAACTTTCCCAAAACTTGTTATTTTTTTACCTCTTCCCACAAGTGAATTGGTAAAGTGTTCCATGTGTCCAATTTTTACAATTATATTTTGAAATTTATATCTGAGTTACTTTAGTATTTCTATTCAGATTTCTTAAAAATTCACAATCTGAAGTGTCCTAGAAAACACACACACATATTATTGTGAAAATTCCAAGATCATCTCGAAACTGATTTGAGGACTCTTCACAAACATTAAATTCCATAAGATATATTTATGTAAGTATAGTGAAACAAAATATGAAAATTTACCTAAAGTACCATTATATATTTTCTTAACGTGCTCAAAATTTTACAATTTGAAGCATTACAATATATATATATATATATATATATATATATATATAGTAAAATTGCCAAGATTACTCTTTTGAAACGTATTCCAAACCATCAACAAACCCTTACTTCCATTGGGTATATCTCTAAAATTATAGTAAATTAGAATCTAAAATATGTACTAGATATTATCTAAGATATCTGATCAATATGGTCAAAATTGCACCATCCACAACTTCCAAAAATAATAACAACAAAAAAGGTTATGGAAAAAATTCCAAGATACACGTTTGAAATTGATTTGATGATCATCCATATACCCTAAATTCCATAGGGTGTCTCTCTATAATCATATAAAAGCATAATTTAGAATTTTGATCAGATGTACTTTGTGATCTCACCTAACTCATCTCAAAATTTCACATTCTAAATCATACCCAAGAAATAGTTATGATGAAAACACCTCAATGACTTGTTTGAAGCAACAAAACCTTAGGTTCATATGCCTTGATACCAAATGTTAAATGATAAGAAACCAATAATTATATTCCACTTTGAGGGGAAATTTCCTTTTACAATGAATACAATGTATAAAGATAAGATTTGATGATCTTAAAACTAGATCTCCTTGGGGTGTGTGTGTGTGTATATAAAGACAGAGAGGGTAAAATTAAAATTAAATGGTACAATTAAAGGTTATATCCAACCTCCTAATATAAAAAATAAACTAATAATGAATGCTTATTATGGCATTGACAAAATGGTATCGCAGGGAATTCTTTGGCAGAAGTTCATTACTCTACAGACTCTCTGAACTATTTTCCTCCCAAACATTACCCATTCCAATAGTATCAACTATGGATTTTATTTCTCTCACTCCACTAGAATCTCGATGATATCAATGTGAAGAACTCTCGACCAGGGCTTGGGAAGTGGAGGGAGTTTGTTTGTTCTCTTTCAGTTCCCGACAAATCTATGAAGCTTTCCATCATTGGCTATCTTAATTTCATTCCCTAGTCTTGGCTACATGTTGTAGTAATGACATGTCAACATGCTTGTTGCATATGGGGTGTAGCCTACTATGAGGCTCGGGGAGGCTTGAGGGCTCATTTTCGGGTTGAATCATTTGCATATTAGTTTCAAGAACATGATTCTCCCAATATCTAGCATGAATTTTAAGAGGTTGAATAAGAAATTGTCAAATAATGAGGGTGTCTTTCGGACATTGATATTGGAGATAAAACCCCTACATGGATCCCATATATTGGTAACACCCACGGGAGGAAAAATCAATTCTTGCATACAATATATTTGTATTGGAAATTAAATTATTTATCGGTAAATGTGTTGTTGAGCCACCATGATGCAAAAGGTAATATATTTCTCCAATTGAATGAAATATGTCTTCAAATTAAGGAACTAGACCATGCAACGGAAGAATTGAGGCACATCTATGTACCCTTTCGTATCCAAGTAGCTCCATTCAGTAAGGAAAAAATCCCATTGAGGTGGAACCACCTGACTCCACATAACATTCATGCCATTCTATTGGTTTAGTAGTTTTCATTTCTTATCTTCGAATTCTTAGCCTAAACATGCTAATTGGTTAGAAATTATCAGTTTTTTTAACAGACGATGTATATTTTAATTTGAATTATGGACCTCAAACTATGAAATTTAAGAGCTTGATGCACTGCCAATGGTCTAGTTTCCATAGTGGAAAACCAAGTCATGTAATGACTCTTTAGACCTACAAATTTTTGATATATCAATAGAATAACTCCACACACAAAAAAGGAGATATTATTTTAAGAGGGAATTTTGTATATATGGGTGTCTTATTTATGCCCTTTTATTTTGGAGAGGGGAAATCCCAAAATAGAAATAAAAATAATAAAATAAGAAAACAATTTAAATAAACTAAAGTTAGAAAAAACAATACATTAAAAGCACAAAATCATTTTATAAGCATGATTAAGCACCCTCTCCCCTCTCCTTCCCTCACTATGTATCTCTTGCTCCCCTCTCCTTTTCTTATTGTGTCTCTCTCACTCCCCTCTTCCTCTCTCACGATATTTCTTTGCATCCCCTTCCCTCATGAAAATGGAAACCCGTTACCATCATTACCCTCTCCCTTTCCCTCTCTCTTGAATTTTATTTCCCTAAAATGCACTCTCCCCCCTGATGCACACAAACAATCATCAATCTACAACTCAACAAAGAACAAGGAGTGTGGATATGACTATATCATTCAGAGGGTGAGAAGGTAACTAAGAGTGGATGATAGTGTGTGCAAGTAAGGACAAGTGTTTTCATAGAAAGGAGGGAGGAAAGTGGGGAGGGGTGTGATGTGGCAAGGAGGATTAGAGGAGGGGACATGAGGTGATAGGGTGATAGGATTATTATTATTTTTATTATATTTCAAATTTTGTTTCATTTTCTAAAACATTAATTTGATAAAAAAAATTATCCTTTTTGAAGGGGGTGGGAGAGAGAGAGATAATGCTTTGAAGAGGTTGCATCCAAGGGGTTAGTTCAACCAAGCTTTACTAATAAAAAAATTTAACATCTGATTAGTTTTGTGATAGTAGGTACTCAATTTAAATCCCTAAGGATGAGGTTCACTTAGAATATACATTAAATGATCTACTGGGAATGAAATCCATGAATTTGAAGAAACATCCCTTCAATGTTTCCATAAAAAATTGCTTAGGATTTTTTTTTTTTGAAAATGTGTACCTTTTTAGAGTTATATTTTAATTTTAATTATTATAAAATTTAATTTTAAAAGGAAAGCAATATCGAGTATTTCATTTTTTCAATCTCTCTCTCTCTCTCTCTCTCTCTCTCTCTCTCTCTCTCTCTCTCTCTCTATATATATATATATATATATATATATATATATATATATATATTCAAAACTATCATTTTTTGTGAGTTTGATTTTTTTTTCGTATATTAATATTTAACAATATTTTTTTATTGGCCTAAACACTACAATTGTAAGCTCCAAAATAAACCTAGATTAAGATGGCTTTGTGAAGATCTTACTAAATTCATTTGATGGCATATTTAGTTATGTCGAAACTATTCCATCTTTAAAATCAACGGAAATATCCTTGGTCGACTGCCATGAAAGCTATGATAATGTGTGTGGAATTTGGTAGATAAAAACCAGGCCCACCAGATCCAAGCTTGGACCTAAAGGAACAAGAATGGTTGTCCAAGCTTGTGTATTAGGCAAGAAATCAAATAAGAATATAACATTCTATTGATTTAATATGAAAACTAAGATTAATGTACCAGGACTTGCAGGAATGGAAGGAGCGAGAAAATAGCTAGATCCTCCACTTCGATGGAGCCTCAAAGAATAATCCAAGGGTGACAAAGAGTGGGTGGGGTCTTGTATAGGCCCATAGGAAACTTGGAAAAGTCATACGCTTGGGGTCTAGGAGTAATGACAAATAACTAAGCATAGTTGCATGGTTTACTTCAAGGTCTAATTCTGGCTAAAGCCCTTTGAGATTCCAATATCATAATCATGGGTGACTCCCTCATAATTATACAACACCTAATCAAAAATTATTTTCCTAGATAAAAACAGCAGAATACTCTTGGAAAGTATCCCAAAGAAATAATAGTTTCATGTCTTCTAAGCTCAAAATGTGGAAGCAAATAAACTAGCCAACCAAGCTTGTCAACTACAAGAAGGGAAAATATAATTTAATGGAGTTCTAGGCCATTTTACTCTACCATAGAACTAATGGTCCATTTCAAAACTTTTGTCAACTACAAAAAGGGAAAATAGAAATTAATGGAGTACTAGGTCATTGGGCTTTACCATAGAACTAATGGTCCATCTCAAATCTTTAAAAACTATGAATTTTATGATAAATACAAAGGGAAAGAGAAAAATAAAGAATGAAGTGCATGCTTCTTCCATGGTGCCTCGCATGCAATGCAATTATAACCCATACGTCAACCAGTACATTCCATCTCTTCGACACGTTGTTCATAGTGATGAAGTGTTGATCGCATTCTCCTTGATGAACATCCACACTATGGGGGCCATTATGAACCTGTGAATCTCCATTACTACTCGTACATGTGGGAACTCTCAGATGACCTCTATAACACAGGAAATGAAGAGCATAAGTAGGCCATTGGGAGTGGAAGCAATTGAGCCAACGACCATAAAGGAATTCTCTAGATTTCAACTTGCCTCATGGTGGCAAGGCGAATTAAGTAAGTTTCGTTATTTGGGCTTGGATTTTTTCTCTCTTGGTTCATATGGTAGGGAATAATGTTTTATTCTGAGCTATCTGCATCAATAATTGGTTGAGACTACATGGGAATTTGAGTCTTATGGTCCAATCCATTTTTCGGGGCACTAATTTGGAATCTTAACAGACGAATACCCTCACTTCTCTATGGATTATGGATTAACTAGTGCCTGGGTTGGTTGGGGATATCCCCTAACTTTGTTTGATCTCTCAAATTCCCATCTGTCAGATATTCTAGGCAGTGAATTATGAAATGAAATGAAATTTTAACGTCCACGAGACTAAAAATAGTCTATGGGATAATGAGTTCGTTGTTTTTCGCCTTTTTCATTTCAGTCCTTTTCTTATTCAAATTTATGATGAGCTGGCCCAACCTTCCAACAATCTCATCATTGAAAATACAATGCCAAGAAACTGATGCTAACATATTCCCATAGTTTTCTCTGATGTCTTTGAACGCATCACATTCCAAAATGAAATGTTTTTCTGATTCCACTGCCCCAGACGTGCAAAATGTACACACTCGTTCTTCCCAAGATTCTTTAGGCCTTTTCCACCATCTTGTTTCACACCGAAGATGATGCGAGTTGGTTCTTAATTGACCAATAAGAACCTTTGCCCTCCATGGAATGTTATCTCCAATGTACTATTTTTGTTGGAGATCATACGTAGGGTTGAATTCTTCAATGTAGTACTTCTTCTTTCTACCCAACTCTTTTCCCCATACCCGTTTACGAAACTTCTCCATAAAAAAATTATTTATCTCCTTGTTATTTGTGGGACAAGGATTGAGGTAGATATTTCATTTTTGCATCCATGTGTAGTTTTGTCTCATCCATGTTTTCTTTCTTTCACTCGTGCCTTCCTTGAAGATAACATTAGGCCATCTACCTACTCCCATTTTCTCAATTATTTTTAGATATCTTATGAGCCGCACCATAGAAATTGCTTCGATGGGAGTTGCTCCTGTTTCACTCAACATTATCTCATAAGGTACCAAACTTTTTATTTTGAACTTGCTCATGATCAAGCATTTTTGGACTTTCTCAATTTGCTTCCATTTTGAGACAGGGGTGTTGCTAGCCCATAATTCACACCCATATAGCATCACTGGACAAACTAGGAGTCCAAAGAGCACTTTAATCGTTTTCCAATTCCATAAGTCTGCCTCTCTACATCTGTTTTGAAGAGCATATAATTCTTTCCACCCTCCTAAGATTCTCTTCTTTCTGCAGTCCTCCCAATTAAGTTTGTTGTTGAAATCAATCACGAGGTATTTGTACTCATTTACTTCTTCAAGAATGTTTCCTTCAAAGAAGAACGTATGTTGACTCTGCTTCCTTTTATTAGAGAAAATCATTATCTTGGTCTTGCTAATATTGACTTGCATCCCCACTTCTCTACAAAAATGCTCAAGGGCATATAGGTGCATCTGCAATCCATGGGCTGATTTAGAAATCAATACAAGGTCATTAGCATATAAAAGAAGCTTTATCACAAACTCCCCCAACTTTTCAGCTTCATTCCTTAGGTGGGAATAATGGTTTAAATGTGTTGGTTTGTAGTATATGGCAACTAGAAGACAATAGGATTGACGTCGGTTCTCAAAACTATTATTGGTTGAACGACCTTGGTGGAGGGAGTGAGCCGAAGGAGACGTGGAGAAAGGCTAAGGACAAAACCGTGTGGGGAACTACTAGGAATATTCAAGGGAATATGAGGAGCATCAAAGAAATTGGTGAGACTGTCAGTGGCAGAGAAAGGTCACACGAGTGCACCTACAAAAATCAAATCAACCATTTGTTCACATAAATTGGCACTTTGCAAGAGTACATGATAACCATGGCATTAAGACACCATAGACAATGGGAAACATAATCAAATTTTCTAGAGGAACTTGTAAGACTTCAAGGAATGGTTGCAAGAAAAATGGATGAGCTGGAAGCGTTATGACAACAGATTGTGAACTTGCAAGATCAACTTCAAACTCTACAAACCAATGCAAACCAAACCAACTTAGGGAGTGGACAAGAGGTAAACCACTATCTAGACCTTAACCAACTTCTAGAGGAGATCACAAGATGATTAATAAAATGCAATAAATTTAATTTTATACTAGGCATCTTTTGTCAATGGTATACATTTCAACATATAATCAATTTTGTAAATCTTTGTGCTGCAACAAAAAATCTTAAAACAAATAACTATCATATGAAAACATAATCTCATAAAAAAATATATAACCTTGTATATCTTCTAAGGCCAAACACAATTTTTATCTAATATAAATAATCATTTTTTTCTTTTAAAAAACATTAAATTAATATATTTTTTTATAAATATAATTTAAAATTATAAATATTAAAACGTTTAAGTAACCTTTAATAATTTTTGTACCAATTTCAAAGAAATTTAAAGGCTTTGGAAGATTCTTTTAAAATTATCATTATGATAAAAAATCATTTATAAAAAATAGAAAATATTATATCATAAATCTACTTTCTTTTACATGGATATAAATAAAACCATAATGAATGGCTCAACATTTTACCTATTTAATAATGATAGGTGATTCGACGGAAAACCTAGAGTATTTTGGTAGAATAAATATCTTACCGAAGAGAATAGAAAACCTCATGGTATGATAATAATTTTATATGTGTGATAATCTACCTGAGTTCTCATTCTTCTCATTAGTGTATTTGTTACAACATTATTAAGTTGTCATTATTTTCATCAGTGTATTTATTTCAATTAAAAATAGACTGAAGATTTATTATTCTCTTTAAATATAATTTTGTTGATTATGTAATATATTTACATGTATAAAATCATAATCATATTATTTATTATTACAAGTTATTTTTATTATGGAGTTGAATTATAGGTTAAATGTATATCATAATTATAAAGAAATATATATGGGGTATATGTGTATGTAAAATGTAAATATATATGTAATAGGGTCATTCTAATAATAAAGGGGCCTTAGATATAATGTATAAATAAGTATAGATAAAGACAATGTAGTTATTATTAAAGATGGGATTTGGATTTATGAATGTATTTGGATATTTGGAGGAGATGTCTCTTTTCTTTAAAGAGTTATTGTGTAGCTTATCTCTCTTATTTATATTGGAGTTGATTTCCACACTCATAATTATGTACATGGTGTGTACTCCTATTTTTACACCGAAGGTGTTCTTTTATGGGATTGACTGGGAAACACTGTTCATTTCAGCCAATCCCTGTGCTCCACATCTGCTCCAGATTCGCCCTTCTGCCCTGTCAAAATTTGACACTTGGCAGCCATCCTATTGTGCTGTTGTCCAATCCTTCGCTCGCCCGTGTTGTTGTCCAATCGTTTGCTCGCCTCCCAGGAGTTGGACGAGACCGACGCCCACGCCTTCGGTGTCCTTTTGCTCTTTTTAATGAGAAATTGCTAGTTTTATGTATTTGAAACATAACATTTGGTATCATAGTATGTGATCTTAGTATTTTTCTACTTCAAACATACCATATTTTCATTTTTGCTATAAAATATCTTTTGGGAAGTTTCAAACCATAAAATTTTGAGAATATTGAGAAGAAATATCGAAGTAAAAGTGGTCAAAATTTCATTTTCTTATTCATTCTATTTTCAAATATTTATCTTGTGGAAATTAGAGTTTGTGATTGATCCACAAATTAGTCTCAAACAAGTCATTTTTAATAAGTCAATTACATTGGTGCCCACCTATGTTGATACCAAGTGTTACATTAATAAGTGAATTTCCCTAGAGTGGTCAAAATTTACCATTTGTTTGTGAGGAAAGAATATATAGATGGGGAGAGAGATATCAAGGTGTACCAAAATGTTATGAAGTTGTGGCTACACAAAGTGGAGGAGAGGTGAGACCTGAGCAAGATATTGAACATGAAATGCAGGCAATGATTCTTGCCCAACAACTAGAATTCATGTAAAAAGGAATAAATTCAACCAAAGAAGCAATGGCACAACATCTGATGGAGCCCGCTAAGTTGCATACGATGCTCACTTCGTTATTTCACTGGATCCAAGCTTACTTGAAGACAATACATGTGAATACAAAGTCAAAAATGAAGGCTTAATTTCGAGAAAAGTTTTATCTATTGCAATAGATTATAAAGCTTGGCACACTTATGTCACCCAAGGGTTACAAGTCAAAGTGAAAGCCTTATCAATTTTAGGGGCCCAAGATAGATGCTTATTTTATTCAAAAAGTTATTTTGGAATTTTGAGGTAATTGGAAAATAAATTGAATTGGAATTAGAAATGAGGGTAGGTGAAAAGTCATGAAAGGTGAAGAGTCACCTCACTTTTGTATAAATATAACCCTCTAGTAAGGAAGAAAAGGGATCTTAATTTTTGGACTTTTGGAGAACTTATGAAAGGGAAAGCCTTGCGAGGACTAGCTTTCAGCTTTATGCATTCTCATTGTTGGGAATTTTTAAAACACTTTATGATTTGGCATTGAATGTTCAACTATAATATTTAGAAGCTTGAAGAGCCACAACAAGGACTTTCTTATCATGTGTTATCAATTGTTGTAAGACTTTTCTTTATTGTTTTTTGGTTAATATATGATTGTTGTATATTTGTGGCAAGTTAATGAACTATTTTATTAGTTATGAACTCTTATCGTTTTAAGAATTTCTTGTTGAACTTTGCATATGTTTACATAGGTTGTTGATTGTAAATTATTTCACAATTAATAACTAGTATACTTTTAGTTGCCATGTATCTTAATTAGAGATGGCTATCACTTTTTCTTTGAGATACACGTTTATTATAAATATGTTGTAGCATTCCTAGTATAGATTCATTTAAAGTATTTTCATTGAATTTGATTTTACTTGCATTCCATCAAGTACTTAATTTAGGTTTCACTTTCATATTTCATTTAACATTCGTAAGCATAAGATGACAGTCGTGTCGAAAAACCCAATGGCCTTGCATCCCAAATGGTGTGAAGTCTAGTTGGGACTTCATATCAGAGAGATCCCCTTAAGATTGTAAGCAGTGCATTCAGTCCCATCAACATAACTTTCTACTTAGTTATTAAATTTGGATATTAATTATAAAATAATTTATTTTTTCATTTTAAAAAATTAAAGAATAAATTTAGTAGATAAATATAGTTTGGAAGGGTTATAAATTACGTATTGATATAGAAATTGGAAAAACAAATTGATTTTAAGTTTGGTTTTTAAGAATAAAAAGTTGAGAAATAAGATGGTAAATTAATTGGCTAACCAAGTTGTTGAGGAAAGAGGAAAGAGAGATAATTTATATTAAGGAAAAGTAAAATGAAGTGAAATAAGTCACATTGAAAAAGTGAAGCCATTAATGACAAGGGTTTTGTTTCTTCTCTGTTTGAGTCAAATTGAAGAGGGCTTAGAAATAGAGATAGTATGGATCTTTCATCTTATTTTTATGAACAAAGTAAGAACTTTCCTTTAATCACTTTTGAACCACTAGAAAAATTGCATCAAATGATTAATGTAATCCTTTATAATGTGGAACTCAAGGTATAAACCTCAGGAAACTAGAAACATAACATGCTACCGTAATTGAAGAGAAATTAAAAGAGACATAGGCAATCTATCGAGCTTAGATGCCCCTTGGAATAGTTTAATTCTCCAATGTAACTTGCATCTTCAACCCATCCCCATAAAGTCCAAACCTGAGACTTGATGAGAATTAAACTCCCAAACAAATCAACTTGTTTACACCTCATACATAATAATTGTACACTAGTACTTAAAATAATAATTAGTTAAATAATTTATTTCAAATCACTTTATGAAATAAATATTACTTCAATTTCACAATAATAATTTAGGTAACATTGTCAAATGCCTCCCATTAAAGATTTCAAGTAGAAGAATTATTGCCTCTAACTCAAAAATACAATAATAAAATAAAAGAGTAGGAAAAAAATTAATTTGGACAAGTTAAGCCTTACTTCGAGGTATGTAAATGCATCACCTATTGTGTCTTCTTTCTTTGCCACATATATCTTTAATAAAAAAAATTACATAATGGGAAAACTTATCATAAATCAGTTGTCAAATCAACAGCAAGGATAACCATCACTCTTTGCTATCCGCAAATGCAAACTAACTCATCATTATTATTCAAAAAAAACCATATCACTCCCCAAAATTACTTTATAATTATTAATATTTCTCTATATATATTTATTTCTTTATAATTATGAAAATTTATAAAAATTCATTTCTTTATTATTAAAATTGGAAAAAATGGAAATAGTGGAATTCGTTTCATTATACTTTTAATTATGAAGACTCCCATGTTTTAAATCAACTGTCAGGATGGCCGAGTGGTCTAAGGCGCCAGACTCAAGTTCTGGTCCTCTAACGAGGGCGTGGGTTCAAACCCCACTTCTGACATTTTAATTTTTAATTTTTAATTTTTAACAATGCATGATAGGTTTTTGCTTATGCGTCATCCCTCCATGCTGAGAGGGCGTAGGTTCAAATCCTTCTTCTAGCCCTATATTTTCAGGCGCTGAGCCTGGTCCTCTAACGAGGGCGTGGGTTCTTCTGTCATTTCATTCCTCCATGTTGAAGGGCGTTGGTTCAAATCCCTATCTTTTCAGGGGCTGAGCTATTACTCCACTGTTGCTGAAATTATATTTTAGGGTACGGTATCTGGTCAGTTATATATGCGCCATTCCTCAAATGGCGTGGGCTAAAATCCCGCTGCTGAGATTTAATCTCACGGTATCTGGTCAGTTCTATATGTCTCATGCCTCGATGCTGAGACTTTAGTTTTACGGTGTTTGGTTCCATACTTGTTGTAACAAGTATTCATATATGCCATAAATGATAACTGTAAATATTATTCAACAAGGGCATTTGGTCTAGTGGTATGATTCTCGCTTCGGGTGCGAGAGGTCCCGAGTTCGATTCTCGGAATGCCCCAATGATATTCGCATTCGTCTTTTTGGCTCACAGTCATCGTCCCCACGATAATTAATGGTGAGCGCCCAGATTTTGCAGAGGTTTGCCCCTACCTTCTTTCAGCCAACAATCACCATCACCGTGATAAGTTATAGTCAGCACTCAGATTCAGAGAATATAATTTAATCTATGATAAAGTGGTTGCAGAAGTTTACCCATACCTACCTTGAGTTAACGATCACCGTCACCGTTGTAAGTTATGTTGTATCCTCCTCTACTAACTACAAACACTTATATTTAGCTGAGGGAACCAAATTTCCTTGTACATTGCCATGCAAAACAAAATAAAAGAGAGTAGCCTAATGATTTTTATTTTTGAATTTTCAAATTGCATCCTAAATGGGGATTTTATAATGATTAGTTGAGTTTAAACCACTTTGTAATATTCAATTTGCATCTTTAAAAAACACATATTTTGGATTTTACAATGATTGGTTAATTTCTGCTAGCCTTCTCTGGGAGGTAGGTATACTCTTATTGAGTTTGGTAATATATTCTAGTTTATTGGATGCACTTGATCTTGCTTCCAGTGAGAATCATCTAGCATATTAAGGCTATCATGGCACACTTCTTATGGTTAGGGGTACAAAAATCCCATTTGATTAGATTTGATGCTATCATGAAGGAGGAGTATGGTGGATGGGACATTTTTTATCTTCGAGTGTTTGGATGGGCTTTATCAACAAAAACACTATGAAGAACTTTTTTTGCAAAGGCCTTTGGCAGGAAATCATCTTTGAAAAATATATGAAGCGCAAGATGATTTTAGAATGGTTCAAGGGGGTGAGATTGGCATGCAGAAAGGGTCCTATATATGGTGAAGTTTACATAAAGTCAGAAGATGGTTCTTGGAAAAACTACAATGGTATTTTGGTAGAGGCGATAAAATATTGATTGGGGTTGACTCAATTTTAGGGGTCTGCAACTCACACAGGATACATGATGGGGTTATTAATGCACTACATGCCAAGGGTTTTTTCTTTCTAGATCAAGTCGTTGGTCAATGGAATGATTCTTATTCAACTTGGAGAAATGCTATGGAGGTTGGTTTATTTGGTGATAATGGAGCTTGCTCGCAGCGCTTTGTACATGACCTTCAACAAGTTGGCCTTGTTCGGAAGGCTCGTGGTGATGCTCTAGTCTGGCATAGGTTTGTGTGAAAAGGTATTATGGTGGTCTCAGACATATAAATATATTTCTTACAAGTTAAATCCCCTCTTTGATATGTGTTGGTACCGGAAAGCTTCGAGCTGGGACGTGCCTCTGAATATTATCATTTTCTATTGGTTAGTATGAAGGAACAGAGCTCTCACCTGGGATAATGTTTGTAAAATCAGTTTCCAAGGCCCGGGTTGGTGTTCATTCTGTAGACAGTCTCAGGAAAATGCACTTCACCTTTTCTTATAGCGTCCCCTTTCTATGGAGGTGTGGATGTGGGTTCTGAATTTCTTTAACTCCCCCCTCTCCACCTTTTCCTATCATTGGAATCTTTTTATTAATAGTGGTCAAACAGTAGTGGAAAACTCGGGACTATCCCACTATATATTATATGGGAGATCTGGTCTGCTTGAAATCTTGTCATTTTTTAAGACAAGCACATGGATATATCCTAGATTTGTTCTAACATTCTGACTTAATTGCATCCAAGTTATTTGTTGATGTGGAAATTCGATTTTTCTCAATTTAATCAAGGCAAAATCAAATTGAGAATTTCTTATTGCATTTTTCAACACTCCCTCTCGGAAACAAAGGCATTATCAACCACCCCTATCATGTACCTGTGGATCTCGAACTTCCCTCTTGACAAGGCTTTTGTCAAAATGTCATCATCTTGTTCCTATGTCGAAATGTATTATAGAAACACTATCTTCCTCTGCACATAGTCTCGTAAATGGTGATACCGAATATCTATATGCTTGGATCGATCATGAAATACAGGATTCTTAAAGAGCTTGATGCGACTCTGATTATCAAAGCATATCACAGTTGGATCCATCATCTGAACAAACAATCCCACAAGTATATTTCTCATCCAGATTGCCTCACATGTTGCTTGACTTGCAACCATGTATTCTACTTCTGTCGAGTTGAGCGCCACAGATATTTTCTTACTGTTGTACCAAGGAACTGTTGCAAACCCAACACTGAAAATTCCACCTGATGTACTCTTTTGGTATGATAGACTCCCCACTCAATTTGTATCTGTGAAGCCACAAAGCGTCACTCCCTCTGTCTGTATGTACCACAGTCTAAATTGGGTAATGCCTCTGAGGTACCATAAAACATGCTTAGTTGTCTTCCTAAATAATTTGTTCGGCCTAACCATAGCTTGGCTTAGTTGGTTGACTACATAGCACATATTTGGTCGTATGTTCACAAGGTATATCAGTGAACCCACTAGCTATCGATAAATGGTAGAATCCACTTCCTCACCTGAAGTGGCATCCTCCTTCCTCCAGTTGGTCACTAGAGGTGTCTCCATGGGTTTGCAACTATCCATGCAGATTCTTTGTTGTATCTCATTTGCATACTTGCCTTGAGAGACAAATAGTTCCTCATCGCCTTGCCACACTTCCAAGCCGAGGAAGTAGTGCATGAGACCCATGTCCTTCATTTCAAATTCTCTTGCAAGGTCCTCCTTGCAAGATCTGATTAATTGCTCATCACCAGTTAAAAACTAAATCATCAACATATAATACAATAATGAGCAATTTATCTTCTACCAAGATATGATAGAGGTTTGCATCCGCTTCATTTTTGGTAAATCCAAAACCGGTGAGATAGCTATCAATCATGGTGTACCAAGAACGGGGTGCTTGTTTGATACTGTACAATGCTCGCTTGAGTCTGCACACATGAGACTCCCGATCAAATATATCAAAAACTTCTGGTTTCTCGATGTACACCTCCTCCTCAAAATCCATTGAGAAATGTTATTTTTACATCCAACTGGTGGATCTTCCACCCCATCTGCACAGCGAGAGAAAGAATCGATCTAATATATGATTACCTTGATACAAGAGCACAAGTCTCCTCATAGTCAGTTCCTTCAACTTGAGAGTACCCCTTGGCTACATATCTGGCCTTATATTTCTCTATGCTTTCGTCTACTGCCTGCTTAACCTTGAAGATCCATCTTGAACCCACAACTTATTTATCTGTTGGTCTTGGGACCACTTCCTAAACATTATTCCTTACAATGGATTCTTACTCTTCCACCATTTCATCAACCCATACAGTTTTCTCCACTGCTTCCTCGAAAGAGGATGGCTCAGTCTCTACAAGATCAGTGATTAGAGCCATGCAACTGTTGAGAAATTAGGGCTTTTATTAAAAGTTCTCTTCTTGATACTTACTTGTGAGTTACTTCATGCTTCTTTCTCTTAGATCTTATCTATGTTAGATTACTATGTTCTTCATCAAATCAATTATCAAATACACGAGAGACACAATAGTTAAGCTTGCAAGCCAGGGCCAAAACCTCTCTCCTTTTGAGAGGAAAACATGCATCAATTCTTCTTGTAGAGATTCCAATTGACAAATTCCAAGACCATGACCCTTGACCTATCTAGCCCCTCCAAGCCCAACACACTGGTTTCCTTTATTGTCTTCCTTCTCCTTTCATTTTCTTCGTTTATATGGAAAGAATAATGGATATCTTCATTGCTATCATCACTATCATTGTCATCCTCGTTGCAGCATCATAATAGTATGACAAAATCAGCACCAAAGACTAACGTTGTTATATGTAGTACTTGTAGCACATCAATCCACCTCATTGTATTATTGAGGCACATATTTGTATCATATCACAGCATCATTGAATTGCATGATTGTATAGCATCATCGAGCGATAATATTATATCATTGGGCATCACCGAATTGCATCACTTTACAACATCGCCGAGCCATAATATTGTATCACTAAGCATCACCAAACTGCATCACTGTACGACATCACCAAGACACAATATTGTAATATACTGATAGGTCTGAGACCTATTCTGATCCTCTTCATGTACGTATCTGAGCCATGTATCCATCAGAAACAAACTTTTGTAAGGTAAACTGAAAATTGTGCCCAAGTCTGAATTCATCTCCTGTGAACTAGCCCGAGTATCTTAGAGATATGCGAGACTGCCTTGTTGTAATGTGAGGTGCCTAGACACATATTTATATTGGTTCGACCATGCTATTAAGCCAACCTTTGCAAGTAAACCAATGTGACTAATTTTTGTGAGTTGACATGAATATATAATGCATCTTTGAGGCTAACATGAAGGAGGAGAACCGTGCTTGTCTTGGAGGACTTTCTAGACATTTTTCTGTGTGTAACATCACTTCATTTACATGACTCTAATTATCTTGACAAGATGACAAATACCTAAATACATCAAGAAGAAGTCTTTGACCTATAATAAAATCTCCTTAATCATTAAACCCATGATGCAAGTATTGCAAAAAATACATTTTATTATCTTTGTCTCTTTACTACATAGTTACATGTCATTATGAAAACCAAACCTAGTTACACTTTTCAACACTCCATCTTAACTAGGGAGGTATTCATAATGGTACGTGGTCATTCTCAATCTGAATAATTTTTCATAAGAAGAATCGGATTGGTAACCTCTCTGTATAGCATCATATCAACCAGCATTTCCATAGTGCAAGGCCTTGACTAATAGCTCCATCTCTCCACGAGATCTTGAGCTCCAATGCTAGTGATACCAATGATTAATAGACACCTTAATCATTGTCTCTCTTGGATCATACCCCACTTGGGTCCTCTCAGGGTATGTCTAGGACTATTCTTATCTTGGATTATTTTTCCTAAGAGAATAGCAGACCTTCCACGACTACTTTTATCTTGGATGCCATAATACATCCTCAAAGAGTATCATATGCTAGATGATTACCCAATCCTTTATTTTGTCTTCCCAGGTGAAGACCATAATGATGTGTCCATCCCATTCTCTCTTCATGGCCTTCACGAAGACTTACGGTCGTTAGTCTTGGTCTAGTGCATGACACATGAATTAGAGAACCATATATGTCACTTCCTTTTAATTTAGGGAGGACAGAACCAATGTACTCATTCCTATACAAGGAATGTACCTAAACTCCCTCTCGTCTTAGGAATTACCAAGTTTCTTCCAAGTAAGAAACTTATTTCTAGGCTCCCTCTTAATCAAGCACCTGCAGCATCTTTTCAGGAAAAATAAAGGGACATCCAGTTGCTCTGAAGAACTTCTTCCTTCGCTGTCATGAATTTCTTCTTCATTGAGGATTCTTCATCTTTGGGATCTCTTCATACGGCACAGATCATCCATCACTTTATTTCACGAGTCATGTCTTCAGAAAGTGATCCATTAGTCTTCTCATCTCGTTTAGCTTCATGTCATGTTGCTTTCCTTCGAACCATATTTCTTCCAAGGATATTCCATCCTACCATATGGTTATCAATAGTGGAAGACTTATACTTCCCTTTGGCAGCCTTGCATAAGCTCATCCAAATATTTTTCAATTAAAAATATGAACACTTAAATCAAAAATCACCTTAGTGATGATCTCTCATCATGAAAACTTATTGTAGGTATAAACATCCTTCAAATATGTTGACACATCTCCCAAAGATATGTATTGTCAAGGGTCTCTATTTTTTCCATCAGAGTTTCCATATCTTTCTAGGAGACTTCCTAGTCAAGTCTTCTTGGTCTTCGTGGATGTTGATTTTATTTACCATGGTTTCACTTCTCATGATCTCTTCCTTTGTGTTGAAGATTGCAACAAGAAACAGTGAAGGAGGCATCCTGAAACATCTTTCCTAATCCTAGTTGGAAAGTGATCACCAAAAACTAGGTGGGGCCCACACAGGTGATTTTTGTCGCAAAGTCTATTTTTAGACTATGTCTATTTTTAGACATATGGATCATGGTCTATGAGTTGCAGGATGCTATTTATAGATGATTGGTCGAGTTGGTAAAAATAGATGGACCTCTATTTTTAGACATTGGGCGGTTTCTATTTTTAGACTGTCGGGCTAAAAATAGAACAGTCAAATATTATTAACCCTTAATAATATTTAGACTATAAACATTATCTTATCCTCTTGGAGCACTTCAGTTTGATGTTTGGATGTGGCACATGCAGCTGACAGAAGGAAATACGCTTTTCCTAAGGGTTAGTTGAGCTATTGCATGGTTGACTTCAGTTAGAACTCATGTGGCAGAGTTTGGTGGAGTTGATGAGACGGTTGGTGGAGTTGTGTTCGGTTTAACTTAGTTGAACTAGTTGTATTTAGTCTAACTGAAAAATACACTAGTGATGAGTGGTGTGAATTAATTAATAATTAATTCACTAATTATTAACTCATAAATCAACTAAAGAATACATCAGTTAACTGCAATGCATGGACAGTTCAGTGGAGACCAGTGTTAGAGGTGGGTGAAAGGGTGAGTGTACTATCAGTTGTGACTATTGGCTGTGCATGAGATTTGCACACACATTGATGGATATTTCCAATGAGGATTGCGCAGTTGGAGCTAGTGGGATTCGAACTTGGATCTCATCATTAATCAACTTGGATTGCGCAGTAGAGGCAGGCAGACTTGTGGAGGAGATTTGAACCTGTGACTTGTTCATCTTCCGTGCTAGTTTGTGTGTAACTTTTGGAGATAGTACTGAGTACTTGTGAGGAGTATTGTACTATGATTGTTACATGTTATCTATCATTATAATATACAGATAGTTGGGGGTTTTCAGCTGTATGCTTTCCCCATTACATATTGTGTTATATGTGTGCTTGATTATGTTTTAATGTGCGCATGCGACTGCTTCTATTTCCGCATATTGATGATCAATTGTAGAAGAGGTTATGTATTATGCATGAAGCTTAAATAGTGTGTAATCAGGATAATCTCGGTGAATAATTCAACTATTATTAAAATTTCTCCATGGTATTGGAGCTAAATTGATCATCGGATCTACTACAGTGATTACAATTTATTTCGGTAGACAGAGTCTGTAAGCGGGCCAGGTAGCCTCTAGATCCATCCTTTCTTTGAAAGGTGATATATCTAGTAAATGCCCCTACAGTCGATCTCTGTGCTAGAAATACTTTGTTCTCACATTAGATCAGAAGCGGTTGAGTTTTGAGCTGGTGGAATTCGAATTTGCAGCAGTGTTTTCTTGGTGTTGAAGTCAAAATGTCTTATCAAGGATTGTGATTGGAGTATGCTCTTGAAGGCAGCTCGAATTATATTGCATGGAGAGATAGGATGGAGGCGGTGCTCGATGAAAATGGGCTGAAGGAGTTCATAGATGCTGAAGTTCCAAAGCCTAGCGATGCAGCCTTGGTTGAGGCTTGGCAAAAGAAGACAGCAAGGTGTCGAAGGATTCTATTGGAGGGCGTAAAGGATCACATAGTGTCCAGCCTACATGGAAAAGATTCTCCATACTTGATGTGGAAAGCGTTGACAGATTTATTCCAAATCAAGAACGACCAGAGGAAGTTGGCGCTCAAGGATAAACTCAGGAAAATAAAGATGGAGAAGAATGACACTATTCCGGTATACTTGACAAAGTTTGTCCATTGCAGGGATGAGCTTGGGAGTGTAGGAGTTAGTGTGGATGATGAGGACTTGGTGAGCTTGGCTCTCCTTGGTCTTCCGAAGAGTTGGCATTCCTATGAGGATTCTGTCAATGGTCGGGATAAATTGCCAGGATGGGAGCGACTTTGGTCAGATCTTGTGCAAGAGGAGATAAGGCGGAATACCAGGGATGGATCTTCATCAAAGGCATCTGATGAAGAAGATTGCGCTTTGGCTGCCAAAGCAAGGAAGGGGAAGGGCAAGAAGAATGCTTCTCAATCCGGTGTGGATGGTAAAGAGCGTGACATGTCCAAAGTGAAGTGTTTTCACTATCACGATCATGGACATTACGCCACAAATTGTCCACAGAAGAAGAAGAACAAGCAGGCTACTGGAGCTGCAGCTGGTGAGGCTCTTGCCTCGCAATTTGAGCTGGACTTCTCATTGATCGCATGCATGGTGTCTAGTGCATTGGGATCGAGGTGGTATTTTGATAGGGGCGCTTCCTTTCACATGACGGGGGATGTGAATCTTTTCAGCGACTTGGTGGAGAAATATCTCTAGTTGCATGTTGAGTTGGGCGACAATGGACGATACAATGCAACCGGCATTGGTACCATAACCTTTCAGAGGGAGTCAGGTAAACTCATTCTTTTACAAGATGTAGTGCATGTTCCAGGTTTAAAGAAGAATTTGATCTCAGTCGCAATGTTAGAGGATAAAGGGTATGAAGTTGTCTTCAGTGAAGGAAAAATTTTCCTTCGGCACAAGGCAACAGGACAAGTCAAGAAGGTTGGGATTCGAGCAAAGAATCTCTACAGACTTGAAGTAGATGGGATGTCTACGGAGCTTCCTACTGTTAGGAAGTGCAAGAAAGACATGCAATTGATGCTTGAGAGGGAGCAAGTTTTGCATGCAGGTAAGAGTGAACCTCGGGATGTGGAGTAGCCACAAGATGAGGATCATGGAGTGGGAGCAACCACTCATGCAGAGAAATTTCGTGCCAGATGGGCAGAGGGAGTGCATGCAGCTATACCACCAGGTGAGAGGTGGGGCGACATGCATGAGTAATCCCAAGAGGATATTTCTGGGCAGGATTCATGAGATGGTGTGGATCTCATGAATTGAACCTGGCTACGAGGTGCCCACAGCGCAGCAGTAGCATGATCAGTTGGATTGATGCAGGCAGATCAAAGTGACAGTGTCGGATACTAGAGCGCGGATCAGAGTTGACAGCAAGTGCAGAGTGCATGGGTACAAGAGTTCAACAGCGCAGTGGTTCCTGATGACATGTGCAGTTGGTACCAGCAGAAGTCGAAGACTTTGATGATAGATGCATGGAGTTGCATGGCGCATCAGACTGATTGAGTTGTTTGGAGCCTATTCAGTTTCAGAGGAGTTGCAGAGCAGATGCATGGAGTTGCATGGCGCTTGTGAAGGTTGCAGGGCGAATGCATGGAGTTGCATGTTGCATGCAAAGACAGTCCTTTCTTGTTGAGAGGGAGTGTTGAAGATTGCAACAAGAAACAGTGAAGGAGGCATCCTGAAACATCATTCTTGATCCTAGTTGGAAAGTGATCACCTAAACTAGGTGGGGGCCACATAGGTGATTTTTGTCGCAAAGTCTATTTTTAGACTATGTCTATTTTTAGACATATGGATCATGTTCTATAAGTTGCGGGATGCTATTTATGGATGGTTGGTCAAGTTGGTAAAAATAGATGGACCTCTATTTTTAGACATTGGGCGAAGTCTATTTTTAGACTGCCAGTCTAAAAATAGATCAGTCAAATATTATTAGCCCTTAATAATATTTGGACTATAAACATTATCTTATCCTCTTGGAGCACTTCAGTTTGATTCTTGGATGTGGCACATGCAGCTGACAGAAAGAAATACGCTTTTCCTAGGGGTTAGTTGAGTTATTGCATGGTTGACTTCAGTTAGAACTCATGTGGTAGAGTTTGGTGGAGTTGATGAGACAGTTGGTGGAGTTGTGTTCGGTTTAACTTAGTTGAACTAGTTGTATTTAGTCTAACTGATAAATACACTAGTGATGAGTGGTGTGAATTAATTATTAATTAATTCACTAGTTATTAACTCATAAATCAACTAAAGAATACATCAGTTAACTGCAATGCATGGACAGTTCAGTGGAGACCAATGTTAGAGGTGGGTGAAAGGGTGAGTCTACTATCAGTTGTGACTATAGCTTTGCATGAGATTTGCACACACATTGATTGAGATTGCCAATGAGGATTGCGCAGTACAAGCTAGTGGGATTCAAACTTGGATCTCATCATTATTGATCTTGGATTGCGCAGTAGAGGCAGACAAACTTGTGGAGGAGATTTGAACTTGTGACTTGTTCATATCTGAGCTAGTTTGTGTGTAACTATTGGAGATAGTACTGAGTACTTGTGAGGAGTATTGTACTATTATTGTTACATGTTCTCTATCATTATAATATACAGATAGTTGGGGGTTTTCAGCTGTATTCTTTCCCCATTACATACTGTGTTATATGTGTGCTTGACTATGTTTTAATGTGCGCATGCGACTGCTTCTATTGCCGCATATTGATGATCAATTGTAGAAGAGGTTATTTATTATGCATGAAGCTTAAATAGTGTGTAATCAGGATAATCTCGGTGAATAATTCAACTATTATTCAAATTTCTACACTTTGTTTATCCACACAATTTTATTCTCAGGAGATTTCAATCATATTTCCTTAATAGTTTTCAATCATCTCATACTTCATATGAGAATATATTATGTTGATTTCATCTAGTGTGAACCATGCCTCTTGACATATGTTTAGAGGAGGAGATCCCTTTCCTTTGATCATGCTTCTCATGATAGAATTAGTTATCAATGTTACCTGAAACAATACGACATGATATTATAATATTAAATACAAGCACACATACCTCAATTACCTTTAGGTCATCTAGTATTCTTTCAGCAGCTTCCTTGATTAAAGTGTCTTCAAACCCTTGATCTTCTTCTTTTGTCATCATACCATCATTCCATGAACTCCACAAGTTGGAATTCCTGATGAAATACTTGCTTCCTATCTAGATCGTTGAATCCTTCGATCTTGATGATATTGAATATCCTTATCTTGGAAAATGTTTCCTTTTGATGTATGATGATTCCTATCCTGGATGACTTTTCCGATGAGGTTCCCAAGAGCTATATATTTCATATTTGAATTCCACAAACTTGTTCTTCTTGTCCTCCATGATTCCCATGGATATGTCACAAGCTCTTTCTTCTTAACTCTTTCATGATGTTGTACCACATATATTTATTGTAGTCATATCCTATACAGGATTTAGGAGCCATGAAAATATATTTTGTGAGGGAGACTATCTTAACCATAGTAAAGATATTTTACTCCCTCTTTCCCTCAACTTATTTTCTTCATCTTCCTCCATTCTTTCTGGTGATATGAGATTTCTTCCTGTAATGTCTGAATCTTTTAACTTTCCACATTCTCATCCTCAACTTGTCTTCTTCTATTTAGCATAGAAGCCACAAGTTTTTATATAAGGTAAATTTCTAGTCCCATGTTCATTTGTTACCATTTCCATCAGAACAGTGATGAATATTCTTTTATCATTTCTTGCAGATCTCATAATTGAGATTATATTTACTACATCTTCAGAGAATATATATTCTAGCCTTTGACTGATTTCATAAGAATAATTTGAGCCCTTCTATCCCCTTTCCATGTATTCAAATAAATCTTCACCTTCAGAGATTTTTCATGACTTTACTTTCTTTGAGGACTGTGTTTATCCTCCTCGTGCAATGAATCTTGGTAAACCAACCAGCTTATAGATATCCTTGCAAAAACAAAGTCATTTTACCAAATTTGATTATAGAATAAAAGATACTTAGTTGACAAGTGAAGATAAAGTATTCAGCTTGATTGCTTCGATGATGGTTGAGAAAATATGTATTAGTGCTCTCCTTTTCAATGATCTTCTCCAAATTGAAAATGTTTTTTCTTAAATAAAGGAGATTTCTTCAACATCTTTAGGTCCAGCTTCCTTTGGATGACCTTGAGTGGTTCTTCTTTCAATGAGAGGAAACTTATCTTATAACCTTGGAAGATTATGACAATTCCTTTAGCCTCTTAGTCTTTAAGATACTTTGACTTTCCTCTTGAGGTAGCCTTTCTTCTTCAATATAGATCCACCTAGACCTTATGCCACCGAGTCATCATTTCTACACCCAATCCTAGACCGAGTTGTAGCTATCCTTTTTCCAAACTGTGTTTCTCTGTTAGCATCGAGACTCAGATGAAAGTGTCATATGATTGAAATATTATACCATAGAGCTATTGTTACCACTGTTATACAAATATTATCATATTATTGAGCATCACTTCACTACAATCTATGTTGTAAGACAACAAAACTACATTCGAAAATATTTGTTGTGATATAATGTTGAAACAGTGAGGAGATGTCACTATGAGTTTGCTTGAGATTATAGGGTTTGCATCATGTAGCACTTGTAGCATACCAAATTATAAAAATACCACCGAGCCATACAATTGTAACATGAATTCATATTGTGACCATAATTTTAATCTTAAATGAGAATCTTAGACTGTAATCTTTCTAAGATTGTGTTCTTTCTAGCTTGAGGTATCAAACTTATTCCATTGATATTGTCTTATTGTCAACTTACCCAAAGTTTCCAAGGATTTTTGAGCTCTATGGACTATACCTTGAGTGTCTCTTAAATTTCCTTTATTTGACTTTAGCACCATAACTCTGATACCATGTTGAGAAATTATGGATTTTATTAAAAAAATTCTTCTTGATAATTACTTGTGATTTACTTCATACTTATTTCTCTTATATCTTATCTATGTTAGATTATTATATTCTTCATCAAGTCAGTTATCAAATAAATGGGAGACACAATAGTTAGGCTTGCAAGCCAGGGCCAAAACCTCTCACCTTTTCAGAGGAAAACCCGCATCAATTATTCTTATAGATATTCCAATTGACGAATACCAAGACCATGACCCTTGACCTATCTAGCCCCTCAAATACCAACACACGGGTTTCCTTGACTATCTTCTTCTCCTTTCATCTTCTTCTCTTATACAAAAAGCATAATGGATATCTTCATTGTTATCATCACTATCACTATCATCCTCGTTGCAACATCATAATAGTATGACAAAATCAACACTGAAGACTAAATTTGTTATATGCAGTACTTGTAGCACATCAAGCCACCTCATTGCATTGCTAAGCCACATCTTTGTATCATATCACAACATCACCGAACTGTATAACTATATAGCATCATTGAATTTCATCACTGTACAACATCACTGAGCCACAATATTGTATAACTGGGCATCACCAAATTGCATCACTATACATCATCACCGAGAGACAATATTGTAATATATTGATAGGTCCAACACCTATTCTGATCCTCTTCATGTACCTATTTGAGGCATGCATCCATTAGAAACAGACTTATGTAAGGTATACCTAAAATTGTGCCCAAGTCTGAAGTCATCTCCTATGAACTAGCCTGAGAATCTCAGAGATATGCAAGATTTTCTCGATGTAATGCGAGGTGCCTAGACACATGTTTATAGTGGTTATACCATGCTATTAAGCCGACCTTTGCAAGTGAAATGATGTGACTAATTTCTGTGAGCCGATATGAATATATAGTGCATCTTTGAGGCCGACATCAAGGAGGAGAACCGTGCTTATCTTAGAGGACTTTCTAGACATTTTCTAAGTGTAACATCACTCCATTTACATGACTATAATTATCTTGAAAAGATGAAAAATACCTAAATCGATCAAGAAGAAGTATTTTACCTATAATAAAATATACTTTCTCATGAAACCCATGATGCAAGTATTACAATAAATACATTTTATTATATTTGCCTCTTTATTACATAATTAAATGTTATTATGAAGACCAAACCTAGTTACAATTTTCAATAGTAGTCAATGTACTGATCATGTGACCTTCTCTGTCGATGCAAATTTGAAGGAGCTCCCACATTCTCCCCCACATCTTGCAAAAGTCTCTTAGCTTCCCTGGTATTTTTTTGTTGTCTCTAGATGGTTCTACTTGAGTGGATGTCTCCACTCTCTGCTCCTCAATTTGTGGTTGCTCCACAACATATTGAGGCTCCTCCTTTGGAGATAAAATCTCGTATTCGTGTGGGATATGAATCTCCCTTTCAAGAGAGCACCACATCACTTTATCCTCATAAAATTTTACATCCCTTCACAAAATTGTCATTTTGAGGGATAGAAAGTACACACAGTAGTTGTGAGGAGTTTCTATGTAACCCAAAAATACCCCTAATTTTGTTGTCGATTCAATCTTATTCCTTGATTCTTTGGAGACATGGAAGTAAATAGAGGCTCCAAAATCTTGAAGTGTGATGTATTTTACTTTATCCCTGATAAATCCTTCTTCGGTGTAATCATGCCCAAGATCCAATGAGGACTCTGATTCTGCAAATAGAATTTTTTGTTGCATGCCTCTGCCCACAAGTGCAGTGGTAGCCCTTGGTCATGCAAAATCACCCTTGTTGCTCCCACAATGTTATGGTTCTTTCTCTCAGCCACCACATTTTGTTGTGGGTTGTGGGGTGCTATCAACTCTCGTCAAATTCCTCCTTTAGCACATAAATTTTTTAATTCATTTGGCATGTACTCACCTCAATTATTTCTCCTGAGAACCTTCACCTTCTTGCTAGTGCCTTGAATTCTACGAACTTGGAGAATGTATCATATTTATTGTAGATGAAGAAGATCCAAAACTTCCGTGAGAAGTCATCAATAAAAATGACAAAATATTTGTGTCTGCCAGTGGAGGTTTTCGAGAAAGGTCCACAGACATCAGACCAGATCCTTTTTAGGACTGCATGTGCTTTTTTGTCCCAATCATGGAATTTGGATTTTGTGTACTTCCCTTAGGTACATCCTTTGTGTACATCTTGATGCTCAAGTGCTCCTTCACGGAGGCATGTGGTTATTTGTTACATAATATTCAGGGAACCATGATGTAAATGCCTAAGTCTTATGTGCAAAAGTGCCTCTGCACCTCCTCTACCTTAGTACTTAATGCAACATAGTCTTTCACATATAGCTTATATAGGTTCTTCACATGAACCCAGATCTGTTTCACCTGTCCCGTGGCTATGTGTCTCAGGAATGTCTTTCCTTTGCTAAATATCACATCATAACCATGGTATTCCAAAACTGCTACATGGATGAGATTTTTTTGTAGGCCCATATCGAACATGACATTCTTGATTCTAAGAGGAGAGCCTAACTTCCTCTGAAAGGTGACTGTACCAACCCTGGTTTCATTATACCTTCCTTCGTCCCCCATATCAATGTGCATCTAGAAATATTTTTCTACCAAATAACTGAAAAATTCTCTACACCATGTCATGTGGAACGAGGCACCTAAATCCAAGTACCACAAGCTCTCCATAATTGTTTTGGTCATGCATGCGATAATGGTAAAGTCAAGCTCAAACTATGAAGCCAAAGCTTCACCTACTACTCCTCCTAAAATCTTCTCTCTTTCCTTTTCGTGTCGACACTTCGTGACATAGTGCCTAAATTCCTGACAATAGAAGCATTTAATTTTGGGCAAATATTCATTCTTTCCCCCTTGTCTGGATTCTGGTTTGGATTGAGATTTATTCCCTTTTCGCTTCTTTCCCTATCCAACAAATGTAAATTTTTCTTCATCCTCGCCCTTGGATGAAGTCTAATCTCTGGTGTTCTGCCTCATTTCCTAATGTACCAAATTGTACCATAAGTGTTCCCAACTCAATAGTTTCTCCCTCCTGTTCACCGAATCTTGGTAGCTATGCTAGCTCTTGGGAAGGCCTAGAAAGGCTAGGCTTTCCAAGTCATCATCTGAAATAGTAACACCAACTATTGCAATATCATCACGAAATTGTGTGAATCTACTCAGATACTGTTGAATAGTGTCATTCTTCTGCATCTTTATATTTCAAATTCTATCCTTGAGTGACAATTTCCTATGGTCGCTGCTATTCTGGAACAGATCTTCCAGTGGCTACCACATTGTATAAGGATTTTATTTCCCATGGATATTAGTGATAATGTGATCTCATACTGCCTCCAATATTATTCTCCTTGCATTGGCTAGATATTTCTTCCACTGAGCAAGGTTTTGGGAATCAAATTCTGTTAATTTTGCAACATTTGTCTTGACGTGTCCTTACAATCCATTGCCATCCAATATCACCTCCATGTGATCCTTCCATGCGATAAATTTAGAGTTTCATTCCAAAATATAGTCGAGCCTCGGTCCATTGAAGGCCATATTCTTAGCACTTAAGATATTTTGCTGCACTGAACTTAAAATTCTATCCTCTTGAGAAACCACTTCAAAATTACTACTCTAATGTGAATCCTTCTCTGATACCATGTATAAATTATGACGTAGATTTGAAATTTCTCATGAAGTTTTAATCAAAATCACAAGACACAAACCTACTCTATTTCTCTGTGAAAATAAATTCACAATTTAGAACATTGATCACAAACATGCAATGAGAAATAACACACATGCACATAGAAATTTTTTCCGGGGAAATAAATATGCTAAAAAACCCCAATGCCTTCTTGGATTAATCTGATGAATAGAGATGTATTACAATTACTTTTCTCAACTGAGCACAACTTACAAGTGAATAACCAATCTCTCTTCTCACTGAGAAGATCTTACCAAGACTTAGGCAATTTCTGCCTCTGCTTGAGACCTTATTTTCTTACACAATTCCTTGAGAAATAAGGCCCCTATTATCTAGGAATTTCTCCAAAATGGATTGAGCAATTCCCTGAGTTGATAATATGACTACATGCAACACTTGTACACTGAATAATAGTCTACAACTGATGTTACACTACCTTGGAATCTCCACCACAGTTGTGTTGGAAATGTTGTCATTGATGGCAAAGGAGGTAGCAGATGCAGAGACAGGAACAGTTACAAGGAGAAAAAGACAGACAATGGAGGCAGCAAAGAGGCAATGAATATAAAGGAGAAAGGCAGAGGCAGAGGAAGCAAATACGGATACAGAGCCGTTATCACAGCAGTAGAAGCAGAGGCAGAGTGACAGAAGCGACAGAGGCAGAGCCATAGTTGTTATTGCAGAGAAACCGTTGTTATTCCAAGAATATGTATATATATATATATATATTCCGAGAATCTTTTATACAGTCGGGCATTACACATAATATAAATTAATTTCCGGACTTTATATTCAAATGCTCTTTATTTAGTTGAAGAACTCGACTTCTGGTCGATGCTGTGTTTTAAATTGTACATTGTAATGAGCTCTGCGTCAAAGAAATCGAATCTCACTAACCCACGTATAAGAACCATAATCATGAATGAAGGCGGAACCAAAACAAGGGTTGTATATATGGTAGAACTGTGCGTCAACAGTGATTTCGAATCATAATAATACATTGAAAAGTAAGCAATTTTTTAAATAATAAAGACGGATGGAACCATGAGCGGGGAAGTGGAACCATGACCCGATGAACAGTAATAGTGGTTTGGAGCGAACGGTGGATTTCATCGCACCACTATTATACGGAAGGCGGTATTTTGGAGTTTCGTAGCGATTCCATTGATTGATCGACGCGTGTCCCTGGATGAACAGTAAAACCACTGTTTAACTTATGCCATCGCGCATTAACTATCGACCAGAGATGCCGAGCGAAATTGACACGAGTTGTTGATCTGGAAGAGGGCCATAGGATAGTGATCGTGCGTTGGACTTGCCTGGAGTTTAACCAAGGTGTGCGAACGATAGTCCAGATGTGACACGCCATCGCGCGTTATCTTTCGCGCAATTTGCCCGTGCGATATCCGTTGGATCGGGCAATGCAATGACAGCCGTCGGATGGGCACGTGAGTTAACAAAGAAATGGTGGTGCGATGGTGGTGCGCGGTGGTGCGTGGGCGGAGACACCACATAGTGGTGGTTGCGGGGGTTCCATTCTGTCGGCTCAGTACGGTCGGGGTAAAGCTCCGCAGTTAACAATAGCCGTTGATCGTGGGTCAACGCCCGATCAGCAGGTCAAGTGCGGGGGTTCACCACTTGTTAACTTCCGGGCGTTTTGTACTCCCGCTAACCGTCGATCTTCAATCTCACGGTGATCACACATCAAACCTGTCGCCGCTTTAAACTCTGTGTAGTTAAACCTTGTTGCCGCCTGCAACTTGTTCGGGCAGTTGGAAATTACATTCCAACAATTATCTTTGGACTCTGTTGTAATGGTTCCAATATTAAAGAAAGCGTAATATATGTGTGGATATATTATGTATAATGACTGTATATGTGAAGTGGCAGAACATGGAATTTGGGAATATGGTTTAATACGCCGAGGGTCAATTATTATGTTGCGTAGAATGGTTGTAAATGCAGAATTAGCGCAATTGTACACATAAGAGATTGTCAGGTCAGGCTCCCAATGACAAAGTCAGAACGATGCCCCTGCTGGTTGTCTGGGGAGTATGGCTAGCCAGGAATCACTGAATTTTCAAAGACTCTTTCTTTCCCATCGCCAAATTAGCAGCCGAAGGAGTGGCCATATTTGAAAGCATACCACTTCCATCTAATTCTCGGAGCTGTCGACCTGTTCAGGTAGAAGAAATAAAGGGCTCCATCCCGTGGGCTTATTTTGATGGAGCCTCAGATATAAACAAAAATTGTGGAGCTGGTCTGGTCATCCACTATCCCACTGGAATTTCTCTCAAAGCCTCCATTGGACTTGGTACCGGAACAAATAACTTTGCCGAGCTCAAAGCCTTACATTTGCTTCTTTGCTGGCTCTCTTTGCGTAATGAAAGGGAGGTTCAGATCTTTGGGGATTCTCTGAACACAATCAAGTGGGCGAATGGCTCACATCACTGCAGGAATTTTCTCTTAACTCCTTTGCTTTCTGAAATTATTCGTCTTAAAAGTTGTTTTGCTGAGCTGAATATTTGTCACATTTACAGGGAAAGAAACACAGAAGCAGACAGCCTTTCTAAAAAAGGCATTGAGCAGGTTTTGGACTCATGGTCAGTTGAAGAAGTAGTTGATGGAATGGCAAGGAGACTTGCCCCTCCTTTTTTTGTTTAATCCGGGAGCTGCCAACAGCTCTTTTACATTCACTGTCTTTTTATTTTCTGTATATAGAACTCTGCTGTTCAAAATTTTCTGTATATTTAAAAAAACTGTCAAAAACTCAGCGTTGTTTTCCGTTAACCGGAGGCCTGAGATCTTGTTTATTTATTGTCATAACAGTACTATCAGCCAGCACAGTTTTTACTAGCTGGTCTTTGGACAGTCGTGGTGCTGAGCAAACCCTGTTTCGGTGTTTTATCCTAAATGGAAGCCGGGGGTAGCTTACACCACATTTTAACTTTTTTTGAATTAGCTTTTGTGGACAGGGCTGTAGGGTGTCTTTCAAAAAAACACAGCTGCTTATGTTTTTCTCTGGAAAAGGGAAAGGAATGCAATGCATATGCTATGTAACCCTCTTATATAATAGAAGGTTCGATTTTTTCTGTGGAAAAAAGAGATTGTCAGGTTATAACTATACAGGAGTATTGAATTAATATCGCAGTTCTCTGAATTGAGATATTAAAATAACCCAGACTTGTTTATATAAATTTCCAGCGTGGAATTAAAGAGAAGTGTGAGATTGCCCGGATTGGGAAATGATTGGGCATAAAACTTGAATGCAATTATGGAAAAGGAAAAAAAGAGGAGAGCATGCAGAGATACACCGAGATTACAGGTTTGACAGGAATATGTATGAAATGAGTTGGACGAAGAATAAGCACGAAGAAAACGAGGTAATATGCGAGATGACAATGAACAAAGAGTATGCGAACGAGGTCCTTAACGAGCGAGGAAAGACAAATCCGGTAAAACCAATATCAGAGAAAAGGAGAAGTGAGTAAAATTGAAATATGTAATTAAAAATGTGAATGTAAATGTTGTAATTAATTTTTATTATTTGTGATACAAGGAAGCAAGTATCCTAAGGAAGAAGTCAAAATCCAACGGCATGAAATTTTGCTTTATATTTTATGATTTTAAATTGAGTTGGATAAAGAAATGAGGAGGCAGAAGACCAAGGGGTATGGCCATCCATTTCGAATTCCTAGAGGAAAACAAACAGTCATCAAGAAATTTCTATAAGTAATATCAACTTGATATGCAAAAAGAGAGAGGTGTGTAAGAGAGAGAGAAAATATAGAGAATGCAGAATATAGAAGAATAAGGCAGAGAAAATTGACAGAAGAAGAGCAGAAAGAGAAGCTACAGAACAGAGCTGATATCTGAAGTAAATCAGCAAACATTCAGTTTGTTAAATTGAGGAAGTTGGAGCTTCCCTATCAAGTTGCGGCTTGATAGCTGTCAGTTGTAGCTGACTGAGGTTGAAGCCTCCTGTAGGTTGGTGCCTGCAGAAAATTGAAGGGAGTTGGAGCTTCCTTGCAAGTTGTAGCTTGCGGAGGCCAGGAATTGGAGCCTCATGGGATGGTGCTGCCCGAGAAAAACAGTGGTGAGAGGGAGTTGGAGCTTGCCTTTGCATCACAACAATAATAAGATGTGGTTTCTCCTTTATGGTTTCCACTTATATGCGGTGTCTGTGCATTGTACTAGCCTATTGATCTGATATGTATCATCTGCTTAATACCTGCTGCTCTCATATTAAGTCTACTGCTATATTATACTAACACTTGCTGCTTACACTCTAAGATTCCTCACACATTAAATTGGATATGAAATGAAAGTGTAAATAAGTTTAATAAAAATTTCTAAAAGATCAGGAATGTGTTAAACTGATTCACCCCCCCCCCCCTCTCAGTTTAACTAAAGGTTCAACAATTGGTATCAGAGCAGGTTCCTTTGTTCAAGTCTAACAACTGAAAGGAGAGCCTAGGTTCCCAAGATGGCTAGTAAAGAAGGATGCTCAACCAATAAATCCCCTTTCTTCACTGGTGAAAATTATGCCTTCTGGAAAATCAAAATGAGGACATACATAATGTCTATAGTAATAGAAGTCTGGGCTGCTGTGGAATTAGGATATGCCCCAAAGGCAACTAACACAGAAAAAGAAACAAAACAAGATTTTGTGGCTAATGCAAAAGCCATGAATGCCATCCTGAATGGATTGTGTGAAGCAGAGTTTATTAAAGTAATGCACAAAGACACTGCCAAAAAAATATGGGATACTCTTGAAAACATACATGAGGGAGATCAGAAAGTAAAGACTGCCAAACTTCAAGTCTATAGAGCCCAGTTTGAAAACTTAAAAATTAATGATGATGAAGACATTGCCAGTTTCTTCCTAAAAGCTGCAGAAATTATTAGCAATATGAAAGCTCTTGGAGAAAAAATGCCAGAAAGTATAATTGTGCAAAAGATTATAAGATCTCTTCCATCCAGGTTTACTCCAAAGGTGTCTGCAATAGAAGAAACAACTGATTGGGAGACCTTGACCATGAACCAACTACTTGGAAATCTAACAGCTTATGAAATGAGGCTCCCACAAAAGAAGCCAAGTACGAGGGAAGCAGCCTTTAAAACAGAAAAGAAGAAAGAAGAAGAGGGAGACATATTCTCTTGCTTAGATGAAGAAGAGGCAAAGTTTGTCAAGAAATTGGATAGAGGCTCAGGTAAATACAAAGGTAAACTCCCCTTCAAATGATTTAACTGTGGAAGAGTGGGACACTATGCTGCTAAGTGTCCTCACAAGAAAATAAGGAATCAGGCTCAAGAGTCAGAGAAAAATAAATCAAAGAACTGGCAGAAAGGAAAGAAGTTCAGCAGAAAATCCTTTTATGCTCAACAAGACAGCAGTACATCTGAAGATTCAGATGAACCCTCAAGTGAAGAAGGAACCTCTGAATTCTTATTGATGGCCATAGAAGAACTTGAAGAACGCCTGCTAGAAGATGAAGAAGAAGAAGGGGAAGTCGACCTTGAGGGGGAGCTAAGAAGTTCTCTGGAAGAGATTGACAGAATCAAACTGAAGTGCAGAAAACAAAAGGACATTATTCTTAAGTATGTAAGGGAAGAACAAAACTCAAAAGTCCTCATGCAGCTAAA
Organism: Pinus albicaulis; assembly: GCA_034641835.2. Lineage (NCBI taxonomy): Eukaryota > Viridiplantae > Streptophyta > Pinopsida > Pinales > Pinaceae > Pinus > Pinus albicaulis. The sequence continues at coordinate 846,164,173 of CM076569.1, read as the reverse complement.
GGTAGAGCTTGAAGAATCCAAGAATATAGAAGACATGTTACTTCAACAAATCAAGGATAAAACCCGAGAACAAGAGAAACTGGAAGAAGAAGTAGTATGTCTCATGAAGAAACTAGAAAATGCTTAAAGGACAGTGCTTATAAACTCTTCTCAAACAACAAGCTCTAGTAAGTTGAATAAAATTCTGGTTGCTCAAAGATCCCCAATGATAAAAACAGGAATAGGCTATGAAGGAGAATCGAGTAAAGGCAAAGAAAAGGAAAACAAAAATATTATTTTTGTAAAAGAAAAGAAGAATGATGAAGTAGCTCAAACAATTCCTACAAAAGAAGAAATCTGCAATAAGGAAGACAGAGATCAGAAGAAACCGCTAGTAGCGAAGAATGTAATAAATACTAAGACCCCTGAATATGTAAAATTTGGAAACCATGAAAGAAGATTCTTCCCTCCAATAAAGAATGCCACCTGTTATGTCTGCCACAAGTTGGGACACATTGCTGCATATTGTCATGCAAGAAGGAGTAATTCAAACCAGCAAAAGATGCAAACATTGAAGAGACTGCCTCAAGCAAACAAATGGAAGAGACAACCTTACATCAGGTATGCAAATAACTTCTATGGTTACTGCTTTTATTGTAAGGAATTTGGTCATAAAATCATTGAATGTAGAAAGTATGAACAAATATTGATGTTTAACACCTCAAGGAGGTTTATGATTCAAAGAAATTTTGTTCATACTCATAAATCTGCAAAAATTATGATCAAATGTTGTGTATGCAATCAAGTTGGACATATACCTTCTAAATGTCCTCTAAGAAAATGTAGTCCATCATCCCACAAAAGATACCAAACAAAAGGGTGCTTCCAGTGGATAAAGAAGGAGAATAAATGTGACCTGGCCCTAACTGCTCAAGACCTAAAAAGCCAGTGGTACCTGGACAATGGCTGCTCAAAACATATGACTGGAGACAAAAGCAATTTTATAACTCTTGATGAAAAGAAATCTGGCAATGATAAATCAGGAAAGATCAAGGGAAAAGGCTCAGTCAGCATAGATAATGTAAGTGGAAAGGCCCAAGATGTACTATTTGTAGATGGGCTGAAAGCAAATTTACTGAGTGTCAGTCAGATGTGTGACAAAGGCTGTGAAGTTCTCTTTAGAGCACAATATTGTGAATTCAGATCAAGCACAACAGGAAAGACTCTGCTCAAAGGTGTTCGAACAGAGAGTAATGTTTACATAGTAAAAGAGGAGGATGAAGCCTGTCATCTTAGCAAACTTGAGGAGTCATGGCTATGGCATAGGAGATTGGGACATCTCATCTTTGACCATATCATCAGACTGAGCAAGAAGAAATCTGTCAGAGATATGCCAGAAATAAAAAGGCCTTCAAATACCATATGCAAATCTTGTCAATTGGGGAAACAGACTCGCACATCCTTTAGAGCTAAAGATGAGTTATCAACAAGAAGACCACTCCAGCTTGTGCACATGGACCTGTGTGGACCTGCTAGAACTAAGACACCAAGTGGAGAATCCTACTTCATGCTGATAATAGATGATTTCTCCATAATGACATGGGTTGCTTTTCTCAAGAACAAATCAGAAGCACTGGAAAAGTTTAAGACATTCAAAGCATTTGCAGAAAATCAAACTGGATGCAAGCTAAAATGTATCAGATCAGATAGAGGAGGAGAATTCACAGATTATGACTTTGTAGACCTATGTAATGAACATGGAATAAAGCAACAATTTACCATTGCATGACACCTCAGCAGAATGGAGTAGCAGAGAGACAAAACAGGTCTGTACAACAAATGGCCAGAGCTATGATGCAAAAGAGTAACATTACTCAAACCTTTTGGGCAGAAGCTGTACACACAGTAGTACATATTCTAAACAAAGCTCATTTAATACCTAACAGTGACAATACACCTTATGAGCTATGGCATGGTAAACCTGCATCAATCAAGCACTTTAGAGTCTTTGGCAGCAAGTGCTACATAAAGAATAATGATGAAAATCTAGGGAAGTTTGATGCAAGAGAAGATGAAGGAATACTCTTAGGATATGCATCCAAGAGTAAAGGATACATATGCTACAACAAGACTCTTCGAAAAATTGTAGAAAGTATTGATGTAAGATTTGATGAAGAACTTCCAAACAAGACAAGAGATATAGATTGCAGCAGCCATCCTTAAAATCATGAAGAAGAGGACCAAGATGATGAAGAAACAAGAAAAAAATTAGAAAATGTTGAACTGAACTCAAAAACCCCCTCAAGATACACTCAAAAGAACCATCCAAAAGATCAAATCATAGGAGACAAGAGTGTAGGAGTGCAAACAAGAAGGCAGCTAACTGAACAGACAGAAGAAGTATACATAGCAATGTTATCAAAAATAGAGCCAAAGAAGTTTGAAGAAGCTAGCAAGGACAAGTATTGGGTAAAAGAAATGAATGAAGAATTGGACAAAATTGAGAAGAACAATACCTGGGAAATAGTTCCTAGACCAATTGAGAAGAATATCATTGGTTCAAAATGGGTATTCAAAAACAAAATGAATGAGCAAGGACAAGTAATCAGGAATAAAGCCAGGCTGGTCTACAAAGGATACTAACAAATTGAAGGACTTGATTATGAAGAAACATTTGCCCCTGTAGCCAGAATGGAAGCTATCATAATGTTCTTAGCATTTTCATGCTACCAAGACTTCAAGGTATATCAAATGGATGTAAAGTCTGCTTTTCTTAATGGAGATCTAGAAGAAGAAGTGTACATGGAACAACCAGAAGGCTTCTCATTGACAGACAAAGAAGACTATGTATGCAGACTGAAGAAGGCCCTATATGGACTGAAACAGGCTCCTCGTGCTTGGTACTCAAGATTGGATAAATATTTGCAAAAACAGGGTTTTAAGAGAGGTGGAGTAGACAACAATCTATACATAAAAGCCCATGAAAATGAACTCCTGATTGTTGTAGTGTATGTTGATGACATTACGTTTGGAAGCAACAAAGATGAACTAGCAAAAGGGTTTGCTAATGAGATGAAAACAGAGTTTTAAATGTCTATGATTGGAGAGCTCAGTTTCTACTTAGGACTGCAAATTCAACAAAAGAACACAGGCACCTTCATCTCTCAAGAAAAATACTTAAAAGAAATGCTGAAAAAATTCAAAATGGAAGACTGCAAACCTGTGACAACACCCATGATCACGGGATGCAAGCTGTGTACTGATGATGGGACTGCAGATGTAGATCAAAAACTCTACAGATCCATGATAGGAAGCTTGCTATATCTGACAGCATCAAGACCAGACATCATGCTAGCAGTAGGACTAGTGGCAAGATATCAAGCAGCACCTAAACAAAACCATCTTCTGGCAGTAAAAAGAATACTCAAATATCTACAAGGAACAACACAGTATGGACTTTGGTATCCTAAAGGAAAAAGCTTCACTTTAACAGCATACACAGATGCAGATTGGGCCAGCTGTGTTGATGACAGGAAAAGTACAAGTGGAGGTGCTTTCTATCTAGGAGAAATTCTGGTGGCATGGTTAGGCAAGAAACAAACATCCATCTCTCTGTCTACAGCTGAAGCAGAATATATAGCAGCAGCAGCATGTTGTACACAAGTCATGTGGATGAAGAAAACTCTTCAAGACATGAAGGTAAGCATTGATGAACCTATTTCAATCAAATGTGATAATACAAGTGTTATAAGTATATCTAAAAATCCTGTACTTCACTCAAAAACTAAACATATTCCAATCAAGTATCATTTCCTCCGAGAACAAGTGGCTCAGAAGATAGTAAAGTTGGAATATGTACCAACGAAAGAACAGACAGCTGATATATTTACCAAACCTCTTGCTAGAGAACCATTTCAATACTTGAGAGATAAACTAGGGGTAGTATCTGCAGATGCTACTCTCTAATATAAAGAGGAAGCACAATTTCAGGGGGAGAACAAAAACGAAAATATCATTCCAGGGGGAGAACAACCAGCAAGGAAAGCATGAATCAGGTCCTCAGGATCACAGGATTAAGGCAAAAGAACACCAAGTTATCATCCTAGAGTTATCTGCATTATTCAAGCATCAAAAGGTCAATTACAGAGCAAAAAGATCAGTATTGTGTTCTGAAACATTATATTGAGAATCTTAAACATAAAAGACAAATAGTGATTATCATTTGAAGCCTCTCAGCATTTTAGTTGTTGAATCCAATCATACATATCTGACTAGATAAAGCTGATAAAATATATTCTATGAAGTATCATTATTCTCACTTTTACCTCTATACAAGTGAAAGAACTGTATCAATTTACAGTGTATATTCAAATTTGATAATCCTCAAAGTGTTCTCTCAACAAGTCTTATACATCACTATGGAGCAGCATGGTACAAAGTTAGCAGAAGAGGGCCTAAACATAACTCAGAGAGAGGAAATGCAAAAAGCAACCCTTTGCCATTGATGTCAAAGGGGAGGAAGAGCAAGAAACAGGAGAAAGAGCAGGCAAACAGGAAGAGCAAGCAACAGGAGAAAGAGCAGGGAAACAGAGAAAATGTATTGCCATCAATGCCAAAGGGGGAGACTGTTGGAAATGTTGTCATTGATGGCAAAGGAGGTAGCAGATGCAGAGACAGGAACAGTTACAAGGAGACAAAGACAGACAATGGAGGCATCAAAGAGGCAATGAATATAAAGGAGAAAGGCAGAGGCGGAGGAAGCAAATATAGAGACAGAGCCATTATCACAGCAGTAGAAGCAGAGGCGGAGTGACAGAAGCAGCAGAGGTAGAGCCATAGCTGTTATTGCAGAGAAACCGTTGTTATTCCAAGAATATGTATGTATGTATATATATATATATATATATATATATATATATATATATAAATTCTGAGAATCTTTTATACAGCCGGGCGTTACACATAATATAAATTAATTTCCGGACTTTATATTTAAATGCTCTTTATTTAGTTGAAGAACTCGACTTCTGGTCGATGTTGTGTTTTAAATTGTACATTGTAATGAGCTCTGCGTCAAAGAAATCGAATCTCACTAACCCATGTATAAGAACCATAATCATGAATGAAGGCGGAACCAAAACAAGGGTTGTATATATGGTAGAACTGTGCGTCAACAGCGATTTCGAATCATAATAATACATTGAAAGGTAAGCAATTTTTTAAATAATAAAGACGGATGGAACCATGAGCGGGGAAGTGGAACCATGACCCGATGAATAGTAACAGTGGTTTGGAGCGAACGGTGGATTTCATCGCACCACTATTATATGGAAGGCGGTATTTTGAAGTTTCGTAGCGATTCCATTGATTGATCGACGCGTGTCCCTGGATGAACAGTAAAACCACCATTTAACTTGCACCATCGCGCATTAACTATCGACCAGAGACGCCGAGCGAAATTGACACGAGCTGTTGATCTGGAAGAGGGCCATCGGACGGTGATCGTGCGTCGGACTTGCCCGGAGTTTAACCAAGGTGTGCGAACGATAGTCCAGATGTGACGCGCCATCGCGCGTTATCTTTCGCGTAAGTTTCCCGTGCGATATCCGTTGGATCGGGCAATGCAATGACAGCCGTCGGATGGGCGCGTGAGTTAACAAATAATTGGTGGTGCAATGGTGGTGCGCGGTGGTGCGTGGGCGGAGACACCACATAGTGGTGGTTGCGGGGGTTCCATTCTTCCAGCTCAGTACGGTCGGGGTAAAGCTCCGCAGTTAACAATAGTCGTTGATCGTGGGTCAACGCCCGATCAGCAGGTCAAGTGCGGGGGTTCACCACTTGTTAAATTCCGGGCGTTTTGTACTCCCGCTAACCGTCGATCTTTAATCTCACGGTGATCACACATCAAACCTGCCGCCGCTTTAAACTCTGTGTAGTTAAACCTTGCTGCCGCCTACAACTTGTTCGAGCAGTTGGAAATTACATTCCAACAATTATCTTTGGACTCCGTTGTAATGGTTCCAATATTAAAGAAAGCATAATATATGTGTGGATATATTATGTATAATGACTGTATTTTTGAAGTGGCGGAACATGGAATTTGTGAATATGGTTTAATACGCCGAGGGTCAATTATTATGTTGCGTAGAATGGTTGTAAATGCAGAATTAGCGCAAATGTACACATAAGAGATTGTCGGGTTATAACTATAGAGGAGTATTGAATTAATATCGCAATTCTCTGAATTGAGATATTAAAATAACCCAGACTTGTTTATATAAATTGCCAGCGTGGAATTAAAGAGAAGTGTGAGATTGCCCGGATTGGGAAATGATTGGGCATAAAACTTGAATGCAATTATGGAAAAGGAAAAAAAGAGGAGAGCATGCAGAGATACACCGAGATTACAGGTTTGACAGGAATATGTACAGAAATGAGTTGGACAGGAGAATAAGCACAGAAAACAGGTAATATGCAGATGACAGTGAAAAAAGAGTATGCAGAACAGGTCCTTAACAGCAGCAGGAAAAGACAAATCCAGTAAAGCCAAAATCCAGAAAAGGAGCTGAGTAAAATTGAAATATGTAATTAAAAATGTGAATGTAAATGTTGTAATTAATTTTTTATTGTTTGTGATGCAAAGGCAAGTATCCTAAGGAAAAGTCAAAATCCCACTGTAGCATGAAATTTTGTACATATTTTTATGATTTTAAATTGAGTTGGATAAAGAAATGAGGAGGAAGAAGACCAAGGGGTATGACCATCCATTTCGAATTCCTAGAGGAAAACAAACAGTCATCAAGAAATTTCTATAAGTAATATCAACTTGATATGCAAAGAGTGAGAGGTGTGAGAGAGAGAGAGAAAATATAGAGAATGCAGAATATAGAAGAATAAAACAGAGAAGATTAAGAGAAGGAGAGCAGATATAGAAAAGAGCTGATATCTGGAGTAAATCAACAAACATTCAGTTTGATAAATCGAGGAAGTTGGAGCCTCCCTATCAAGTTGCAGCTTGATAGCTGTCAGTTGTAGCTGACTGAGGTTGAAGCCCCCTGTAGGTGGGTGCCTACAAAAAGTTGAAGGGAGTTGGTGCTTCCTTGCAAGTTGTAGCTTGCAGAATTGAGGTTGGAGACTCTTGTAGGTTGGTGCCTGCAGAAAAACAGTGGTGAGAGGGAGTTGGAGCTTGCCTTTGCATCACAACAATAATAAGATGTGGTTTTCTCCCTTTATGGGTTTCCACTTATATCTGGTGTCTCTGTGCATGATATTTATGTATTGATTTGATATGTATCATCTGCTTAATACCTATTGCTCTCATATTAATTCTACTTCTATATTATACTAACACTTGCTGCTTACATTCTAAGATTCCTCACACATTAAATTGGATATGAAATGAAAGTGTAAATAAGTTTAATAAAAAGTTCTAAAAGATCAGGAATGTGTTAAACTGATTCACCCCTCCCCCCTCTCAGTTTAACTAAAGGTTCAACAAGTTGGGGAACTCGAATTCTCTACAAGCACTAGTTATTTTGGGTTGATTGATCAGTTAACTGGATGATCACTGAGTTAGAATAAAGTCCCACTACACAACTGACCTTCCACTAGTTCCTCCAACAATTAGAACTATTTTAATTGAAAACAACTTGAAATAATTGGCCTTGATTGCTATAGGTTAGCAATCACACATGCTTAACTGAAATCTAACTCCTCCAACTCGAATTTACTGAGTAAACTAGGTGACACAATCCATGTCACACAAGTTAACTACATCCAAGTTGTCTGTTGATGTGGAAATTCAAATTTTATCAATTTAATCAAGGCAAAATCAAATTGAAAATTTCTTGTTGCATTTTTCAACATTCATTACCTTCTCTTCAGGCATGGCGAACAGGGCACAAAATCCCGAGCTGAGCTTTTGGCTCTTTGGGGAATGGTGATTTTTGCTAAGAGGAATCGGTTGGAGTGTATTAATATCTGAGGCGATTCATTATTGATGGGATCATTGGACAGTCCAATTTCTCGCCCCCAATTTTAGTCAACTGGATGGAGCGAATTGAGATGTTGAAACAGACGTTTGCGAACATCTCATTCAAGCATGTATACATAGAATTAAATTTTGTGGTTGATGGCTTCTTGAAGAGAGGTCTACTAGCAATTCCTAGCACACTTCATTTCAGGCTCTATTTAGAGGATATAATGGTGGAGGAGGGTGAGATTACACTAAATTAATCTATTTTTGTGTTCCCAAGTTTGTTTTTTCTATATTTTGAATGTTTGGATTCCCATGGGTCATTCTTTTTTTATCAGATATAGTTTTTTTAGATTTTAATGTTGTCACTTTGATAAAAGGGTGGGCAGATTTTGATCCCTTCTTATCTTAGGTCTGTATGTATTTATTTTTAGATGGATATGGTGGATAATGTCTAGATATTCTAACATATTATGTGGAACATATATGTATTGGATTTTGGTTGATAAAAATCTAGTGTTTTTTTCTTCTAAAAAAATAAAAAAATAAAATAAATGGTTGGTTAATTTTAAATGACTTTGTAATGTTTGAAATAGGGATTATTTAATCCACTTCAATTTAATAGGGTGCAAACCAAATTTCCTTGCATACCGTATGTAAAGAAATAATAGAGTGTAGCCTAATCTTTTTTATTTTTTTATTTTCAATTTGCATCCCAAAAAAATGGATTTCATAATGATTACTTGAGTTTAAACAACTTTCAAATATTCAATTTGCATTTGAAAAAACACTTTGGATTTTACAATGATTTGTTGAGTTCAAATTGTAATCTTTGAAATAGAGTTTTAGTCCACTTCAATTTATTAAGTAGGATGATGTAATGATGTGTCCATTACTATTTGTCTCTAATAGTGGGCTTCATATTCATGTGACAAATCATCCTTTTTCAAAAATCAAGTAGTCAGTACAAGTGGTCCATTTCCACTTGGATTTTATATTTGGATGATAATTTACACAAACAAGCTCATAGTAAAGCATTGTGAATGTATGGGGAGTCTTGACAAAGCTCCTCCTTATTAGTCCCTACCTTGCAGGACTATAGCGACCGATGGGTCGTTGACTCACTATTAATTCATTGTTTGACTAAATTTTTTTCCATATTATCAAAAGTTAACCAAAGTTTCAAAAAATTTATGTGACTATATTCTTTTAGTTTAAAAGTTAACCAAATTTTTTGTGTTTGCAAGCATTCCACCTCTTATTGGCAATGTTATGTATCCCCATACACCCGATACAAAAAAGGTAGGCAATTGTTTTTATATCCAAAGTTTCCTGATGCAAAAAGTGTCCTAATAAATATCGTGCTTCTGACCTTTTTTATCGAGAATTTGGTTCATTAGATCACCTGTCGTAGATATTAAATATTTAAATATGCTCATAAATTTATCATATAATTTAGTTTACCATTATCTACACATAAATTGAGTGTCTTTTTATCCAGAAATTGCATGTCGGTAGGGACTGCCGCTACGCCAGTTGCCTTGTTAAAGGTACGACTTTTATTAAATATACACGAAACCATATATTGGATGAGATAACAAAGTGATTACAACTTGCATGGAAATAGTGAACAAAAAATGAACACAACAAAGTATGTTTACAATTACCAATGATGATCTTGAATGATAGAAAACAAAAGTGAAAAATATGAAGGAAATCATGACAGGAAATGCTAGGTTATAATATACACAAACATCATAAAATTAAGGATCCATTATTTTCCTTGTTAAACTCTTTTTTAACGATTTGTTTTCTTTTCTATATTTTTTTTATTGATGTTGCTTCCCATCTCTTAATGTATCTTTTGGACAGTATACAATGTTCTAGTACGTAGCGCAACAAAGAAGGAAGTGTCATTTTGTTTTCACTTCACCATTCCCACATATGCTACACAACCTTTTCTCCCATGATTCCTTGGATTGTTCTGAATATTCTTGTTTTACAATGTAGCTTGTTGGAGTTGGTTCTTAGTTGATCCATTGTATGTTTTTCATGCTATCATGTGTTAGTTTCAAATAGTCTTGAATTTTTATTTTCTCCTACTTACTGAAGTTTTCTATGTAGAAATAATGTTCCCTATTAGTGTGTTTCTTTCATTTCCCCTTGCTACAACATCCTTAGATGTGGTTTTTGAGTTATTTTTTATCTATTAGGTAATTGTCATCTTTTATGCCCCAGTACTCAAACCAAATTCTATGTCATAGGTCGTGATTTTATCTATCTTTTTAACTTCTCTTGGGTGATTTTGTTGGAAACCTCTCAAAATTCATGGTTGTCATTTTCTATTGAAAATTGGTTTTCCAAGAACCTCCATATCTATAGGTACAATCTTTATTCACAAGGATTATCTTGTAATTATCATTTCACAAAATTATTTCAAGATGAAACTATGGGGATGGTGGTGAGAACCCTAGACTCGCTTGGTGAGCATTTCCTCCCAATTGGCTACTAAAGGGAAATTTAAGACATATGATGGGAACTTATACCACATCATCGAAAGAGGGTGAACCTCCTTCTTGAAAAAAGAAAAAAATTAAATCAACATGAACAATATGAAAATCAATTTGAAACCCTACAGGGCAAGGGATTCTTTCTCCTAGCATCACAATGCTCCAAGGAATGGTTACAAGGAGTATTTGAACATGCAATGACTTGGCCCAACCCTATTAAAACATGGTAAGGGGGAAACGTTTTAGCATATTAAGGCATCACACTAAGGACAGTGAGGATTTTGCACACCCAAGCAAGTGATCCCCCTATCTACATGTAAAGTTCACATGATTAATGATCGTAAAAATACACCTTCTTAGGTTCCAACACAAGCTTCCATAGACTATTTTTTTTGCTTAGACTTGCACTTCCACAATTTTTCCTTGGTCCCAAACCAAGAAAGTCAATCCCTCCTAATCCAAACTAGAACAATAATATGTGCTCTATTTTTTTGTGCCTAATGGAATGTAATACTAGAGCTACACCTTGTTTAGGCCATTTTCATGACCAATCATGAGTTCCGCTAAGCAGAGTCAAAACTGAAAATTACCCATTTTAGGGCTTATAACATTTTTTTGGTGTCAAACTTAGTCAAAATTATAGGGAAATTTCACCATGTTCTTCTTCTTAAAAAAATATTTCCAATAATATATCATCTGTGGAAATGAATTTTGTATGAAAAAGTTATACTTCTAGGAAGTTATCATTTCTCTAACCATGACATTACCAAGTGAAAGCCATGTCCACTTCCATTACTCACACATATGGTATTTTAAGAGGACTCTAGAGAGTATAAAATTTTGTCCCTAATCAAAAGTTGGGAAATGAAAATATTGTAACAAATATCATGAACTGAAGCCTTAGTCACTAGGAGGGAAATAGGCTTTGTTTATATTACAGCAATTTGGTCTTCCATAATTGAATGGTTCAAATAACTAGGATAATAGAGAAAACTAGAGGAAGAAGATAACCATGTTGTAACCTACATTAGGCTACAATGTTTATATTCTCCACAATGAGTTGATATTTTCTTGGTATTTTGCATTCTAAAACTAATATTAATAAGAGAAAAGTAGGATCCTTATTTTAGATCAAGGTTTTCCTTTAGAAGTTTGTACAAGGAAAAATCTTGTGTTTGTTGTGTCATATGATGTGATTTTATAGTTTTTGTAGATTTTTTATTATTTGTGGCTTCCTTTTATTGATGTGTGCCAAGTTCTTCTAATATCATGTCCTAAACATAAGTAATAATTGTGTGGTGAAGTTGAGTCTCTCTCAAATTGCAATATCATAATAAATATATGTTGTAATACCTACCCACTAGGATATCCAATGCAGTTTAATATCATATTATCTAGTCATCTTAAACATATTTTCTTGAGACAACACCCTTGTTTCTTGCGAACCATAATAGTGTGTTGGATGCTTTCGTGTTCTAACCATTGTTTCTATGTTGGCCCTTGTGGGTGGGGGGGGGTATGTTTAAATAAAAGAAAGTAGGTTTCATATGATTGATGAGGTTGATATTAGGTAACCTAGATTTTATTTTGCAAGTAAATTGAAAGGTGTGTTTTAGAGAAGTAATTGGAAATATTTCTAGTTCCTTTCTAAGATGACACAAGAAACCAAAAACAAACTTGATGTGAAGTGTGTCTTAAAAATCACCTACCTTGTGCATGCAATTAGTTACTCCCTGAATTCTTTTGTAGTGGAGCCACTTACTAGCTATCACTATTTCACTTACAAGCTATTTTGATGGTCTTGGTGTTGTGAAGTGAATTTTACAGGCGAAATGAATGTTACTGGCCATACACTCTTATGATACAGCTTGATAAAGCCTCAATGTGTCCACTCCTTAGCTCAAGGTTGACATTTTAGAAAAAAGCAAAACACTAAGCTCTCAAGGAGGAAGCAATTGCAACCATAGTTCCATTAATAGTGTTAAGGATGCTTCTTTTGAAATTTTATCATGAGGTCATGAAATTCCATCCAATGAAACCCTTATAGATATTTATCTTGATGTTCATGTTGGTGTTTATAATAAAATTTAGTGACACGCATTGTTTTGGTATTTTGTTGTCCAAATTTGACCTAAATCAATTATTAAAGTTTGAGTTAGGACATGTGGGAGTTGCATGGTTGGCTTTGCATGCCTATTTTTAGCCTAACAAGTGGGATTTTTACTTTACATGCAAGGAAGAAGCTCGTTATGGTATCATTGATGCATGCAATTGTTGGATATGTTGACACACCCCAATGATTATAACAACTTGGGATGAGACCTTTTTAGTTGAACAAATTATGCAACTTTATTATACCATATCAGCATAATAATCGAGCTTGCCCTTGCAATTTTGTAATTTTTTTTATTGCATGTATGTATATTTAGGGAGTTGTACTATATATCATGAATATTCAGTATTCATTAACCATTTACCATAAAAGTAAGTGTTCCTTGGGATTAATATATCCAAAGAACTAAAAGACTTTGTTTACATAAAAGTTATGGGAGATGAATATTAAGAGAGAATATGAGGTACATAAGTCCCTAAAATGTTAGGTGCTAAATTCTCAAGCATATAATATGGGATTTTCTATTAATGATCAAAATAGAGTCTTCATCACCCTAATATTACTCATTTTTTTATCGTTAAGCCTAAAATATCTTACTTGTAAATGGAAATGAAGGAAATTTTCAGATGGCAACAAATAGGCAATAAAATGGCCTCAACTACCAAGATTCATCAAACCAAAAATTATATTGCTTCAAGGTTGATTACAAGTAACCTTAGGACCTTGATTATGGAAAAGGACTTTATTGAGCCTTTCCATGCTTATTCTTCTTGAGGCAAAGGCATATATTGTGATATTCGCCCTTGCTATTGAATCATTAACCAACAACAAAGGATAAGAAATTTTTGAAAAGGCATACAACTTACACCCTTAATTACTTGATTCAAAATCCCAATGTGAGAACTTTTATTTTTCCAAAATATTTCCACAGTTTAGCCAGTATATGCGATGAGGAGGATATGGACTACCTTGTTACCAATTTCCAATGAATGAGACATCATAGAATGTTAGGGGACTTACAACATCGCTTGGAGGATTCACAATTTGAATTCAAATTTAGATGTTACGTTTTTAAAAGAACTTAAAAGTATTGATTTCTTATTAAGGACAACCATGAATTTTATCTCATTGAATGTCTTTTTCTTAACCAAGGGTGGGGTATCTATCCTTGTCTCGCCATAATTAGTGTATTGCATGATTGATAATGGCTTTATCCCAACCCACCATCTAGTGTGGTAAATGTTGTAGCCTTGGCGTATCCAAAAAAATTATGCTTCGAATGATGCCAAGGAAAGGGTATCATTTTGGATTCACTACCAAATTAACTACTAAAAACCAACTCATTGCTATGTGGATATTTAAACATGGTTAATATCCAATATGACAAGGTCATAATCTTTCATATCATAATATCATCAAGGGAGAGAATGGCCTCAAGGGAAAATTAGGCCTATATGATTCCAAATAATTATAAAGGCATTCTTCTCCTAAATTCTACTTTACTTGGTCAAAATATATGAAATTTACTCCAAGAATTTTGAAACAGTGTGATAAACTCATGCTCTTGATCATAATGCTTTTTATTTTGATTATGAAGGTGGGATTGAAGTGCATGTGCTTAGTGAGCTTACCCTATGCAAATATCGATCCATTATAGTATCCATTTCATGAGAAGTAAAGAAATATGCATCCAAAAAATCAAGTTTTAGCTTAATATCTCTTATCTACAACATTCCTCTTTGCATATTGTCCCTTCAAAAAATACAAATTTTACTACGAAGCCTAAGGAGGAAGGAAGGATGGATCACTTGGTAGAATGATTTTCTTAGTTAAGGAAATGTTTTTATGCATGGCTAGAGGATACATAGTGTTCCCATCAAACGTAAGTGACATAAGTTTGTGGAGGAGGAGCTTGAGCAACTTTTCTCGATGCTTCAATTCAACCCATATGTGGAGGAAACTTAGTCTCATGCAACCATTAAAAAGTGTTTGAAATTTTTCATACCCATGGATACTATGCATGTTAAACTATGATTGATAAAAAATGGTGATAGTTAGATGAAAGACTTTCCTGAAGTATTGACTTCTAAGGAGGGAACAAAGAAAATTTTTGTTATGAAGCCCGGTAAAATAAGGATAATACGGAAAGTAGACAATGAAAGAAAGTTTCTGAAGCACTATAAAAGTGCTTTCCCATTGTTATTAATTATTGTGCAAGACAAGGGTGTATATGCCAATGTGCCTTTATGTTGTCCCCAAACAATTTTTCCTTTGCATGAAAAATTATGTAACAAATAGTTGACTTTGGATGAACTTACCACAATCTTGATGAAATTTGGTGGCCTTCTATGCCAATTTTATAAAAACACACAATATTTTGTCAAGATCAACCTACTAGAAGTATATGGTGAGGTTGTATATAAATAATCATTAGAGTACATAAATAAAGCCTTGATTAGATTTATTTCCAATCATTGGGACCTCAATCTCATCATTAGCTACTATCAAATAACCCTAGTCAATGTTTCCTACAAAACTTTATCCAAATACTTAAGCATGATATTCTTCATTAAGTCAAGAAGCCTATGCAGAAACATTTTATTAGAGATTTCTTTATTCCTGGTAATGTGACAGTTGTGTTGAAAGTTGGGGAGTGAGCTAGGTCCAAGGGCCTTGATGATATTTTCATCAAAATCGATATTTGAAAACCATGTGATAGTGGAATAGTCTTCAATACTAATTGTACTTAATTAAGGCCCTTTGGTTTGTATAATTCTTTCTAAAATTCGTTGAAACTTTGTTTCTTAATGTGTCAACCCGCCCTTCTATCAACTAGGCTAAATCTTAGGAAAATGGGATTTTTAAGTTAATCTAACAAGGTTTCCCTCTTGTTCCAAAACTCTATGTCATGCTTATTAAAGAGGATACCTACTACAAAATGTAATTCCATAGGGGCTAATAAAAGGTATCCCTCTCCCTAAAATTTTTGTTGGCTAGCATTTCAATGGCCACTTTATTAATGATTCTCTTCTCACTACCATTGAGAAAAGAGAATCTCTAAATAAAACTATGGATTTTCACCATATTGTTTACAAAGAATTTGGTTCCAAGTTTCAATTGGCCAAAATGTTGTGTTTTGGCGATCCCAAAAGGAGGCTCTAAAGTAGTTTGTTTGACAAGGGTAGTATTAGCTTCAACCTGACCAAACATTCGAATATTTGAGATTCCCCCTTGCCTTGTAGGCCTCCCCAAGGTTATTTGCGAGGCACTCTTCTATAAGATTGATATGAAAATTAATAAATGAATAATCCCATGTCAATGGAACTTTACAATTTGCATTATCGTTATGGAAAGTATAGATGAATATTATTCCTCTTTGTGTGCACCTTCTATTAGTGCCTACCAAAGGCTAGATAAAATCATGAAAAACTTCCTTTATGCAAACTCAAGTGTAAATAAAGGCTTTCATAGAGTCAAATATAACTTATATAATCTATCCAAGGTATGGGAGGGATGGGCATCATTCAAATGGCATAATGTAACACCCTAATTTTGACCCTTTGGATGTGTTAGATCAAGTTCTATATAAATTGTAAGTAGGTCTTATAATGAGTGGAGTCAAGCCACATGAGCTTAAATAAATGACCTTTTGTGTAATTGACATAAATATCTTATATGGATTCCTAGTGTGGATCTCAAGGCCAAGTCCTTCTTGTGAAAATTATGTTTTCTATGTACCCTTTGGTAGACCTTCCATGGTATGCATCAAAATATGCAAATATTATTTTGGAAATTAATTTAATGGTCCAAGATATTTATAGATAACAAGAGGGGTGAAAAATACATTAGAAGTGCAAAGAAAAGTGGTCCAGGGATGAGAAATAATCCTACATTGCCCAATAATTCCTACCTATTTATCATGTGCTTTATTTAACTCTCAACCACCATCTATGACTTAGAAGCAATCATTGGATGCAAGTGGTGGTTGGTGAAGAATTTTGTCTCACATAGTTATGAAAGTGTAGGGATAGGTACAATCATTATGGGGAAGTGTAAAACGCCCATCCTCATGGAAATCCAAACCTCCTATAGTGAAAAAATTTCCAATTCTAATTTGAATTCACTCACACATCATTATCATGCTTAAGCGCCATTGAAGTTCTAAAAATTGTAATCTCATTTTTAGAAAGTATACAAACTTGAAAATGACCAAAACTAGTTGTGGGAGAGTAATTCTTGGTCTAGATAAGATATATGGAATTTTGTATAGAAGCATAGAGGTTGTATTCTTTAGGAAACCTCCCTTTCCCTTATTAATTGGTACTCATTGGGTGCCTTGGAGATAAGCTATATTTTTTCCAAATTATTCCACAAGAGGAAAAACATGATGGGTTATTCTTACCTATGCTAAGATAATCAAAAGGGGGATCACTCTCGAGGAACTATTGAGCAAAGAAGGGAGATATCTTCCTTGTGTTGTGTGGGAAAATGAAGAGAATAACATGGTTATTTAGTCATTTCATGATTTACAATGATGTTTATTTTTAGTAGTTTTGTTGAGCCTAAGTGATCCAGGTGGATATTGGTGGCCACCCACCTATTCCACTTGGGGCCCCACCATTGCCTCTTTCAGTTTTTCAGTTTCGGCACAACTTACTATTTTTAGCAGTTTTTCGGGTCTTGAACTTCCGGAGCCGTTTTGAGGCCCTAAACGACATTTTTTGGGCATCGTGCCTCCAACGAATATCATTCTGTTTTGGAATGGATATTCATGGCGAAAGTTGTAGTCCTCAGATAGATCTTTCTAATGATGTACCATGTGCGTCAAACGGAGATAGTATGCCAAAGTTACGTCCCTGGGAAGTTGAAACACCAATTTACCCAAACGGGCCCATAGTTTTGGCGCTTCATCTCCTAGGGTTAGGTTTTTGGGATGTTTAGGGTTCTCCATTGTTTCTCAATAATAAATAGGCCCTCGCGCCTCATTGTAAAGCAGTTCAGAGGTCTGTAGCCACCACATCTCTTCTCAGAGATAGCTACCAGCGCCCTAGCTAGTTTTATTTCCATTCTATCTGTAAGCAAATTTCAGTTCTTTGATATTAATGAAATGAAGTGTTATTTCCGTTGCATCTTTGTATTTATGGTTATATGTTTATTCTGTTGCGTTCCTGCATAAATTCGGATCACTAAGAAATTAGGATGGTTGAGTGACTTATGAGTTTGCATCCAATTTCATTCACCTAATGGCCTCATATCCTAGCTTGGGTGTGACATCTCCAATGAACTCACTACAACTAAGTGGAAAATTTCTTGTACATAGCTAGTTTCTAGTTTGTAATATCTTACTGAAAAAAATAACAAATAAATAAATAAATAAATAATAAAAATAAAAATAAATAAATAAATAAATCTTCCATTTATGCTCGTCAATCTTTGTTTACAATTTTGTAATTTAATCTTATAGTTTTTTAATGAATGAAAATTGAAGTGGAATCTATGGATGCATTTATGCACTTTTATTTCCATTGCATTGTTCAAATTCATGCCTGTGTGAATTCTAATTTCTTTGGAATTTATGGGGGTTTCAATTAGTATTAAGATTTTTGAACTTGGGTCACATCCCTACCCTATGGATTAGGTAATCCTTTGAATGGGAATGACACACCCATACTCATGCTTTATGCAAAAAATGGATCATCTCGGAAATTAAAAAAAAAAAAATGCTTGGGAAACTCTCCTTGGAAACTTTATCACCAAAGGCTCTCCCTTGGACAAGAATGTTTGGAACAATATGGTTTTGCACACTGTAATTCCCAACCCAATTTGAAATTCAAGGAGCTTTAGTAGCTAAGAGCATCTAGAAGGTATGGGAATCCCTTAAGCCTAAAATTGTTTCAAAGAGCAACTCGCTCAGATTGGACTGCCCTTAATGAGCACAAAACCTTGTGGTTGTCTGTTATATAATATAATGGAGTGGATTTCTTCGAATCTACTTAGTTTTCTAACCAATCCCTATTTTATTTTAGAAGAAAAAGGACAACAATCTATTTTTTAACTATAATAAGGAATGGGAAAATAAGCCATAATTAAAGATAGAGTTTGACCTACCCAACCCTAAGTAGGTAATTTGAAATATATCAAAGTCATTATTTATGATACTTTGATCTCCAAGCTTGGGCTCTAATCTTCTATTTTCCAATGTAGGGACTAAATATGGAAGGATACCAAGGGACTTAACAAATGTAAATCAATGGATGACTACAAATGGTTCACTAGAAAGCTTGATTTTGAAACTAAATTGAACACGTTGTGGGGACTCAAGATCAAAATAAAGAACTTGGTTTTTCATGCTTAGGTCCATGGGAATCCATTATTAGCACTAATGAATGCCTTCTTTATTTGGAACTTGATCCTTGGTGGTCAAAAATTAGAAAAATGTCTCGATAAAAGTGTGAGTTTTGTGGGGAAAACACATTGTAAATAACCTTTTCTAATTTTGTAACTATGCTAAAACACCCTAGAAGTGTGTTTACAAGATTTATAACTAGCTTACCATCTCTACACTATTTCTTGGAAATTTTATTTATTAGGAGGTATACTTATTTGGTACATTGAGCTCAATGAAGCATGGAAAAATTATTATAATTTAAATTCTATTTCATTTATTGAAAATAACTATTAGGTATCTTTTTAAACACATTCAACACAACAACCACCTTAGCTAGCATGTTGGCTCCCTAATTTTCTTAAACTTCTACTCGTAGATCAAATTCTAGGCAAGGAATGTGAACCTGGATATGGTGATGAACCCTTAGCTAAACTGAGAGGGGGGGTGAATCATTTTAGTCCATTCATGGACATTAAAACTCTTTTCTTTACACCCATTAACTACTCCATTCTATAGGCAGCATAATACATAATGAATAATCAAATTGAATGTGTGGACAACAAGTAATTAAGAAGATTAAAACATCACATCAACACATACTCATCAAGCACATAGAAAACATATATAAGTGGAAACCCGTAAGGGAGAAAACCACATCTTATTATTTTTGTGATGCAAAGGCAAGCTCCAAATCCTTCTCACAACTGATTTTTTGTAGGCTCCGACCTGCAGGAGGCTACTACCTCAAATTCTGCAAGCTACAACTTGCAAGGAAGCTCCAACTCCCAAATATTTTCTTCATGCTACAACCTACAGGAGGCTCCTACCTCACCTAGCTCCAACTGGAAATTTATCAAGCTAAAACTTGAAAGGAGACAACAATCACCTCACTTTACATAACAATCATATGTTGATTTACCTACATATCAGATCTGTCATCCTCCTTCTTCACTACTGCATTTTCTGCCTTCATTTTTGCTTCATATCAACTCTTGATGTGCATAGCATCTCTATTAGCTCTCTCTGATTCTTTCGCTCTCTAACCTCTCTATGCACATTAATATTACATATTTTATACAGATAACTCATGACTATTTGCATTCTACAGGGAATATGAAGTGGAAAATCATGTATGTCTGCCTTCCACCCATTCGATTCCTCATCCTTCAGTTCAGGTTATTACATCAATAAAAATACAAAAAAATCATTTCAGCACAATTTGAAGTTTTTCTTATGCCTATGGAGACTTTCCTTTGCATCACAAACAATATGAAATAATCAATGAATTTACATTTACACAGAAATCAATTATTTCAATCAGCCCTTTCAGCTTCTAGCTTTGCTGTGTATTTGTCTTTTCTGCTTGCTATCCCTTGCCTTTTTGGTTCCTACTAATGTATTCTAATTGTGTTGCATAACCGCCTTTTTTCCCGACTCAACTTATCTTCCTTCCTTCTCTTGCCCACAGCGTTCAACCTTCTTCTTTTCTCAACACCCGACTCTACCCGAAGGTCTTTCTAACCCTGACTCGACCCATGGTGTATGTCTTCTTATTACCACAACATTCAGCTTTTTCCTTTTCCCTTTGTTATGTGTCGGGTCACTTACCCGATTCTCCTTCAGCCGCGTTCAGACATTTTTCCACTTAAACAAGCATAAGGCTAGACTTGAAATATATTCTATTTCCTTTGAAGAATGCATCGTGTCCACTTTCCATCGCATTTCGGCATTTCAAGCGTTCTTCATTATAAGGCTCCTTTTCTCTTCGATGTGATTTAACAAAGGAAAACCTCATACTTCCGGACTTGAAATATGTTAAATGGTAGTTCTGAGCTGCATCGCATCTGGTCCCTTTATCGCACTTCACATTTCGGCAATTCAACATGGTTCATGGGTTATATCCCTTCTGAACTTGTGATGTGAAATATGTGATTGGGTCCCACAACCAGACTATAAATCCTTTAGATTTTAGCTTTGAAGCATATCGCATCTGGCCCCTCGTCTCTCTTCGCATTTTGACATTTCAACGTGGTACACAAGCACTATCCCTTCTAAGTTTTGTTACTTACGATATGCGATAAAGGATACGGGTCCACATCGGGGTGCCATGTCACTGCCACATCGTCAGCCATGTCACCTGCCACGTCACTTTCCAAGTCATCAAGATGTATTTGTGATTTTTGGGGTCAGGTCCATGTCTTATGCCACATCAGCAACCATGTCACTTGCCACATTAGTTGCCATTTCATCCTTCCATGTCATTCTCCTACACTTTGCATTTCGCAATTTATGTATCTTTGTTTTTTTGCAATACTCCTTCTACTATGACTTGCGATATGGGATCAGGCCTTTTGTTGCGATTGTGATTTGCGATATCTCCGCTGAACACTGTTCTGAATGTGTTTTTCTGGAAATTTACCAGACTTTGCCCGCGAACTGCACGCGCTTCCGCGCACTGTTGTGAATGCAAACTAGCCCGACTCTGCCCACGCATTCACGACTTTCTCCACTAGTTGAATGCATTCATTACTTATTTTAGCACGTTCACGACTCTGCCCACTCGTGCACGACTTGACCCAAACTTGATGCCTTTGTTGCCTTTGCTCCCTTGTTGCCTTTGCTCCTTGATAAAGCTTATAATGTTGCTCCTTGCCTTTTTACTGCTCCTCTCTACTATTTTTCCTTAATGATAATTCTGGTGTTGATTCATGCCTCTTTGCTGCTCCTTTGCCCCTCATGTTGCTCCTTTGACACTTTGCGGCTTCTCTTCCTCTTTTATTCTCCTCCATTGTACTTTTTCCTTCTTTGCCTTATAGCTCCTTTATACTCCAGCTGATCGTGATCTTCTCCTTTGTCCTTAATGATAATTTTGGTGCTGCTCCTTTCTGCTCCTTTGCCATCAATGACAATATTTCCAACAGTATCCCCCTTTGGCATTGATGGCAAAACTTCCTCCAACACTTCCTCCCCCTTTCATTCTAAGAAGTGTCTCTCTTCCTCTGCTTGCTTTTCCTCCCCCTTTGTCATCAATGCAAAAGGGTTACACCTTTTTCTAGTGTATTTTCCCTCATTGCATTACTAGAGTTATGCATAAGCATTCTTCATTTTTTCCACATACCTGGCTGGGACTACTGCTCCATTTGGTGTATAAGTAACGTTGGGAGAATGCTTTGGGAGTCATTTCATTTGCATGTATAGTGCTTAAATGTGCTAGACTGCTGAACTTTTTGGCTAAAATCAGGAGAAATTCTTCATCAGTAGTTATTTTTAGCAGCATTTGAGGTTCCTCTTTACTTCTATGCTCATGGCTGATGGCTGCTCTCCCCTTGGAATGATGCTTCTTGTCTGATATTGGCTGGCCGACTGCACTGTTTCTATTCCTAGTATTGCAGCCTTTGGTGGTGCGTTTTTTTCATTATTTATTTTTTTTCATCCCTTTTTTTTGTTTTCTAATCATATCAGAGAGTATCATCTGCAGACACTATCCCTAGTTTGTCTCTTAGATATTTGAATGGTTCTATAGCAAGAGCCTTTGTAAATATGCCTGATGTCTATTCTTTTGTTGGGACGTATTCCATCTTTACTATTTTCTCTACTACTTGTTTTCTGAGGAAGTGGTACTTTATTGTGATGTGCTTGTTTTTCGAATGAAGCACAAGATTTTTTTATTTTGGCCAGATTATAAAATCGTTGTGTAGGTGGTAAAGTCCGCGACGTGACTTTTATTTCATCAAATTGTTTCTGCTTTGCAAGAATATCATCTTCTATCTGTTGTACATTGAGATCCTCCTGCAATGAGGTCCAAATCTCCATAGTGTCCTCAAATATCTGGCCACAGGCTTTGACTGTGGTTGTGATGCCTTCCAATGCATCCTTCATATCTTCTTCGCACTCTTCCCGCAACTCTGGTGGTGTAGCTGGTTGTAGCTTCATTTGTAACTCATGAATCTGCATCTACATTTCGAACTTCACCTTGTCCATCTCATTCTTGGACTCTTCAACTGCAGTGGCAAGCTTCTCAACATTTTCCTCTGGTGCTGCCTCGACTTGGATCTAGAGGTCGGGCAGCTTGCTACAAGCTTTAGTAAGACTCTCCTCTAGTTGTTGTATATGTGTCATTTCCTCATCACGGTCCTGCATCGCCTTCTGCATGTCATCAAACATGCCCTTATTATCATTTTTTACTTCCTTGATGACTAGCAAGGCTCGATGCTTGTGCACTTGCAATTCCGCCATAACTCCCTGATGGAAATCATGCAACGCCTAGATGGGCAGCACGACGAGATTTAAACTAATGTTTCACCAGTGTTGTGGGCGCTTGCGATCTTCGACATTCTCAAAATGTAATTCCCTTTTGGGTACCTACAGAGAAGAAAAAAAAATTGTTAGCGCCATATTCTGTATTGGTTGCATTACTTGCTTCGTTGGGGCCGCACTCGCTTAAGTCACACTCGCTTGGACCGTGCTCGCCTGTACCTTTAAATCATTGAGGCCCTATTGGGCCTCCATCAAAACGGCCTTGTACTGATCTTCTATGTGACTCCATATGTCCTCAATGACATGTCGTACTTTGTCACCAATATCGTCGAGGTCCCCTTTAGTAAGGACCATCGGAACTTCTCCTACTAAGAGATCGGACTTGTGCTTCTTGCGCGCACCACCCACAATAGGTATTTGTTGCTTCTTGACAATAAAATGGGTGTGTATTTTTTCTTTTGTATCTTCTAAGGGATCCTCATTTCCCTAATCGTCCCCCACAATTTCTTCTCCATCCTGCTCGATCTCTGGTTCTACTTCCTGCTCAGTTTATTTTTCTGTTTCCTTTCATTTCCCTGTGACTTTCTTTGCAGTGGTAGTTGGACCACTAGTTATTGCATGTTCTATGTCTGGGGGATTCAACCAATGACTTGACCATCTGCGTATAATCTGTGCAAGATCCTCCTCTGTGACCAAATATGGCAGCAGGTTCCATTCCTCTTCATCAGCTTTGTGCGCGCGAATGTACACACGATGAAAATATGATTAGAACTCTGCAATCGCGCGATATTATTCAAACAAAATAGGTGACAGCCATGGCTTCTAGCTCACCACCATGCGCAAATCCATCTCCAATAAGACACAGAATAACTTGTTCTCTGTCGCTCGGGTCAACTCCTTAGAAAACCATAGCGAGGCTCATCTCGCAGCTTCGCAGACGCCTGGATCTTCATTCATGAATTGCGATTCCCCGGGCTCTCTCCATGCCATCAAAGCTATCAAGAGAAATAACCACACATAGTGGAATTTCTTTCCATCCTCTTGGGCCTCTCAAAAATCATCCAAAAAATCCTTACACAAATAAAATGCCCAGTTATACTAGACTCCTTTGCTACACTACGCAGCCAAAGACACAACTAGTGCTGACACCTCTTCTGCTCGACACTTCCGCATAATCTTTCTAGCCAATATGTGTGCTGCGAAGCACACAGAATGATCAGTGATCGATTTGATAGCATATCCCCTGGATTTATTTATTAGGTTGTATTTCTCCTTCATCTTATCTGCAAGCTCCTTATCTTGATTTTTCCCCATAAATTCATCGGCGGGATTCAATCCTTGGCATGGAAGCACTATTATCTGTGGGATCAGCATATCATCAATAGGGATTCAAGGGGGTCTAGACCCAGGTTCAGAGTAGCTGTGCTGCCAACAAAATCCTCTATTATCGGCCCTTTCGGTAATGATCTGCTACGCAGACTGAAGTCTCACCCGAGGCAATATTTGGAGATGTTAGAACCAG
The DNA here is from genome assembly GCA_034641835.2 of Pinus albicaulis. Classification (NCBI taxonomy): domain Eukaryota; kingdom Viridiplantae; phylum Streptophyta; class Pinopsida; order Pinales; family Pinaceae; genus Pinus; species Pinus albicaulis. The sequence continues at coordinate 846,139,429 of CM076569.1, read as the reverse complement.
GCTTATGCATCTAGAGGGACGAGTGGGATTTAAGGCTTATCTCTACTTAGGGATAAACCTGAGCTTTTTTGAACCATTAAATTTTTATGAAAAACATTATTCAATTATTCACTTACTCACTTTGCGCACTACGACTTTATACTATAAAATGAAATATTCATCATATAAAACATCATTTAAGCCTTCACGATGCATTCACAAAGTAAATATACAGTAAACCCTAATCTAGCACAGATAATTCCCATAAATAGATAACTTAAAGATACATAATAAATACACAGAACTCCCTACAAATCCTTCTTTTATTAATCAAGGTCCTTCACTTACAACCCTTCTCGCCCTACGCGCTTAGCTACAGGGGTATGCACACACAGCTGCGGACTTTATAAGGCCTCCACGCACACATTTGCGGAGCCTTCATTTTACCCAAAACACAAAAATATAGAAAGAATTAAGACTTAGTTCATGCTCATTTCATTACACAACATATCATTATGACTTGAGTCCCTAAGACATCTCCTTATATAGCATTATTTCTTACAATACCATGGTCCTAAAACCATGGGCAGAGCTCAAAATATCAAAAACAACTCAATCCCTTTAAAAAAAGAGGGGCTTTGACCCACCCCAAAGCCCTAAGACTCCTACAACTTCATGTGAAGCTATTAAACTTCGTGTGATTGTCTTCTTTCTTTTAGATCGCGCACTCCATCTCCTCAAAATATGGAGAATTTTACTCAAAACTGAACCAATTTAGACCCTATCCAACGTCAATTTGCCTCGAAAATATCGTTTTCAGGTTGGATTTTCTTCTATTCGCCCCCGATTTCCAGGAATGGCACTGGTTTGGGGCTATTTCACCCTCTACCATTCCTGGAAATCAAGCCTATGGTTGAATTCACCTTGGAATTTAGGGGTTTACTTGCATTTATAGTTTGATTTGCATGTATAAATGTGTATCTACACTCATAAGCAAATTAGTGATCGAATGAGTCTTCACAGTGGGCATTGGGAAACATTATTTGGGTTTTTATCATGTGTGTGAAATCATAGGAGTGACAAAGTCATATAGTGGCCTTATTATTGGTTGAGGTTGGTTCTCCGACCTACTTCCACCAAATTCTACTCATTTGGACCACTCTGAATCTCTTATCTTTTTGCAGAGCATCAAGTTACACAAAAGTGGTCAAAACACTACTCAAAGTGCATTGATATTGCTTTATCCCAGCCATTTTCATTTGGTAAAAAAGCTTCAAGGCCTCCCCACTATTCCCATTTTGAAAATACCCCGACAAATTAGTAGTCCGAGAAAAAACATTGCATTCCATGATTTTGTCAAACACTTGTTGTGCACCATCAATTCTACTGTGTTTAGCATACATATCAACAAAATAAATGGGAGTGACTCCCTATGTGGATAGTATGTAAGATCATAGAGGAGATCATCTTGTTACAGAGCATTCTATCAACTAGAAAGTACCATTAAGAAACTTAGAAACATGGTTGGGTGACCGCTTAGATGCATTTCTTGCTAAAGATGAAGTTCTTAGGGATGCCCTTCAACAAGCAAGGAACTTAAGTAAAATTTAATCCAAGAATGTATCACCCTTAATAGCAAGTGACAAGGCTCCCGAATGCAGGTGTTGGCATTGTTAATTGCGTTGATGGGACGGAGGTTCACTGGACGGGAGGCCACCTGCCTTCCCGCATGAGATCGGCTATCCCACCTGATAACTGTTAACGCGCTCATCTCCTGGACTTAATGACATTTATTATGGATGCACATCACGATCCGGAGGCAGATACTCGAGGCAGTCTCGACTGTTGTGTTAACGTTTCATATCAGGCTCAATTGAATGGTTATTCAATGTTGAAGATTTCTCGTTGCAGAGGAGAGATGTTAAATGCCATGGCCCCGTTTTCCCCAGCGTCGGTGAACTGGTGGTGCCATCCTGATGCGGGTAAGGCGACCGAGCGCACCACCACTGGCAAAAGAAGCCGCAGCAATTGTTGTTTGGAGCTCGATGATAGCATTCATATCTCTCTCTCTGGTTCATGCATGTCGGCCACAGTCTTTCTGAATACTCCTCCGACGCAGCCCCCTGTCAATCCTTCGGCCCTCTGGAATTCTAGCTCCAATTTCGCTGCAAGCATGCCTAGACTAAGGCAAAGGATGCGCTGCAGGCGCGGGTCTACCAGAAGCGCTGGGAGGCATTCGCCTTCCCCCTCCAGCTCGCCTTCAGAGATTTCTTCCCCCTCGGATAGCCTCCCTCATCTTCTCCATGGTCGTTTGCTCCGTTCGGGACGCAGATTGGACTCTCCCACGTCGTCTGCGCTGCCAGCTCAATCCCACACCGCTCTCTTCTCATTTGATTGCTCCCTCAACCGTCTGAGAGTCTCTGTCGCCATTTCTGTAGTTTTTCTTGAGGAGCCCCAGGATGAGAAGACTGAGAATCCTACGGAGGGGCAGGGTCCTGTTGGTTGCACCAATTAGGACGAGGCGCTTCAGGGTTCGAGGGGCCAGCCCAGCGGGAGCAAGGATATTTTGCAGGGAGACTCTGGACACTGTTAGGCGGATTTGGTGGACAATCCATCCTCCAAAACAGTGGTACACTCAGATGTAGACATCTCCAAAGATCGTGGCGAACCGGAAGATTATGGGTGCAGGATTGAGGAGGTGGCTCCTGATGAGTAATTCTGCTCTCTTTTATGGTTTTCTTGTTATGTCTCTGCCCTCTCCAGAGGGCTTGTTATTTTGTTTTTCTGATATCTCCTGTCATGGTCCAGTTTTTGTCAGTGACAATCTTCAGAATTCACAGTATTTCGATCCCCTGCGTGGGATTTTTTTAAATGGTGGTTGCTACAGGCTGGTTTCCCTCCTGCAGGGCAGTCTCAAACTATGTTTTGTCTATCTAAAATGCCTCCACACTAGGCATTGTTAAGGCTTTGGCCCGCTGTACCATACTTTTACTGTTAATAGAATACTTTTACTTAGAAAAAAAAAATAGCAAGTGACAAGGCACACCAGGATGTTGATAATCTTAACATGGGTTTATTTAATGAAAATCCAAGTCATATATCCCATGGATCTCAAGGCCACCAATCGGAATTAGTTGTTAAGAGCCTTATTGATGACAATAATGACCAGTATGTTTATGTGCAACCAAAAAAAATTCCCAATGCCTTCTCTGATGGAGGCACAAGAAGTTTTGTCCATGAATTTACAACCCTACCAATCAGTATCATCGATACAAATATGATTAATGTTTTATCTTTTGACCTACACACTTCAAAAAAATTGCAAACCTCTTGGATGGTTGAGCCAACTGCCTTTATTCCTTTACCAGTTAAGTTGTCCAGTGGTAATCCAATTTCTTTTAGCCCCCAAGTTAACGGAGAAGGTGTTATCTCTACCCATGAAAGAATAAATAAAGGTATGTCAAATGGGCATGTCAAAGAAAAGTTACAAAGTGTAGTGATGAATGTCGAATAAGTTTCTCTTCGGTCACCTCTTCTTCTTGCTCCAACATTGTCAATGATTGAATGGGCTTAGGTCAGTGTTGTTGTAAAACATGAGGAACACACTTCAAATGGTAGAGTGACTGAGGCAAAAGAGGAGGATAAACTTATGAATGAAGATGTGTGGGATTTTAGGGACCTCGTATCTATTCTTTAACATTCTTAGGAAGTTTTTAGCAAATGCATTTTGATTTACATTGAGTTGACATTTTATGTGTTTAGGATGCTAAGGTTAAGGACTCATATAATGATGACCCAGTTAGTGATGCAGTTATTGTTGAAGTTGAAGCTACTATCCATGGGTTGCAAGTTTTAATATTTCAATATAAATATGATAATTAATTGGATAATAAGTTATTTTCCCTATAATTTGGTCATTTTTATTCTAATTATTCCTTTTATCATATGTTTTTGTCAATAGATAATAAAGAATATTGACTTTGAAGAATTGCAAGAGCTAGTTTTGGAACAGTATACCATGGCCAATGGAGGGGATCGGATGTTGCAATTAAATGAATAAAAAATAGTTTCTTTGCAGGAAGGTCGTCTCAACAAGATCATCTGATGGGATCTTCAATCCAAAGTTTTCAATAAGCGTAGTGTATGGCTTATTTCCTATCATTTTTATGTTTTTATGATGTGCATAACATGCTATGGCATAATTCCATGGAGAGTTGATTTTCTGAGTGAAGCTTGCTTGCTTTCAAAGCTCCATCATCCAAATATTGTGGCCTTCTAAGGTGTGGTACCCGATGGACCTAGTGGAACCTTGGGAACTGTAATAGGATATATGGTGAATGGTTCTATCAAACAAGTTTTGCATCAGAAGGAAAGGTATCGATTATGTTGTTGAGGGTGTAAGTTCTTCATAGTTCAAGAAGAGACGAAGAGGTAGAAAATTGTTTGATTATTAAATAGTTTATAAGTCACATTGTTGTTTGCGTGACAATTGGTCACGGCAAAAGGGTCATAATTGCAACAGATGCTACTTTTGGAATGGAATATTTACATAACAGAAAATTTGTGCACTTTGATCTGAAATGTGAAAATCTACTAGTTAATATTAGGGATCCTCAACGTCCTACATGCAAGTTACATGGATATTCTTTTCAGTAAATGGTATACTCTATCTTTTCATTTTAATTATTTCTTATATATTTTTAAAAGTTATTTTCACAAATAAAATTACAACTTTTCTAGTACAAAAGACCCCCAACCTTGTATTAATTGCATCTTGTTCTATGAGAAACATATATCTATATATTGGCTCTTTTAGTTCAAGAACTTAAAGCTCTTTAAGTTCAATAGTGAAACAGTTTGGGTGGCTTAATTAATTAAAGTTGTTGATAGGTGTAGAGGATTCATTCAAGCTTGTCTGGAATTGCACACATGTGATATACACTTTGGCTTGTTGATTCAATTGAAATTTAATCCTCTGGTGTGCTTTTTTCCTACTAACCTGGTATCCAGAGGTTTCAAGACTTTAACTTGTGAAATGCATTAAATGTATGAATACAGTGAATTAGTTGACAATGGAAATCAACTAATATGTTATCTTTGCCTTTTTTTTCTCTGGGTTGGAGATTTTGGCTTGTCTAAAATTAAACATCAAACTTTAGTCTCTGGCGGTGTCCGGGGAACCCTTCCATAGATCGCTCCAGAGATTTTAAATGGTAGCAGTAGCAAGGTTACTGAAAAGGTGAAACAGTGGTGTATATTCATATAAAGGTTTCCATTTTCGATTTTTGGTTATCTATCTGGGGAGTTGAAAAGCAATAGTTTATGGCCCTAATTCAGTGTTTTTGACATTGTTTTAATTAATTTTTTTAATTTGGCTTCAAGTTGATGTGTTTTCCTTTAGCATAGTAATGTGGGATCTTCTCATTGTCGGCGAACCTAATGTTGATATGAATTATGGATCTATTATTGGTATGCAGCTGGAAGCTTTGTTCTTTTTTTCCAATGTTGAGCTGTCATTTTATTTGTGATAGATGGGGGATTGAGGATGTGAAAATTGTTCATTACATAGAGATTCTCTATGATCTTTTGATTTCTGAGGCATCTACGTTTTTATATGATTCATTCAATGATCTTCCCATATCTAAGGTTTTTGTTTTGGGTTGACTGTTCAGGAGGGATAGTAGGCAATACATTAAGACTACTTGTGCCTAACTGGTGTGATCCTTTATGCCAGTCGCTAATGGAACAGTGTTGCTCAGTTGACCCCACTGTAAGACTTTATTTCACTAAAATTGTCAATGAATTACGGGCAATGGAAGCATCACTTCATTCCAAGGGACAAGGTCATCTTATTCCATTTCAAGTGCATGCTCAAAAACAAGCTTTAACCTGCATATGTATAGCATATATTATACTTTGGTTTGCAGGAAATTTTCTGTTTGTTATAATCTTGTCCATATAGTATGGAGGCTTTCCTGAAATCATTGCAACATTCTTGTCTCTTGTCACTATGCTTAGTTTCCCATTTCATGTTGCTATATTTTTGCCCAACTGTTGCTGAGGTATTCCAAAAATATACGTACATTCTCACTGCATGTTGGAGGAGGGAATTTGTATGTAGTATTAAGGATGGTTTCATATTTGCCAATGTATTGAGGATGGTTGCCTATACAGTGTATTATGAAAATTGTTTTCTAATGTCATTTGTGTTTTAGTTTTTTCTCATAGGATTCATATGTAGTTGACTGGAGTTTGACAGATGAATCAGAAATATATCAACCACAACAAACCGTAGCATGTTCGAGTTTCAGATCTTGAACGTGTAGCATTATAAAATTACGAGTTTTGAAAACATATTGTAAAAAAAGGATTATTATTTCTGAATTAATCTTGTAGATTTATTGTGCCAGATTTTCTCATGTCTTTCACATTTGAATTGTTTCTTTTGGTTGAAGTTGATCTGTTATTATCGTTTGATTATATATGTGTGTGTTTGTTATGTAAAACCCCGAGGTTTTGGGATATCTTGTATTTGTGAACATTTGAAAATCGTTTTCTGGCATCAGTCATCAATGGTTGAACTTTGATTTCAGTTTATAAGTAAAGTCTTAAAAGTGTATGTGTAAAACATTAGAGATATTTGATCTCTAATCACATTCTAAAAGAAATTTCAGATAATGCTTTGTACATTGATGACATGTTTGGAAGTTTATATTGTTCTATCCTGGCTGCAGCTGAGACACAATGGTCATTTTGTATCATTGTCTTTGCGTCATTCATTAGTGGCTGAACTTGACATCTACTTACAAGGAAAAAATGTGCAAAATACGAGAGAGAACTGCTTTCTAATGACATTTAAATTTTTTTTTGGGTAATATATGTACACTTATGAATATTTTGAAGTTTAGACCGTTATATATCAGTTGCAACTGGGACACAAAGTCATTTTTGTCTGCCAGGGCCCATAAATTTTGTAACATTCCATATTTAACTCTCTGTAACACTGAGAACTCAAACTTGTTAGCCATAAACTCAATTTTGTGATGTGATATACTATATAAGAAGCTATAGAAGCAATTGCGGCAATTTTGAGGTCATAGTTATTTGCTTGCTACAACGAAACACACACTTGATCTCATGACATGGTTCATTACTGCTTTTTTTGCTCTCAGTTGTTACCGGGGGACTGTGGTTTGGAGTTTGGAGGTCATTATGAAAAATAATTTTTATTTCCCCTTGATTTTATCGGGAGAAATTTATATCCAGAAGTCCCTTTAAAGAAGGCGTTAGTATGAAATAACAAGAGAGTATTATTGGTCATTTTTCTGTTTGGAAGAAATATGTTTATATAAGCATCCCAGATCCATATTACAAGCCTCTCTTTGGAATTGGGTCTTGTCCACATCAAAACCCTGAGTTGGGTGTCTATTCATCCAAAAATAGACATTTTTCTTCTGGGAATTCAAAACTTTACCTAGACATATAGTTTTATCCTTAATATTCCTTGTCGTGAGACTTATTAGTCGTCAAACAGGGAAATTTTGTTTTACTTGTCTCCTGGCTGAGTTACTTGGTTGAGCATTTATCATCAATGGGCAGGACTAGATATTCCTTGAGTGGTTCTTCCTAATTATAATGGTTCTTCCTAGCTTTATTTTATGTTTTAAGAGTGAATTCAGGTCCCTCATTTCTTGCAGTTGAGGTATGAAATCATCAGCTAGGTTGGAAATGCTCCACATGTAATTGCTTTGAGTCTCATTTCAACTTTTCAATTTCCCTATTCATGTAATCCATATTGGTTTAGCAAAGACATTTCCCATCGAATCTTGGTATTATCCATTTTATATCATATATTGTTCAACAACATATAAATGGACAATATATATTGTCCACATCGAATCTAGTCACCACAGTTATATATTGTCCATTTACTTTTAAGGCGTGCAAAATGTTTTATAGCGTATATCTTTGTGTTAAAGTCTATACTTATCTGATATGGCACTTACATTGGGCATGAAAGCAATGGTTTGTCGACTTTATTGATGCAGCACATGTCTATGTTGATTAATGCTTCTCTACTTATGATACAATTGGTTTCATACAACTTCACATGGCATGTAAAAGGAGAAACAAGTAGTGTTGTGACACATTTTTGTGACATTCATGAGTAAATTTTGATCTTTGGAAGTTCCATGATAGCTTTTCTAATCCACATATCTATTTCTTATCGTTTTGTATTTGATCAAATACTAGATGGATTCAACATGTAACCAGATCTAAGGAATAAAGCCCAACCTGAATGAACATTGTTATAATGCTAAGGTTTTCATTAAAAGAAGTGTGCTTACCTTATATAGAAACTATACCCCTTAAATCAATGCACGCAGGTTCTCATCTCAGATGGTTTTTCATTTGATCAAATACCAAATGGTTTCAACATGTAACCCAATGTAAGGCATAAACCCTAACCTGAATGAACCTTGTTATAATGCTAAGGGTTTCATTAAAAGAAGTGTGTTTACCTCATATAAAAACTATACCCCTTTATGCATAGCACACAGGTCCTCATCTCGGAAAGAAGCATTTTATAAATATTGATGTGGCATATGTGTAAGATTTAAAACATGCCATACACATTTGGTTCAAAATATGGCATACATATTGATATTATATGGTTTATAGGTATGGTTATGCCATAGCTGCTATAATATGAAAAGTTGATATAAATGAATTGAGGAATATGAATATATATATACACACACAATGTGTTCACAATTTGTTTTCTTTAGGGTGATTTTGAATCCATTTTTGGTGTTAAAATTTTGATTTAAATGCTAAAATTTTAAAATTTGGCAATCCAAAAATTACCAGATTTCATAAATAAAAAATAAAATTAAAAATAAAAAAAAAGGTGAAATTGTAGCCTCAGTAGACAACGCCTTTGATTTAATAGCAAAGGTGGAGGAGTTAGTGAATTTGGCGGTGGTTTTTCTTGATTTGGCATGGATGTAACCATAAGGCATGCATTAATGTTGAAGAAAGAAAGAAAGAAAGAAATTTTAACGTCCACGAGGCTAAAAATAGCCTATGGGACAGATTGCTTCTCCATCTGGCTCTTGTAATCGGCCCTTTTCCTGTGGAGTTTTACAATAAACACTCCCAGCTTCTCAACAAACTCTTCACTAAATAGATTATCCCAGGAGCTAGCTACCAAAATACCTGCATAATTTTCCCTACTGCCTTTGAAGGCCTCGCACTCTAAAATGAAATGTTTTTCAGTTTCCACTTTTCGAGAAGAGCAAAAATACATACTCTTTCCTCCCACCTTTATTTTGGCTTTTTCCAACACCCTGTTTCACAACGAAGTTGATGAGAATTAGTCCTTAATTAAGCAATAAGAATTTTAGATCTCCAAGAAATATTGGCCCCTATGTACGCTTTTTGCTGATGATTATGAGTCGGGTTAAACTATTCAATGCAGTATTTCTTCTTTCTCCCTAACTCTTTCTCCCAAGTACATTTGTGGACCTTATCCATAACAAAAGTTTTTATCTCTTTATTGTTTGTAGGACACATGTTCATGCAAATACCCCATTTACTAAACCATTTGATATTTTGCCGCATCCAAGTCTTCTTTCTTTTGCATAATCTGTTATTAAACACAGCCCTAGGCCATCTATCCTCTTCCATTTGCTCAATTTTTTTCAAATATCTTATGACTTACACCATAGCAATTGCTTCAATACACAACCGCAATACAATACCCTCACACAAAACGAGGGGTTGCCTTCTAGGGCGAAAAACCCTAAAATAAACATAACTTCTATCGTTAGATCATCCGCCTAATGAACGACCCAGATTGACTAGAAATTAAAATACTTTTACAAGGAAATTTTACATATGTTTTTAACTTCAAGGGTGTTGCCCCTGAAACCCCCCGCCAGGGAGGGGCTCCATAAAGTCGCAGCCGCCCCCCCTGGACCCCTTGAGCAGCGTTTAATTACGGGCGGCGTTTCCACCCCATTAAGGTACAGGGTTCCAACGCTGTGATACAAATTAAATAAGATAATCAGGCTCCACACCCAACAAGAAGCACTATTGATGGTTGGTTTAGTTTGGAGTCTGCAATGGTTTCATGGATGAGTAGAAAACAAAATCTTGTTGTGTTAAGTAGTGTTGAAGCAGAATGTGTTGCTACATGTGAAGTAGGAAAATAAGTTGTTTAGTTAAGAAAACCATATTCAGATTTGTTTGGAAAGCCTCTAGATCCTACAGTGATAAATTACGATAATCAAAGCAACATCAAGGTGTTTGAAAACCTCGTATTCCATGTGAGGATGAAGCATATCAACAACAAGTACCATTATATTAGGAGTTTGGTACAAGATGGGGTCGTGAAGCTACAATAAATTCCAACATATGAAAAGGTAGCTAATGTGTTGATGAAATCTCTGAAGAAAATTTTAACCAGAGATATTAACTCATTTACTGAGAGAAACATAAATCAATCAGCAACAATAATAAAATATACATAGTGCACAAAATATTTATCTGAGAAAAACCCCAACTCCAAGGAAAATCCGCCCTAATGAAATTTCATTAGCCTTGGCAAAAACCTTGGCCAATCCGGCCAAGTGAGCCTTCACTACTCAATGTGCCCCCATAACCATCATTGTTTAACCTAATCAACTTTGACTATATCCTCGAGTCAAATTTACCTAACGTTCTCCCCTTAAACTTGAATTGGTGTTCTTTGACTAAATCTAGCCAATCTTTCCAAGTGAGTCAACCCCGCTCACTCTGGCCCTTACCCTCCTCAAAGTTTTATGCCTGAGGTATTTGTTAACCCAGCAAGCCCCATATCACCTAGGTCTAACTCATACTTTATCAGTGATTACCCACAAGTACACAGGTCTTACAACAGTATGCTCATTAATGTAATAATTATGACTACATTATAATAATATTTTTTGTTTTTATTTGTTATTGCTTCCCACTTCCATTATCTTACTTTAATGCTTTCCTATTTGATCCAATGCATCGTGACTTATAAAAACATGAACCAAATTTATCATAAGAAAAGGTTTGGACATTTCTGATGGATCCATGATTCAATTTTTAATACCATATTCTTGCTTCCTTTGATAAAAATAATGATCATGAGACTCCTCGACATTAAGGATAATTGTATCAATTTCCACATGCATTCACATCATATCAGTCGTTATAACTTACAACTCTTCCATCTGCACTCGGGAAACTCATTACATTCAAATGCTAACCCAACCACTCACAACATCGCATAAATTCGTGCATTCGTTGTCAAATCCAACCATGTCTCTTCGTGTGCATGGTTAGTCCTTTGTGCTTCTTCTGCGGGGAAGATGAGAAATCCATTCATTTCGACCATTAAATTTGTATTTCAGGTCCAAAACTTCAATCTCAAATCCATTATCAAAATAGATCTCATTAGAGAGTCCAGATTAACATTGGCCACAAAGGTGTCCCTCTGAAGTCCAAACCCTGGATCATGGCTCTGATACCAAATGAAGACAAATTTAATCGGAGATATTAACTTATTTACCGAGAGAAACATAAATCAATCAGAAACAATAATGAATATACACAATGTGAAAAATATTTAGCCGAAAAAACACATTCCCCAACTCTGGGGAAATCCCACCCTAATGAAATTACATTAGCCTTGGCCAAAATCCTTGCCAATCCGACAAAGTGAACATTCGGTGCTCAACTCCAGGCCTGCATTATAATGAAGTCCTCCCATCATTTTATATGCTCCATTACATGTTATACCACAGGCAGAAATCCATGGGTGCACAATACCATGTGCCCCTAAAACAATCATTGTTTAATCTAGTCAGCTTTGATCCTATCCCCGAGTCAAATTTACCTAACAATCTCTTACGAATAAGAAGTATGAATATTTTAGAAGCATGCTTGGATTGATTGATGTTACATACTTAGTTTATAGGGAGAGAAGCATCTCGTGGCAACAAGATGCTTGGGAGGACATTTGGTTGGATTATGTGTTGATGTTTAGATCCTGAAGTGGGAGGGTGGCGTTGGTCATGGAGCTTCAACCTTGGATATGCACTTGGATCCATGTTGGTGATAGAGCCTAAAATCCTGATGGTACCTAGAGAGGCTAAAGCTTGAGTTCACCTTAGCCCCACCCAATTAGAGTATCATGGTCAGGTAACTAATCTGTAGCACTGTGTGTGCTAGAACTCTTCGTAGTTCATATCATTTTGAGATCTTCCATGTACGTTTATGTGTATGTAATTATGAATACCTCCCTAGTTAAGAGGGATTGTTGAAGAATGTAACTAGTGTCGGTCTTCATAATTGTACTTGTCAAAATAAATTTTATTATTAAAGAAAATGACTTATTAAAGCATGGGTTTTATGCTTGGGTCAATTTTTTATAGGTCAAAGCCTCCATTGAAGGCTTCTAGGTTTTGTCTTGAGTCAATAGAGTCATCATCATTTTTATTATACTCGTATTGGGTTTTTGTATCATATAAAAAGAATTGTTTTTGAGCCAAAAAGGTTACTTGTCACCTCCACACCAAGTCAGCCTTGTTCCCATGAAGTTGGCCTACATTAGGGAAGTTCAACCTAGCAGAAAGGGTATATATAGAGATGTGGTTGGACCTATTTGGCACATTCCATGACTAGCATTATTTATACAACAATGAAGAATCAAGGGATTTATGTTGGTAGAGAGTCATCAAACAATGGTAATGACCCTGTAAGATGAGACATCCCTATGTTTGCCTTTGTTTCATGGTAAAGGTGACAAAGGCACATAGTAACATTGGTTCCTCTATGATGTCATCTAGAATGAGAAAATAACCAAGAATACAATATGCATGGTGGAATTCCATAACAACATTGCAAGAAAAAGTGATGCAATGGTATATTAAGAGTAAGTAGAGCATGCTGACTCTACATGGTGTGACTTTGGTTCAATTAAAGGTAGATTTTGTAAAGGACTACAAGAGGTCAAAGTCATAATAACAAAGCTTTGTGAAATTATTGTGAAATTAAAGGACATTAAGCAAGAGGCTAGAAAGACCATCTCGAAGTATGACCAATAATTTTGATATTTGATGAATCAATTGAGTTACATCATTTAGGAAGTACATCACAAGGAATGCTCTATTGGAGGGTTGTTACCTCACATGTGGGTGCCATTACTACAATGGATGTTGTAACACAATGAGAAGACTTGAAGTTTTTCATGTGGCCAAATCAGTGGGTTGGCTAAATCTTTAGTTTTGAGGTTAGTGCCAATGATGGCATAGTTCTATTGTCAATTCACTACCATGTTTGAGAAAATTTAAGAACAAGTGAAGGGAAGGCAAAGAATAAGAGAGGAAATGTGGAGCACATTATGCAAATTACAAGGCCTCTTGGAAAGTAATTTCCCCGTAGCCAAAATATTTGTTACAGTAGTGTCTAATTTATTTGTGGGAAATATGCTTGAAAAATTAGATCTTGAACTAAGTGAAATATGTAGAAACCTTGGACCCCGTCATTACTTGATGTTATGGAAGTACATTAGCATTGTGGTGGTAGTACATTGTGATTTTTATAGTGTGAACACTCACAGTGGAAAAATTAGCACGCATTGCCTACACTTTTCTAGATATTTGAGAAGAATATATTCATGATAATGTCAAATAGGGTTGGGAACAATGGGAAGAACCAAAACCAAGATAATCAAGAATGGAGAAATGATGTGAATCATCATCCACCTACAACTATAATGAGGTGGGGCACATTGCATGCAATCATCTTTGTTGCAACCACTTTAGAAGGATAGTGTATAACATTGAATATTGTTCAAAGTTAATAAGAAAATGGGAGGCATGGGATAGAAGGTAACATGGTGTGAACACGGCCAATTAGATTTGTGGACCATTAGTGGTGATATGATGGTTTGTGCATATACATGCATAAATACGATCATTTAGGGTGGGGCATGGATCAATTTCTTGTCTATGAAGCTTTGCAAAAAGTGCTAGTAATTAATTTATCTTGGTAGAAAGGATTTTTGCCCAATGTAAAAGAAGTGACAAGTGAATTCCCTCATGTATGATATGTCGGGTCTATAGAAATGGAAATATTGTTATCTATAATTCAACAACTGAGTATATGTCTAATCCTACCAATGCAATCAACTAAAGATGAATTCTAGCGATGTCTAATGATACTCTCATTGATTCTAGAAAATGATTGTGTTATGGCCACTATAAAGGATGTACTTGCATCGGTATTGGGATCACCTATCAAGGAATTTTATTGACTCCTCCAACAAGTGAAAAGGGAAATATCAAGGAAGGAATTCCTACTAAATGCATTGATTAGAGGCTATGAAGTGTGATAGGTCATCTTCCATTTAGGATCAAGCATGAGTATATTTCTCAAAAAGTCTTAGGAATTCATGGGATAGCCTAGCTTGTTTTATGTGTTGATCCACTTGTATTTGGATAACCAATCACATATTTTCCAATTACCTAGTTGGAACAAATGGAGGCTGACCTAGATGGGGTCAAGATTTACGCAAATTAAGTCATCAAGATATTGGATTATAAGAATCACTATCCTACATTGGTATGGATTGATTAGGCATTTGGTAATGATGTTTTACTAAATAAACAATCATTATGTCATTTGAGATAGAAGGCTACAAATTCAATCAATCGTTGGATCCCACATTAGGTAAGCACTTTCTCAAACTAGGGGATGCATTTGGATGAGAATACCTTGGATCAACTATACAATTTGGCTACTATTCACTACGAAGATAACATAAATCTCTTAGTGGATGAAAATTTAAGTTGGTACAATATGCTCTCATTTGCAATGGAATTAGAAGTTTCATTTAATCGGTGGAAAAATGGTGACTATGAACATTCCTCACATGGTCTTAAAAATGTGCATGTGGGTCAATGTTAAGTTGAAGGACCCATCAAAGTTTGTTAACACAACTAACAGAATTGATTTTGTGGCATAAGTGAAGGAATAGTTCATGCCACATAATAAGAATGCAACACATAAGAATGGATTGAATTATTTGAATGATACAATAGAGGTCATAAAAACTCACTTCTTACCAAGCATTGCAATGCTAGCAACAAATTCCAATTCCAACCCTATTGGATTGCCTTTGTAATATGGAGAAAATTTTAACCCACATGAACCTGATGACAATTGTCAGCTACCATGGTCAATGCAATATGTTTCAATTTAGCAATGGACAAATAAATGTGTGCACACCTTAGATCCATTGTTGAAGAATTGGTATCTACAAGCATAAATGTTGTTGAAGAATGTAACTAGTGTCGGTCTTAATAATTGTACTTGTCAAAAGAAATTTTATTATTAAAGAAAATGACATATCAAAGCATGGTTTCATGCTTGGGTCAATGCCTCCATTGAAGGCTTATAGTTTTTGTCTTGAGTAAATAGAGTTATTATCATTTTTATTAAACCCTTCTTGGGCTTTTGTATCATGTAAAACGAATGTTTTTTTAGTCAAAAAGGTTATTTTTCACTTCCACGCCAAGTCAGTCGTCCCCATGAAGTCAGCCTACATTAGGGAAATTTGACAGAGCATAAAGGCTATATATAGAGAGGCAGCTCAACCTATTCAGCACATTCACTCAAAAAGTTCGATTTGCAAGAAACAGAAGCAAAAGAAGAGAGCGAAGTAACTCGAGAAGGAAGAAAAAAGCTAGGAAGACCTAAAACGATTTCTTGGCCAATCTATCTCTCACACATGCGAATTTTTTAGGCAGTTGTTGGGGTCAAAATTCTGAATCCACTGTAGGTCCGAAATTCTGTAGTTGGGGGCCGAAAATTTGTTGTTGGGGGTCAAAATTTTGGATTGTAGCTGCTAATGGGAAGTTATCACTTGGATACTTTGACAACAATCATCTATTGGAAGAAAGGGTTGACTTGGTGATTGGAGGAGGTATTTGTCTAGGTCTAAAGGGCCTTGGATTGTCTCATATTGATTTTAATATACTAGTGGAAGAGTTGGACTAGGTTTTCCCCTTGAAAGGGTTTTGCCCCGACTAAGTGCCTACATCTTGTGTCTCTTATTCTTGTGGTATTCATATACATATAGTTTGGTAATTGCTTGCTGAAAGATAAATTAATAAATACTTAAAACAAGCCAACATAATTCACAAGTAGTTATCAAGAAAGAGAAATCAAGCCCTAATTCCTATAAGCATTGATTTCTCAACATGGAATCAGAGCTAAGGTGGAAGAAGATTGAAGATCACTTTGTTGGCTATCATTTGAAGAAGGGAAAAGCAATATCGGAAGGAAAGGTTACTCCCTCTTGGAAATTTATTTCAAGATGGGTCTCAATATCCTGAAAATTCTAGGAAGTTGGATTATAAGGATCATCTACAATCCATCTAGAAGAGTGAAGAGTGAAGGACTCTTGGTTGCACTTACAGGTACATTTGATGATGGCAATGCATGGATAATTGATAATGGAGACTCAAGACATATGACGGGAGAAAGTGGACAACTTCATACTCTATCAACCAAACCATCATCAATGCAATGGAGCTAAAAGACAACAACAACTATGCAGTTGAGGGCCTTGGATCTACATCATTGAAGCTGAAAAGTGGAGAAAACCTACATCTCAGTAAAATCATGTATGTCCCAAGATTCAAAAGAATTTACTTTCCATTTCTTGTTTAGAAGATAAATGAGATAGGGTTTTTTTTATAGATGATAATTTTTTGGTTTGGGGAAACGATTCAAGTATTGGAAAGGCAAAGGTTATTGGAGTTCGTGAAGGAAGACTATATAGAGTTATAGCACCATATCCTCAAGCCCTAGTTCACATGGATATCAACCCTATCGAAATTTGGCATATAAGATATGGGCATATTCATTACAATATAATACCCTCTCTTATTCAAATGGTAAAAGGCATCCCCAACATCAAGGAATATCATGAAGGGGTATGCAAGGGATGTTCTTTGGGAAAGAATATTAGGAAACCTTTACGTAATGATACAAGTTCTAACGAGATATTAGACCTCATTCATTCCAATGTGTATGGGCCAATGTCTAATAAATCTCTTATAGGTCATCTCTAATATATGATCTTCATTGATGATCACTCTATAAATACATTTCTTTATATTCTCAAGACATAGGACGAAGTATTTGAAAAGTTCAAGGAATTTAGATCCGAAGTTGAGACCTTAACCGAAAGAAATATAAACACTTTGAGATCCGAAAATGGAGGGGAATACACTTCAAAAGAGTTGATTTCATATTGTAAAAAAACATGTATTAAGAGGGAGATCATTTTTCCCCACAACCCTGAGCAGAAAGGAAGAATAGAACCATTGAAGAATGCATAAGGACTATAATATTTGATCAATATCTACCAAAGCTTCTATGAGGAGAGGAAGCCATGACAGCAGTATATATACAAAGTAGAAGGCCTCATTAGATCCTTGATAATATGAATCCATAAGAAGAATTCACAAGGAATAATCCATGTGTAGACCATCTCCGAATCTTCGGGTGTCCCGCATACAACCATGTTCCAAAAGACAAGCGAAAGAAGTTGGACTCTACAAGTATAAAAGGTATCTTCATTAGGTATAGCCTTTCATCAAAGGATTATAGAATCTACATCAAGGAAGGAAGACAAATAGAAGTTAGAAGGGATGTTATATTTGATGAAAACCATGCCTACAAAATGTCCAAGGATATATCAATCAAATTTTATGAAGAAGATGTACTGCAATTTGAAGAAGAAGAGCATCGTGACAAAGCACCTACAAAACAAGAAGAAGAAGAAGAAGGACCAAGTGAGCCTATTCACCCTATAACCATTCTCGAAATGAAGAATAGGCCAAATTGGTTAAAAGCTACACTTGAATATGTCGAAGGACATGGAGCAACTAAAGGATCTTTTCTAGAAAGAAAAAGACCAAAGAGATACTCATGATATGCAACATATATGATGAAATTAATAGAAGCAGAACCAACTACCTTTCAAGAAGTTGATCATCAAGAAGAATGGAAGAAGGCGATGCAAGAAGAATATCAATCCATCATGAATAATGGGGTTTGGGAAATCGTTCCTAGACCAAGTGATAAATCGGTTGTCAGCTCCAAATGGATCTACAAAATCAAACCTGTCATTAATGGAAGCATGGACAAATATAAGCTATATTTGTTGCAAGGTGTTTCTCACAAAATTAAGGAATAGATTATGAAGAAACCTTTGCTCCTACTACCATGTATACTACTATAATATCTTTGGTTTCGCTAGTTGCCACTATGGGATGGAATATCTATCAACTGGATGTCAAAACAACATTTCTAAATGGACCATTGATGAAGAAGTGTATATTGAACAACCAGAAGGGTTTGAAATAAATAGCAGGGGTACACATGTTTGTAGACTCAAGAAAGTTCTATATGGCTTGAAGAAAGCTCCTAGGGGTTGATATGCAAGAATGGATGCATGTATCTTAAGGATTTGGTTCATCACAAGTTATGTCGATGCAAATATCTACATCAAGATAGTGAAGAATGAACCAGTCATTATACTACTATATGTGGATGATTTGTTTATTACAAGTGTGAAGTGCATAATTCTAGAATGTAAGAATTTGTTCACAACATAATTTGAAATGAAAGACTTGGGACTCATGCACCATTACTTGGGCTTGGAAGTCTAGCAGAAACTTAGTGAGATATATCTTGGTTAAGGTAAGTACATAATCAAGATGTTTCAAAAGTTCAGTATGATGGATTCGAAGCCTATGACTACTCCCATGGTCACAAATCTTAGGAAGTTGAGAAGCTCTGACGCTAGTCTCGTTGATCCTACAAGCTATTGTAAGTTGGTGGGCTCTTTGATGTACTTGGTAAATACAAGACCCAATATGTGCTTTTTTAAAATTCTCTTAGTGAATTTTAGTTGGAGCCTCGTCATGACCATTGGATAGATGCCAAACATATCTTGAGATACTTGCGCAGTAAAATTCATCACTGCCAGAAATATGATGGAAAGGAAGTTAAGTTAACACGTTTTACTGATTCTAATTGGGGTGGTAGTGAGACTGATGGAAGACGCACTACCTGTGGTTGGTTTAGTTTGGGATCTACAATGATTTCATGGATGAGTATAAAATAAAATCTTGTTGCATTAAGTAATGTTGAATCAGAATATGTTGCTACATGTGAAGTAGGAAAGTAAGTTGTTTGGTTAAGAAAACCATTGTCAGATTTGTTTGGAAAGCCTCTAGATCCTACAGTGATAAATTGTGATAATCAAATCAACATCATGATGTTTGAAAACCTTGTATTCCATGTGAGGATGAAGCATATCACCAACAAGTACCATTATATTAGGAGTTTGGTACAAGATGGGGTTGTGAAGCTACATTATATTCCAAAATATGAACAGGTAGCTAATGTGTTGATGAAATCTCTGAAGAAAAATTTAACCAGAGATATTAACTTATTTACCAAGAGAAACATAAATCAGTCAGCAACAGTAATAAAATATACACAGTGCAGAAAATATTTAACTGGGAAAAACCCCAACTCCGGGGAAAACCCACTCTAATGAAATTTCATTAGCCTTGGCCAAAACCCTGGCCAATCTGGCCAAGTGAGCCTTCACTACTCACCTTGAGACCTACATTACAATGAAGTCCTCCTAGCCTTTTATAGGCTCCATTACATGTAATACCACAGGCAAAAAACCATGGGTGCACAATACCATGTTCCCCCAAAACCATCAATGTTTAACGTAGTCAACTTTGACTCTATCCTCGAGGCAAATTTACCTAACATTACCTGCTTAAACTTGAATTGGGGTTTGTTGGGTCAATTTACTGTTGTAAACTAACACACGTATTTATTATCAATTCGGGTTAGTGAAAACTTAGAAGCATCCCCAAAGTATATGGGTTTCAATTGTGATCAATTCAAAAGATGGTTTATTGATGATTGGGGAAATGCATATTACAAATATAAATCTAACTTAAACACTTTCTAAATTTATATGTGTAATTAGAAGCAGAAGAATCTCCTAACTTAAGAGATTTGTTTTCCTTATCTAATAAGATTACCATGTGAATTAGAAATCAAAAACTACTTAACTAATCAATAGATTAAGATACATGAAGCAATAATTGAAGAGGCTCTTCACTTAAGAGGTCCTGATTATCCTTCATCATATATTCATTTATCAGTAATGCTATTGTTAAAAACAAGAATTCAGAAAAAGCAAGAAAGATGAATTCTAGTTTCTAGTTTCTTGATCAGATAGAAGAAGTATTTAACTTAAATACTGGGTTGAGTCTTCATATGCAGAATAGAAACAAGATTAGGATCCATTAGCAACCATGTAAAAGCATGTAAAGATTAATTCTAACTGAAGATATTGATTAGATAGAAAGAATTTTTTAACTTAAACATTTGTTTTTCCTTTCATATGCAAGTTAAGAATGATCATTAGATTCATCAATACTCAGAAATAATCAGCATAAACAAATTAAACATAAGCAAGCTAATTCAGAAATTGCAACTACAAAATAAACTAAGAAGTGCACCTAGCTCGGTGTGGGGGATCTCCACCCTTGCCTCACACACTGAAGGTGAATTCATCTACTTAAGACTTCAATCAATCAACGAGCATATAACAGCAGCAAATATGATAGAACAAATCTTCAATTATGTCTCCAAATCTCAGAAATAATAATATTAAGTCATACAAGTTCTACATATCAATGTCTTCAAATTTTGAGGCTTAAATAGATAAAGTATCTAAAAAACTCATCTAAAATATCGCAAATAGTCATAACTATCCTTATCTTATCAAATCAAGTCAAATTCATCCATCAGATCCATAAAAATCTAGAAAATCCCTTAAAATAAGAGTTTTAACCTAGTTTCTAGGAATCCTCCATAAAGACAGGTCATGTTTGACCGCCTTTGACTGGGCCTATTAAAGCTCGGTTTGACTGTACCAATAGGTGTACACTTATTCTTAGTTCCCTGTCCTTCTAGAAATATATCCAACTCGAGCCCAGGTGTCCTGCACATATGCAAACGATAATGCCATTACAAAAATTTCTGATGTTGTCCAAAAATGCACTTAAATTTCAATTTTTACGAAAACATCTAATAATTGAAAAACATAATTTAAATACCTATATATGGATCTTTTGGTCAAAATAAGGTGGATATGATGGTGAATAGATGGATAATATGGAAAAATAAGGTGTATTTCATAAACAAAAGGAGATAAAAAAATGAGGGCCAATAGGGTTCTTTGACTAAATCCAGCCAATCTTGCCAAGCACTCTGGCCCTTAACCCCCTCAAATTTTTATGTCGAAGGCATTTTTTAACCCAGATAGCCCCCTATCACCTAGGTCTAACTCATACTTTACCAGTGATTACCCACAGTTACACAGGCCTTACCAGGTCTTACAACAATATGTCCATTTACATGCAATAATTATGACAACATTATAATAATATTTTTTATTTTAATTCCTTATCACTTCCCACTTCCATTATCTTGCCTTAATGCTTTCCTCTTCGATCCAATGCACCATGACTTATAAAAACATGAACCAAATTTATCATAAGAAAAGGCTTGTACATTTCAAGCGGATCCATGATTCGATTTTTAATACCATATTCTTGCTTCCTTTGAGAAAAATAATGATGATGAGACTCCTTGGCATTAGGGATAGTTATATCAATTTCCACATGCACTCATATCGTATTGGTCTTTATAACTTACGACTCTTCCATCTGCACCCGGGAAACTCATTACATTCAAATTCTAACCCAACCAGTGACAAAACCACACAAAGTCGTGCAGTCATTGCCAAATTCAGCCATGTCTCTTCGTGTGCATGGCTAGTCACTTGTGTTTGCGGCTATCGATGTTTCACTCTCTTGGTCTATCATCTAACTTCACCGCACTAACAAATTTTTGTGGATTTTAACTTCTAGCATCCCAACGTCCTATGTGTTAGCTCCTTTGTTCACATGAGTCCCCGAGACCTTGTACCTGCTAGATCTTGATGGAATTAGCGTGTAGATTTTCCACTCGTAGTTGACAGATCAACAGTTATCTGCACACAACCCTACGGCTCGACAATCATTTTTCTTATCCATTATTCCATAGGTGGATCCCTAACCGCGCCTTCACAATATCGGTTGGTGACTTCATCTCCGCTAGTGTCACGTTGGCATATGCTTCCTCGGATCCGATGGTAAAACAATGTAAGACCATAATTTTTTCTACCATAACATCATCGTCGTTTTCAATGAAACTGATTTCCAACCCTAACCCTTTGTCGATTCTCTAGTGCAACACTTAGATATATTTCTTCTTATTTCCCGTCAGTCGACCTCTGCACTCAGCAATCATATTTTTCATTCATCTCTCCTAGCTTGGCCTTCCAAGCACCCATTGGAGCTCTACCTAGCTTTCTTCTTGCACTCTATTTGCATTCTCTGTGTTGCTACGACTGTACAAGACTCCAATATGTCTCACAACCTTGCCTCCTCCGACAAATCCATCAATTTTTTTCCACGGAACACTCTCTAGATGCCCCACATCGGCTACGCCCTTGATCAAGCCCAATCCCTCACAAGGATCTCGATTAAGGGCCAAAGAAGTTGCCCTGTCCACAGTGACCGTCCATACGTCATCCCTCCAGTCATCAACACCAACAATTGGATGACCCAAGTCACTCCTCTTCACACAAGTCGTTGTTCTCCAACAAGTCGACCACTCCATTGGATAAAGCTTCTTCTGTGGGAAAGACAAGAAATCCATTGATTTCTACCATTAACTTTGTATTTTAGGTTCACAACTTCAATCTCAAATCCATTCTCAAAATAGATATCGTTAGAGATTCCAGATTAACCTTGGCCACAAAGGCGTCCCTTTGAAGCCCAAACCCTGGACCATGGCTATGATATCAAATGAAGAAAAATTTAACCGGAAACATTAACTTATTTACCGAGAGAAACATAAATCAATTAGAAAAAATAATAAAATATACACAATGCACAAAATATTTTGTCAATAAAAATCCTAACTCTGGGGAAAACCCACCCTAATGAAATTTCATTAGCCTTGGCCAAAACCTTGGCCAATCCAACCAAGTGAACCTTCACCGCTCACCTCTAGGCCTACATTATAATGAAGTCCTCCCATCATTTTATAGGCTCCATTACATGTAATACCACAGGCAGAAAACCATGGGTGCACAATACCATGTCCCCTAAAGCCATCATTGTTTAACCTGGTGAAATTTGACTCTATCCCCAAGTAAAATTTACCTAAAAATATCTTACGAATAAGAAGTATGAATATTTTATAAGCATGCTTGGATTGATTGATGTTACGTATTTAGTTTATAGGGAGAGAGGAAGCATCTTGTGGCAACAAGATGCTTGGGAGGACATTCGGTTGGACTATGTGTTGATGTCAAGATCCCGAAGTAGGGAGGGTGACATTGGTCATGAAGCTTCGACCTTGGATATGCACCTAGATCTATGGGTTGGTGATAGAGCTTAAAATCATGATGGTACCTAGAGAGGCTAAAGCTTGAGTTCACCTTAGTCCCACCCAATTACCCTGGTCAGGTATTCAATCTATAACATTGTGTGTGCTAGAACTCTTCGTAGTTCATATCATTTTGAGATCTTCCATGTACTTTTATATGTATGTAATTATGAATATCTCCCTAGTTAAGAGGGATTGTTGAAGAATGTAACTAGTGTCGGTCTTCGTAATTGTACTTGTCAAAAGAAATTTTATTATTAAAGAAAATGACTTATTAAAGCATGGATTTCATGCTTGGGTTCATTTTTTATAGGTCAAAGCCTCCATTGAAGGCTTATAGGTTTTCTCTTGAGTCAATAGAGTCATTATCATTTTTATTATACTTGTATTGGGTTTTTTGTAACATATAAAAAGAATTGTTTTTGAGCCAAAAAGGTTATTTGTCACCTCCACACCAAGTCATCCTTGTTCCCATGAAGTTGGCCTACATTAGAAAAATTCGACCCAGCAGAAAGGCTATATATAGAGATGTAGCTCGACCTATTTGGCACATTCACTCAACAAATTTGATCTACAAGAAAGAGAAGCAAAAAGGAGATCGAAGTAGCGGGAGAAGGAATAAAGAAGTTGGGAAGACCTAAAACGAGTTCTTGGGCTATCTATCTCTCACACGTGCGAAGTTTCAGGGCAGTTTTTGGGGTCAAAACTTTGAATCTACTGCAGGTCTGAAATTTTGTAGCTGGGGGCCGAAATATATTTTTGGGGGTCGAGATTTTGGATCGTAGATGCTACTGGGAATCTGTCACTTAGGGACTTTGACAGGGATCATCTATTGGAAGGAAATTTTGACTTGGTGATTCGAGTAGGTATTTGTCTAGGTATAAAGGGTCTTGGATTTTCTAATATTTATTTGAATTTACTAGTGGAAGAGTTGGACTAGGTTTTCCCCTTAAAGGGGTTCTTCCCTGGTTGAGTGCCTACATCTTGTGTCTCTTGTTCTTATGGTCTTCATATACATATAATTTGGTAATTTATTAACGAAATATAAAATAATAAAGAGATAAAAGAAGCTAACATAATTTATAAGTAATTATCAAGAAAAAGTAATTGAACCCTAATTCCTATAAGCATTGATTTCTCAACAAATACAACAACAGACATGTTGTAGGCCAAAACTATAGGAAAGGTTTTGCAATAGTTTTTGTCTTTGTGGGAAGAAAACATTAGCAACTGTTATAATTTGATGCATTTAGTGTTTCCAAAATATGGAGCACTTATAGTGCTTAATTGTAATTTATGTGGATGTGGCCTCCACAAAAGCGTACTCCTTGAAAGGGGTCCTACATAAACAAACTCCATATAAGAGGACCCTTAGACCTGAGCACCATGAAGTAGACCCCATTGAAGAAATCTAACATCTACAATTAAAAGAAATAGAAGGTCACCATATAGTACATGATAGAGGAGACACCAATGCTCCATTGTCTTACCATGATCCACTATGGATGAAGTGAGTAAATGTTGGTATCAAAGATACACCTAAGCTAGCTATGATAGGGGATTAATGGGATGAAAATATGGCTGTAGAATTGTAATTGTGCTCCATAAATATGCCAATATATTCTTGTGAAGTTTTATTAAGATGAAATTCATGGTATGGGGGCTTAGTGACATGAAGCTTGAATTAAATCTGGATGCTCAATCAATAAAGAAGAGACTATACAAGTTGAACACACATTAATAGGAGCAAGTGAAATAGAAAATAGATAAGATGTTTGAAGTCAAGTCAATGTTTTAAATAGAAGATTATAATTGGATCTATCTCATTGTTATATATGGAAAAAAAAAAAAAAAAAGTGGAATATGCATGTTGCCAACTCTCATGGGATTGATGAGGCCTACATACATGACCCCTCTCTAACTCCATTTAATGATGAAATTATGGAGAAGGTTGTAGGGAACTAATCATACTCTTTCATATATGTGGTTTTCAGGTTATCATTATAATTGGGAAGATAAGAAGAAAAATAAGTTTTCTACACAATGGGGGTTGTACATTTATGAAATAATGCCTCTCAAATTGAAGAATGCACCAATTGTATTTTCTAGAGTTGAAGTTGTTGCATTTAGGTAATACATTTATAGGTTTATGGAGGTATATTTGGATGACTAGTCAATATACAACTTGTTAAATAATCGTGTTGTGAAGCTCGGGTTAATGTTGGATAAGCATGAGTAGATGCAATTATCTCTATATATTAAAAAGTGCAACTTGTGTACCTATTCTGGTTAGTATTGGGGCATATCATTTGTATAGAAGGTTTTTTAGCTGATCCTACCAAGATCTTTGTAATTTTCAATTTACCGACATTTAGGAATGTGTCTGTGTTATGGTTTATATTATGATACATAGGGTGCTACAATAGATTTATTATGGACTACACAAAGTTTATGACAATGATGGAGGAATTATCATGGAAAAGATTATCATTTATATGGATATCAATTTATGAGGTAGGGTGGGGATAATTAAAACAATGGATAGTAATTGCTTTAATTCTAGGTTTTCCATATGGGAGTAAAAAAATTCATGTACATTTAGATGCCTCTAACATCATACCAAGAAACATTCTAGCACAACGAGAGGAAGGCACATTGTATCACTGGGTCTATTTTGCAAGAATGAAACCAATATGGGTCGAGTGTAATTACACTACTATGTAATTAGAAGGATTGGCCATGGTGCATGCACTTTAGAACTTTAGACATTATCTCCTAGATCATCCATTTTGGTTTTTCATAGATCACTTGATGTCGAAGTATTTGGTCAACAAACCAAAATGATGGGCTCATATATGCCAATGGTTACTACTATTCCAATAGTTTGACTTTGAGGTTGTGGCAAATCCAAGGAAACAAAATATTGGAATCATTCATCTTTCTCAGATATAGAATGGGGAAACTATGGGGATAGTTGATTGAACTACTCAATTTTGGTATCTTTTGTGTGGAAATAATTTTATACTTATCCATAAAGAACATTGAATTACTCAATTTGGGTTCAACACATAAGGATTATGATTAATGATAACGAATGGAAGTGCATGGTTATTTAATAGATGATACAAGGGTAGCTGTATAAATTGGTGACTAATGGGATTCTAAGGAGATGCATGGTGGAACAAATATTGGTGGTATTATGGGAATCATGTGATAACCAAGGTATTGGACACTACAAAGGTAAGGATACTACATGTAGGGATTTAGCAATAAACTTTTTTTACAAATGATGTGGAATGTGTGAAAAAAGCATGATGAAATGTTGTATTCTACCATTGTATTTGGGGAATCATTTCAATAATGGGCAATGAATTTTATTGGACCTTTCCATCCCTTAGCATATAATTTACGGGCTAAGTATATAATTAGTGCCACATATTAATTAATGTATTTGATAGAGGTCACACTAAACTGAGATTTCCAAGTAAAGGTTCCTACTAGATTCATTTTTAGCATGCAGGCACAAGATTTAGATGCCCATGTAGCCTCATTAGCAACTAGGTTCAACATTTTATTGGTGGAATTGTGGTTGTGTTGCAAAAGGAATTCATGATTGATCACCATAAGATAATTGCATATCATCCATAGTCTAATAAAACATTAAAGGCATTTAACAAGTTTTTGGACTGTAGAGAAAGTAAGGTGTGCTTGATAAATATGGACTATTGGGATGAAATAATTTATGTTGTTCTATGGAATTACAAGACTACATTCAAAACCTTCACGAATCATGTGTTGTTAAACTTGGTGTATAACATGGAGGGAATGATGCCACTAAATTATTTGATATTCAATATGGACATAACCATAGTGACGTAGAAATGAAACACAATAGTTACAAGAGAAACTAGATATATTGGTATAGTTAGAAAGGCATAGGTTTCTAGTATGATACTGGCAAATGGTACATAATAGATGCTAGTAGGTCTTGCATGATAAACATATTAGGATAAATGGTTTAAACAAGGGGACCATATGTTGATGTAAGAAAATAAAT
Organism: Pinus albicaulis; assembly: GCA_034641835.2. Taxonomy (NCBI): domain Eukaryota; kingdom Viridiplantae; phylum Streptophyta; class Pinopsida; order Pinales; family Pinaceae; genus Pinus; species Pinus albicaulis. The sequence goes on along the minus strand of CM076569.1, from coordinate 846,111,765 downwards.
TTTGGTAACATCCATGGAATTTGAGGATGCATTGTTGGGGACCATAGAAAATTGTGCAGATAGTTAGTGAATGCGTGAGTAGATTGCATAATTAGATGGCATGTTTGAAAAGGTGATGGGTGAATGCCACATGCCTAAAAAAATATATTTCCCTAAATGTGAGAGCGGGGGGGGGGAATATTTTAGCTTAATAGAATTCAAATGTTAGCATTTATTTTGAGTAACTCCATTTATACAAACACATTTCCATAGGTTCAATTTTATTAAGGTCAATTTAATTTTAAACCATTTTGTTGTTTAACATTTTGTAAGTTTACGAATAAAACATTAGATCAAATCCATGGTTATGCAAGCTTCGAAGTAATCAACCAAATAAAATATCTATGGTTGAGGTGTTGATGGGAACATGTTATTTGTGAATGGGATGGGATGGGTGTCATGGAACTAAAGAAACTATGGATCTAAGGATTGCAATGTTGTTGGGGGGGGGGGAGGGTTAAGTAGGCTTAGATATTTGTGAGAGGGAAGTATTTGCATAAAAATATATATACTTGAGGAGGATTGACAGAAAATTCAAGTGGTGTCACCGTTAGTACAATTGTGGGCAAGTGACACCAACATAGGCTTTTAATGTTACTTAGGCCACACCTTAACCAATAATTTTCATTTATGGTGTAGAAATCCATTGTAGAAAGAATGCCTTTTCCTACATTGATGATTGGATCCAGATAGGATTTGTTATGGATTTAGGTCAATAGAAATGAATATTTAGTAGAGATTCATGGAACACCATCACAGAGATAATAAGGATTACACTAGCCATTATCAATATGCATAGTTGGTAGTACCAATTTGAAGTGGCTAGACACTTTTCCTTCACGAGACCTAACGTTTGATATTGTGAATCTAGGGAAAAGGTTGAGACAGTAGAGTTAGTATTGACACCTAATTTAGTGGAGTTTTCCATCAATTGATGGGCCCAAGAAGCAACAAATCAACAAAAAGACATGGAAAAAAAGAGAACTGTAGGTAGTAATCACTACAAAGGAACATCTAAAGAGGAATAAGGCACAAGTAGAAATTGAAGGAAGAATGACATTTGATTATGATAATCGTATGAACTAGAAATGTGAAGGAAGAAGGTTTCACTCATTGTACATTATAAAGCTTATGACCTAGTGATAGGGAAATATTTTCAACCCCGTCCTCCCACCATAGTTGCATCCAACAATGTGGTGATGCATGACCATTCAAAGTCATTGTAGAGAATGGGAACCCATGTTTCTTCTCATGAGTACGTGATATTATTACAATAGAGTAGTAATATCCAATCTTATTTAAGGCATTTTCATCGAATGCTTCAACATTAGGAAATAGACAAAGGAGCATTCTCACAATAATATACTTTGATTACCCCTCAACTCACTCTACAACCATGGATGTTGAACACTCCATTTGCAACCTACTTGTACCTCACTTATATCCAGATCTTGAGGTAGTTAGACAAGTCTGACTCAAACGATTTTGGTTGAGGCCTGTAAGGAACAAAAGAAGGAGAAGAGTTACCACTCTCTTTAGAGGTAGGATCCATGCATCAATCACAAGAGGATAATATTTAGGAAGAACTATATGTGGGAAACATCATAGAACAATTTCTAGTTGAGATACCCCCACCATGACCACCAAGGAAAGTAGAATCCTCAATACTAACATAAGATATGACTATCATATAAGAGGGGTTGATAGAAGAACAAGAAAGGGACTTGATGAAGTCCTTTTAAAATGAATTTGGATGGAAAATGTCATGAGTGACATTGACTTGCATTTAGAGGCCACCCCTTAGCTTTGGAAACATCGCCCTCAACATTGGTTAGCTCATTACCTTAGTTCAATCTCATTGAAATTTACAACCTACTAGCCCCCTTTCAAGACCTAAGCTGAAGCTTTGGGTTTGAGGTTTAAATAGGGTAGAGGGATTCAATTACACATTCAGTGAAGCAAGAAGGTGGTGAAATAGAGTTTGAAGTACCTCAGGAAGTTGTGATTGTGGAATTATGCAAGGGATATTAGTATAGAGGTAGCGCTATATAGAGCTACAAAATACGGATCTACCCTCCCTTGCTAAGTTAATCACTTAATCCATAGTAGAGATCGTGAGCTAGCTCAATAAAATACATGAATTCCTTCTCATTGATCCATCATTTATGCCTAAAGGATTAGAAGGAAAAGGAGGCCATCTACATTCAAGTATAACATGCCATAGAGAGTGAGATCCAATGTAAAAAGCAAGAAAAAGAGTCCATTGTAGGATTAAATAAGGATGTAGAGGAAATCACTATTGTGGTGGATAGATCAAGGAAGAAAACTCTAAATACAAGAATAGGAGAAGTATAAGGACATGACATAACTTCGAAAGCGGGGGAGGAATTATCGACGTGCTTATAGGGGTGCTCCTTCACTTATCTAATGCTTTCAAGTGCACATAACAGAAAGCAACATTATAACCAAGGTCAAAAAAACCCTATGTTAGATCAAGATAGTGGTAAGGGGTTGCTGGAGTTTGAAGTAGAAGTAGAGATAAGAAGAGAGGAAGAAAATAAATAGAAAACAACATGAAAAGTAGCTACCAAGGATGAAACTCATAATAAAGCTTCAATGACATGGTGACATCATGTCACTACTTCAGCAAACAATATAGCAATATTTAGGTGAGATGAGAAAAAATTAAAGAATGTGTTATAAGGCCATCATATCTAATAGTGGGGAAAAATTGGAGGAATCACATAAAGTTTGGATGAGGCGAGATGCTTTAGAGGATGAAAAGAAAAAAATGAGGAATCTAGGAATGGGCATAATAAGAACAATATGAAGAGGAATCTAATATGTTATGGATCACAGAAGCTTGCACTCTCAAATATCTAATAAGAACAATCTTAATTCACACCAACATAGCAAATGAAACTAAAATTAGATGTTATGTTAATGCCACTAACAAATACTAGTCCTTGGGGAGGAGCTATGATAGATATACCTATGATATGCATCTAAAATATAGATGTTATTTTAGGATGGAAGCTCGTGCTTGATGAGTTTAATAGGTCTAGTGATGTTTCTATTAGAGAAATCCCTGAAGTGGAGCTTCTTTTTTGTAGAAATTTTATTGGAGAGAAACAATATTTATGGAGAGGAAAATTAAGCATGCAATAAAACACAAAGAATAAATACAATGAACACATAGTATGATCCCTATCAATTTGTCCAAGTTACAAAGAAATTTGTAGTTGTTCTACAAATGTATGTGATATTTGCATATGGCAATTAATTATGGTCATATTCCATATTTACTTGTTTTCCCTCATTATTAACAATCCCCTTTGTTAGTAAATCTAAACCTAAACGCAACAAGTTACAAGGCATTCTCAAATATACATGAAAGAGTTACTTCCAACTATTTGATTTAATCTACAATAAAAAGTGTTACTTGCAATTATTCGATTTTTTTAAATTTATGTGTGTGTGTGTGGGTGTGCACGCTTAAATGGAAAACACCTTGAAATTGCTATTATTAATAACAAATTATATTTTCCTTATGCAATAAGTTTATGTGATATAAACACTAAATTTACTCATTTTTTATAATTCCATGTCTTTGTCTTTAATCTTTTTATTCATATTCACAAGGAAAAAATTGAAGGAAAAGGAAAATCTATGCAATGTATTTACATCCCAATGTTCTAAATCTCATTGAATAAAGTCCATAATCATGGTCATAATGAAAATATTGGATGAGAACTTTTCTAGGTGAATAAGAAAATTAACACATATTTTCCCAAAAATTTTAGAGAAGGTGGGGGAATAAGGACATGTTCCCTGTGTTAGTGTCAGTCTTTGCAGCCTTCCTCCAGTGATCAAACATGCTCTTACAAGGTGATTTTAAGGTGTCAAGGTCAAATTTTGTCATTTCAATGAGTCTTCAAATAAAATTTGGTCACTAGGTATTAAGTCTGGGGTTTGTTTTCACTCTTCTCAAAGTTGTCCAAATGTCAGTCCATGTCACCATTCAGTTGAGTGTACCGTCATTCAGAGGGTTGTCATCATCATGTCAGGTTCCAATGGGTCATTTTACACCTTGTTCATGCTTCAGTTGTGCCTTGGTAAGCTTCATTTCCCTCTCCTAGGGTTTTGAAGGTAATTTCTCTTGGATGGTCAAATCATCAGCAAAACTTATATCCTGATGTTCTTACACCTTTCCCTATCCTTAATGTACCTTATTAAACACTTCCCATCACTGAGATCCCCCAAATTCCTCATTTTCGCACAAACCCTAGTTTCTTGCTATAACTTGGCAATTTTCTAGGCTAGGCCTGTGTTTTGCCCTTTTGGACCCCTTCCCCTTACTCAATATTTGAAATTCCACTTTCTTCTGCTTCCTAACATCCCTCCCTACTTCCAGAAATTTTCTCAAGAATTTAGAAGCCCCTTATCCCCTTCATTTCACTTCATTTCAACAAATCTTTTGTTCCACACATTGGGATAGGTTTTACTCCAATGATGTTTCTGAGCAAGAAAAGATGAATTTGGAAAAACTGAGAGATTTTTTTGTCCACAATAGGCCAAGGAAGAAAAAACTCCTTCAATTTTTACAAAGGTGTAATGGTTTTAGAGAAATGTCAAAAATACAGTTGCCTCGGGAGAATTGATGCACCTCTGAAGTGACCTTTGGAAAATCAAGCTTTCTCCTATGTTTGTTGGCCAAATGACTTTTTTGATGAGTCAAATGATAACTAGACACAAAGAGATTTCCAATGAGCTATCATGAGCTCAATTTGGGGTTGAGGAAGACCTTCAAAAGTTGACTGAAACAGCACTCTGCCTTGAGGCAGCCTCATTTTGCACATTTTGACCAGTCTTGGGATATTTGACTTTTGACAAAGAAAATGAACACCAAATTGAAAAATTCAAGTTGGGTTGGAAATTAGACTCAATAATATTTCCAACGAGCTATCCCGCACCCAATTTGGACACCGGAAAGGCCTCCAAAAGTCTCCTACAAAAAGGCGCTACGCATTGAGATGAATTTTGGAAATTTTGCCTTAAAAAACAGAGTTTTCAGCCCAATGCACTGCGCCACTTGGCGCGCGCTTATGATTGGGGGCTCCTCTTGGGGAAAAATTTACATTTTTGGATTTTTCATGGAAAATTATGCATACCTAATTATGGCCAAGATATTTTGACAGGTTTTGGGCTTCCAGAAGGGTCAAAAACACCCTAAAAATGACCATTTTGCCCCTTTTTGGACACACAGGAAGCAGTGTTGGGTAAAATCATTTTTGGAGAAGAAAATGAAAGCAAAATTCATAAATTCCACTTGTGTTGGAAAGTAGACAGGCAGACCTTTCCAACAAGCCCACTTGGAGCCAAGTTGGACACCGGGGAGGCCTTCAAAATCAGCTCCAAACTGGCGCGATGCATAGAGAAATCAGGCGCAGCGCATTGGGGATTTTTGCTCATTTTGGACTCAGTAACTATGTTTTTCGCCTAGTTTTTTACATTTTGAATTTCTTACTTCCAAATGTTTAACTCATGATGTAATTGGATGTATTTTGATGGATCTTGATGTAATTTTGTTAAATTTTTACTCATGGAGGTAGATTCATCCATCAAAAGGTGAATTGCAACTGAATGAATCAGTTTCCTATCTTATAGAGGCAAGCTGTTCCACTGCCTATTTTCCAGAACTCAGTTTAGATCTTGTTGGAACAGATCCTAAACTTGTGAGCTCGACCCCTAGAGGCTGGGATGAGTTGTTGGTTGCCTATATCTTGTAATTTTTTAGTCATTAGCATAGGTTGGACACTTGGGATTTCTTTGAGCATCATTGTACATTCATCTCTGCAGTTTGGCAAAGGAATAGACCAGGGTTTGCAGCACTCCTTGGGATTCATGTGGCTCTTTGTTTTGATGACGTGTTTCTCTCTGTTAATGTAAGTTTACTAGTGTTTCATGTGTATCATTTTCCCTCTTATTTCTTCTTAAGTTAAACAAACAAGGATAAAGGTGGAATTCATTAAAATTTGTAGTGCTCTACCTAGGGTTTGTTTAATTTTCTATGTTTTCGACTGTTTGAAAATGATTCCTGAAAGTTTCTTACCCTCTTCAACTCCTCACCAGTCTGAGCTATCCATTTCATTCAAAATTGAAGTGTCAAAACAATTGCCTACCTTTCCCCATTCAGATCTCTGCAAAAACTAGGCCTCATTTCCTAGACCCAAAATTTGCCTTTCCCTTTGATCCAACAAAACACCATTAAAAATCAAATCAAACTCTTTGCATATATACCTAGCCTAAAATCAGCCTTCATTCAAGTCATCTCAAGCCTCACTGATCATTTTTTTGCTGAGATTGACTAGGAGAGAGCCCTCTCCCGATCTGGTAGGGCTAGCTACCAGGTTAAGCGTGGTTTGATGTTACCCTTGATTTTTCCTTTCTCAGCCTGAGGTAGATTTAGGCCATAACATAGTGGCGACCATACTGGGGATGAAAATTTTGTTGTTTGCTTTATAAACTACAGATGGAGCCTGAATTTAGCCAGGTAGCCTTCGAAATGCTCTTGCTTTGCATTAGTGAAAGTAGATGAATGCTGCTTCAGTCAATCTCCAGTCTAGTTTATGAACTGAACATCTGGTTTCCTCAGTAAGATCTAATCAAGTTCAGATCTGATTGTTGATGGTGGACAACGATCAGACACCGCAAGGCTAAAATCATTCACCTAGTGACTCTAAATCAGTTTCGAGATCAAATCCAAGGACTCCACTGGAGGATGAACTTGACCAGCAGAAACATGAAAGGACAATATGGAAAGATCAGGTATTCAAGTTGGAATTTCATCCAAGACATTTTGTTCTTTGTCACAATTTTTTTCTTCTCTTTTCCCGAGAATGTCAAGAAGGCTTTGCAAAGTATATTGTATTTGAGAAAAGATCCTCGACTTGCATTTGATTCCTTCCCTTTGAAGATTGTGAATACCAAAGATTTGCATGCTTTTGAGCTTGATCAAGACCTTTCTTTTGAATCTTGTGATGACCATATTCAAACTAATGAACCTCAAGAGACCAAGACTGATTCTGCAGCATTTGTACATACCCCTATACCTTGTAAAATTCCAGATCGATACAAGCCTTTGATTTTACCTCCTATATCCCATGCTTTCCCTAAAAATCATGTTCTATATCTACCAATATTTGATGGTGAACGCGACAACATCACTGCTGAGAGACATGTTCTGAATTTTGAATCTTTTCTTGACCTTTTTGAAGTTGATGAAGAGGATGTCAGTATTAGGCTTTTTGCTCTTTCTTTGCAAGGCAAAGTCAAGAGTTGGTTCAAAACCTTGCCTGATGCGAGCATCTCAGATTTCTAGCAGTTCGTCAAAGTTTTCCTCGACAGGTGGGTGGTCAGACAGAACCCTTTCTTGATTATAGAAGAGTATAACCAGCTGAAAAGACTGCGAGGGGAGACAGTACAACAGTTTTCTGCCAGATTTAACCAAGTTTATTATTCGATGCCAGTTAATATAAGACCTCCTCTTGGATCCGCTCTCTTGCACTACCCAGGTGCCTTTGATCCGGAAATGGAGTTTCAGCTGAGAGAAAGGAATCTTGCAACACTTGAAAAGATGCAGAATAGTGCAGTAGATGTAGAGGCTCATTTGCTGATCCGAAGGGCAAAGTTGAAGGAAGAAGAGATGAAAAACATAGATCCGGAGGAATCAACATCTCTAGAGGTAAAGCTTGACATTTTGGTAAGTGCAATGGAAAAGATGATGCAAAAGATCACCACAAGGAATGAGTATAATGTTCAAGCCCATGGCTCGCTGATTGAAGAAGAACAAGTTGCTGATCTAAAACATTTTGTTTCTTATCCTAGTTCTCATAGATCTGATAATGATTGTTTTATAGATCATCTTGGAGAAGAGAGAGTTGTTGATATGACATGTATGCTTGATGATGTGTTTTATACTGATGATTTGCCTCAGTTTGATCAGTATGATGATGAGTATGTTCTCCAAATAGAAGCTAATATTGCAGACAAGTCAGCAGCTAGTTTGTGGAAGGAGGCAATTCACTTTCAGCAGCTTGAGTACAGTGATCAACCGATGCATATCAACTATGACAGTGACGAGGAAAGTGCAGCTAATTTTGAAGTAAGTGAAGGATCTTTACCTTTTTGTTTTGATTCGTTTCAGTTCATCAGAGACAACTTCCATGCAATCAAAAATCAACTGTCGACAAGTCTTGATCTGGACCATCTTGAGGGCAATGAAAACCTTGTTCAAGACTTCTCATATCCAGATTTGCAGCCCCTGAATTCCATTTATTTTCAAGTTGCAGATGAGGACTTGGAAGCTGGCACATACGATCAAATGATGCAAGATGATTCCGTACCTTTCTGTTTTGAATCATTTCAGTTTTTGAAGGGAAATTGGCATAGTATATCTTCAAATGAGCAGCTTGTAGAAAATCATGTAATCTCATCAGAAACAATAAAAAATGGGTTGCAGCAGTCTTTTCAAGTTTTTCATGACCCAATAGCTGATGTGTTGGATGATGTCTGCAGTCAAAGTCTTTCTCCATTGACTACATGTGAGCTTGAAACGTGTGCTGATATAAACTTGATCCGGCAGCCGGTCTTTTTGTCATTTTTAGCAGGAGTCTCATCATAAAGCTCAAAGCAAAGTTTGCATTCATGGTATGAAGAGAAGAGAAGTAATCCACTGGATGAACTAAGTCCCAGTGTGCATGAACTTCAAGACCCTTATGCAGTGTTTTTGGAGGCAGATAGAGAATCCATATCATTTAGCGGATTTGTTTCCAAGTTTTCATGGGAGTTGCCTTTCGGTAGTTCTCTCTTTTTTTCATAAGCGAGCACTTGTGGGGAATTCAAACAGCAGCCGAAATACTTACTTGGTTGCATTGGTTGTTTCATTTCACTTGATCAAATGATGAATGAAACTGTTAGAGTAGGTTTTGATGAATAAGCTCCACTTTGAGCATCAATTCCAGTTTGTCGGTTGTGTTTAAGTATCGACTCAATTTTTAGTTGAGTGAGATTCAATTTCTGTCGTCAAGTCATTAGTTTTCAGTCATGCATTTTAGCTTGAGTTTTTGACTTTATTGCCCAATGGATGAAGACATTGTCTACTTTCCAAAGATCTGTAGTTCTTGGCACCTCCAAGGAGCTACCATCCCCATTGGAGCCAATGTTAGTTTCAGTATTTGCAACCTTCCTCCAGTGATCGAACATGCTCTTATAAGGTGATTTTAAGGTGTCAAGGTCAAATTTTGTCATTTCAGTGAGTCTTCAAGTAAAATTTGGTCACTAGGTATTAGGTCTGGGGTTTTTTTTCACTCTTCTCAAAGTTGTCCAAATTTCGGTCCATGTCACCATTCAGTTGAGTGTACCATCATTCAGAGGGTTGTCATCATCATTTCAGGTTCCAATGGGTCATTTTACACCTTGTTCATGCTTTAGTTGTGCCTTGGTAAGGTTCATTTCCCACTCCTAGGGTTTTGAAGGTAATTTCTCTTGGATGGTCAAATCATCAGCAAAACTTATATCCTGATGTTCATACACATTTCCCTATCCTTAATGTACATTATTAAACACTTCCCATCACTGATATCCCCCAAATTCCTCATTTTCGCACAAACCCTAGTTTCTTGCTATAACTTGGCAATTTTCTAGGCTAGGCTTGTGTTTTTCCCTTTTGGACCCCTTCCCATTACTCAATCTTTGAAATTCCACTTTCCCCTGCTTCCTAACATCCCTCCCTACTTCCAAAAATTTTCTCAAGAATTTATAAGCCCCTTATCCCCTTCATTTCACTTCATTTCGACAAATTTCTTGTTCCACACATCGGGATAGGTTTTACTCCAATGATTTTTCTGAGTAAGAAAAGATGAATTTGGAAAAACTGAGAGAGGTTTTTGTCCAAAATAGGCCAAGGAAGAAAAACCTCCTTCACTTTTTACACATGTGTCATGGTTTTAGAGAAATGTAAAAAATACAGTTGCCTCAGGAGAATTGATGCACCTCTGAAGTGACCTTGGGAAAATCAAGCTTTCTCCTATCTTGGTTGGCCAAATGAATTTCTTGATGAGTCAAATGATAACTAAAAAAAAATATATATTTCCAATGAGCTATCATGAGCTCAATTTGGAGTTGAGTAAGACCTTCAAAAGTTGACTGAAACAACACTCTGCCTTGAGGCAGCCTCATTTTGCACATTTTGACCAGTCTTGGGAGATTTGACTTTTGACAACGAAAATGAACTCCAAATTGAAAAATTAAAGCTGGGTTGGAAATTAGACTCAATAATATTTCCAACGAGCTATCCTGCGCCCAATTTGGACACCGGGAAGGCCTCCAAAAGTCTCCTGCAAAAAGGCGCTACGCATTGAAATAAATTTTGGAAATTTTTCCTTAAAAAACAGAGTTTTCAGCCCAATGCGCCGCGCTACTTGGCACGCGCTTATGATTGGGGGCTCCTCTTGGGGAAAAATTTACATTTTTGGATTTTTCATGGAAAATTATGCATGCCTACTTATGGCCAAGAGATTTTGACAGGTTTTTGGCTTCCAGAATGGTCAAAAACACCCTAAAAATGACCTTTCTTCCCCTTTTTGGACACACAGGAAGCAGTGTTGGGAAAACTAATTTTTGGAGGGGCAAATGGAAGCCAAATTCATAAATTCCACTTGTGTTGGAAAGTAGACAGGAAGACCTTTCCAACAAGCCCACTTGGATCCAATTTTGACACTTGGAAGGCCTTCAAAATCAGCTCCAAACTGGTGCGATGCATAGAGAAATCAAGCGCAGCACATTGGGGATTTTTGCTCATTTTGGACTCAGTAACTATGTTTTTCGCCTATTTTTTGACATTCTGACTTTCTTAATTCCAACTTTTAAACTCATGATGTAATTGGATGTAGTTTGATGGATCTTGATGTAATTTTGTTAAATTTTTACTCATGGAGGTAGATTCATCCATCAAAAGGTGAATTGCAACTGAATGAATCAGTTTCCTATCTTATAGAGGCAAGTTTTTCCACTGCCTATTTTCTAGTTCTCAGTTTAGATCTTGTTGGAACAGCTCCTAAACTTGTGAGCTCGACCCCTAGAGGCTGGGATGAGTTGTTGGTTGCCTATATCTTGTATTTTTTCAGTCATTAGCATAGGTTGGACACTTGGGATTGCTTTGAGCATCATTGTACATTCATCTCTGCAGTTTGGCAAAGGAATAGACCATGGTTTGCAGCACTCCTTGGGATTCATGTGGCTCTTTGTTTTGATGATGTGTTTCTCTCTGTTAATGTAAGTTTACTAGTGTTTCATGTGTATCATTTTCCCTCTTATTTCTTCTTAAGTTAAACAAACAAGGATAAAGGTGGAATTCATTAAAATTTGTAGTGCTCTACCTAGGGTTTGTTTAATTTTCTATGTTTTCAACTGTTTGAAGAGGATTCCTGAAATTTTCTTGCCCTCTTCAACTCCTCACCGGTCTGAGCTATTCATTTCATTCAAAATTGAAGTGTCAAAACAATTTCCTACCTTGCCCCATTTAGATCTCTGCAAAAACTAGGCCTCATTTCCTAGACCCAAAACCTGCCTTTCCCTTTGATCCAACAAAACACCCTTAAAAATCAAATCAAACTCTTTGCATATATACCTAGCCTAAAATCAGCCTTCATTCAAGTCATCTCAAGCCTCACTGATCATTTTTTTGCTAAGATTGACTAGGAGAGAGCCCTCTCCCGATCTGGTAGGGCTAGATACTAGGTTAAGCATGGTTTGATGTTACCCTAGATTCTGCCTTTCTCAGCCTGAGGTAGATTTAATCCATAACACCCTGCAAAGAAACTTTTCCCCTCATAGTAAAGCATTGGAAATTTAATGATCTAGTGTCCTTATGCTCAACAAATTTAGAAGGAAGTAGAGAAATTGACAGGTGTCTTTTAAATGGATCAGTGTATGATTTGTCATCTATTTTTGTAATTTTTGGGTGGAAAAATTAGAGCACTGACCTATAGGGAAATTTTAGAAGCAGGACTTGCTTTAGTGATTTGGGGTCAAAATCCTCACAAAGACTGTTGAAGACATCAAATTTACCAAGCTAAAGATTTGTGAACAATTTTCTTAACCCCTTGACATTGTTCTACACACCAAGAAATTTTCCAACAACGTGAAGATCATCTCAACTAGAGTTCATATGAGGATGTTATGCCTCCTACAAGTTGACTTATCATATTGATCACCATGATACGAGTGGATGTCACACCAACTTCCATTACTCACACATGTAGAGCTAGTCATATATGGAATTTCAAGAAGATTCTAGAGCGTCCAAAACCATAACCCTAATCAATATTTGAGGCATTGAAAAACCCTAACCCTACATGGCTATTACGCCATGTTAAATACTAGGTTGTTAAAAAGGGAAGAGATTCCATTCTAATCGTATTATTTATCGTCCCATAATCGAGAAAAGCATTTAGGAGTGAGATATTTTAGCATAACTTAAGAAGTAGAATAACATATAGCAACCATTCATGCCATAATGTCCATAGCAGCTCTGCAGTGAGTTCACTTTCGCTTTGTTTGCATTTCATAATTAAGATGTAAAGAGTAAGGCATATACCTAACCTTCTAGCTAGGTTTTTCTTATATTAGGTTAACTAAGGTATATATGTGTTTTAATTGTATGGATGGTGTTTTATTTGTTTAGCTTCTTTCATTTTTGTTTTAGTTTATTTTATTGTTTTGGGCACTTAGTCAATAATATCAAATTTAAAATCTAAAGTTAAACTTTGCATAAGAAGTGATTGCACTCAATATTGTAAGATTTGTTGTGATGCTCTCTTTTAGTGGAATGTCTATGAAAATTTATAGATCAACCTCAAATGTATCAATAGATACATTTATTGCATAATGTTTGAAAACTAGTTTAAGAAGAAGGAATTAAATGCATTTAGAGCATTACCTTGTTTAATCCTTTGAGGTATCTAGTTGGTTCTGAATGATAATTCCTATAGTGATAAACAAAAGCCAACTTTTCAAGTGTTCTTGCATCTATACGGAATACTTCAAGGAGATGAAGGAAAAGAGCTCCAAGTTAATTACGAAAGATGTTAATTTAATAAATCAATCCCATAGGGTTTCTTTGATGGAACCAAGTAAGGCCCACATGAATATTGTTGTACTAAAGTAAGCACAAAGTATGGTTAGGCACATGCTCTAATAATTTAGTTATATGGACGACATTAAGATGTATTCTAAAATTGACAAACAAAAAAGGATTTGTTTGATTGCAAGTTTATGGGGACTCGAAATTTTTTATTAATTAGATGAAGGAAGGAAATAAGATCCAAAATATTACACTTAGACCTCTTGTTGATTAGTTAACAAACAATTTTAGGACTATTTCAAGGCATCTAATATACACATATTTTTTAGAACTTGACATTATTGCTAATGGGCTCTGAAAGGTAGGGCAAGAACTTGAAGTTGGAATCATGTAGCTAGAGGAATATTTGGATGGATTTTCTTCTTTATTTACACAATGTATTTGATGGCGATTATTCTGAAGGTTATAGATGGACAAGATATAGATATTTTTATATGTATGAGAAGAAGCATAAATTTCTTTTTTTTCATAGTTTGTGTAATGTACAAAATATTTGATAATGTAATATAAAAGAACTATTATATGTGAGACTATATGTAGTTGAAGTCATTATGAGTCTTGTAGTATTAGATCATATTTCTTTGGGTAATCTTGTGGGAAGTTATAGGGAGCCAAGGCTCAATTTATATAGGAATTTGTAAAACCCCAACCATGGGCAACAAATATGTTAATAATAACCCTTGATATCCAACAAAAGATAGATTTTCCGAGCTAGAAGCATATGTTACATATATCAAGTACAATATGAACCTCCTTATGGTGGATCTGGAAAATAAGCTTAGAATAAGAGAAGATAGAGGTTCCAAATAAAAGGTCAAACTAAAGGGAAAATTAGGGGAAGACAAAGATCTTGCAAAGGGGTCAAGGAAAGAACCCAAGAAAGAGAAGTTGAGTTCGAATTCCATTACCTGTTCATAGTCCTTGATCAATGTTGAAGTAAATGTTAGCATCAAGTTGTATAAAGGTGAGAGTGATGCCTTAAAATTTAATCATCGGTTGTAACAATTAGAAGTATATTTTAGGATCCACCATTTAAATTATGAGCATAAAATATCATTTTCTATATTGAAGTTAGAGGGTCATACCCTAATCTAGTGGGAAATACGTACAAAGAAACTTTTGGTGGAGGTTGATTCCCTGGTAACTAAGTGGGAGGAGTTTAAAACCCTCATAAAGTCCCAAATATACCCTATTGCATATGTGGAGGACCAACGGATACAGTGGAATTATTTCAAGCAAAGTCTAGGGTAGAGTGTACAAGAATACACCATTGAATTCAAGAAGATGACTATCATGTTGAGTATCTCTCTCAGGAGCCTAGATGTACTCCTCAAGTATGTGGGGGGGATCCACCCAACCATATTTGAAAGCGAGTGATGTTGTTCAAGCTAAGAATGTTGGATGAGGCTTGTGTATAGGAATATTACTTACAAAATATAGGCCAAAATAAAAGGACAATCAAGTGGTTTGGAATAGTAGAGCACTAGGAGGGCTCCAAGAAATGGAAGAAACATTGGAAGGGGGGGAGGGCAAGAGGAAAACAAGCATTGCACATTACTGTAAGGATCCTATCTGTTGGGTGTGGAGCCTGATTATCTTGTTTATTTTGTATCACAGTGTTGGACCCCTGTACCTTAATGGGGTAGCAACGCTGCCCGTAATTGTACGCTGCCTAGAGGGTCCAGGGGGTCCAGGGGGGCCGGCTGCGCCCCCGAAGCTAAAAACATATGTAAATTTACCTTGTAAACGTATAGTAATTTCTAGTCAATCTGGGTCGTTCATTAGGCGGATGATCTGACGGTAGAAGTTATGTTTAGTTTAGGGTTTTTTTCTTTATAAGGAAACCCCTCGCATGTATGAGGGTATAGTGTTGTGGCTGTGTATTGTATGTGTATTCTAAGAGCGAGAAACAGATAGGGAGACTAAGAGAGAGAACAAAGGATATTACAACGGATTTGTTGTAGGTTTTGTCTCTTCATTTTGTTGGATAATAGAAAGGAAGGATTGGATGTTCGGGGTGGACGTAGCCCAAACTGGGTGAACCATGTATATTTGTGTCTCTCTTTTTTTATGTATTTCTTGTGTTCGTGTTTCCGCATATATTTTATTTGTTCCATTGCTCTTTAATATATAATTTTCTAACACTATCAATCACTACAATATTGAGGACCAAACAAAGGAGAAGTGTTGGAAATTGCATCTCGAGTTGAACTTGAAGAACTGAAAGAGAAATGGGAAGAAAAAGAGTATTTTCACCAGAATTTCGAGCAATTAGGTGGAAAGTGTCTTTGGAATATACAAGAAGATTATCTATATCTCATAATAAAAGGAGGTAAATCTAGGTATCCTTCATCAACAAGAAGATAACCAGATTATTGAGTTCTTCCACATTAATATATAGGTCGAGAAGACCAAGACTGATGCCATATTCAACTCGAGTTCATAAGCTAATCTAATAGCAACATATTTGGTCAAAAAAATTGGACTAGAGTTTTGAGATCGGATGGGTAAATAAGGATGTTGACATCAAGGTATCAAAAAAGTGTAGGATAAAATTTCTTATTAATGTTGATTTTATTAATGAAGTAGAATTGGATGTATTCACACCTAATATATGTGAAGTTGTGTTTCAAAGTCCCTACATGTATATGTGGGATGTAATCTTCATATAGAGAACCAACCAATGCCTCCTAATCAAGTATGGGAAATCATTCATCATCAATATGCATAAAGGCAAGTTTAAGATTTCATTGGTAAATGCCAGCCAAGCCAAGAAATTAGTTAGTTTTAGCAAGAAATGTGTTTTATTATTTTTAAGAGAAAAAATGTATAGTGAGAAGTTAATAAGGGAAAAGGCATCCCTAGAGGGGTGCATTAAAGAATAAGAACATCAATTGGAAGGGTTGTTATAGCCATACATGGGAGTGTTCTAAAATCTTAAAGAGTAACCACCTAAGAGTGAAATACAATAGAAAATCAAATTATTTCCAGATTCTCCATTGCTGAATATTAGGCTATGTAGGCAGTCCATTTTAGAAGTAAGAAAATTGAAGAAGCAGTTGTAGTAGTTTTTGGAGTAGGTTTTGATTCAACCAAGTACCTCACCTTATGGATCACCCATCATAATCGTGCCAAAGAAGGATGGGACTTGGCAAATGTGCATTGATTACAAAGTGTCAAACAAGATTATGCTTAAGAAGAAGTGCCCCCAGCCCAAGATTGCAGCAAGCGAAATATATCACCAAGTGGGATTTGAAATCAGGGTATCACAAGGCTCAAGTCAAAGAAGAGAACACATGGAAGATCACATTCAAAATGAAACAAGGTCTATATGAGTAATTAGTCATTTCATTTTGTCTACGCAATGCACTATATACATTCATGAGATTAATGAATGATGTGTTGTGCCCTTATATGGATTCATTTGTTATTGCTTATTTTGATGATATACTCATTTACAATGCTACCTAGGAGGAGCACATCTCACACTTATTGCATGTGCTAGAAACTTTGAAGAAGCACTAGCTACTAGCAAATCTTAAGAAATGTGAGTTTGCACAACAATTACTGTTACATTTAAACTATGTGATTGGTGGAGGGGAGCTCAAGATAGATCCTATAAATATGGAGGTAATCATGAAGTGGTCAATGTCTACAAATGTCTCTTAATTCAAGAGTTTTGTTGGGTTAGCATAACACTAGAGTAAATCCATAGCTTCACTTTCAATAGTAGATACACCACTACACATAATAATAGAAATTGGAAAGAGTTTCCAACTAGGGAAGGGTTAGCAGAATGCCTTTGAAGAGTTGAAAAATAAAATCAGCCAAGCACTAGTTCTCACATCACCAAACTTGCAACAACCCTTCAAAGTGGACATAGATGTTAGTGGGTATGTCATAGGAGCAATCTCGATGTAGAGACGAAGGCCTGTATGCTGCCATTTTGAAGTATTTCATAGGGTGGTTCTTAACTACCCTACCTACGACAAGGAGATATATGTTATGGTACATGTTGTCAAAAATCAGAAACACTATTTAATGGGAAAGGATATCGTCATACACACAAATCACCAGCTACTACAATACTTGCATGCCTATAGTAAGCTACAACAAGCTAAACACTGGAAGTGGATGGGGTTCTTACTATAGTTTCATTTGGCCATCAAGTATAAGAAGGGTAGCACAAACAAGTTGGCCAACATGCTTTAAATTCCACCCACATAAAAAATTATAGCTTTGGGAATTCTAATGGACATGGAGCCTTTCACTCATGACTCATACAAAGAGGCATATATAAAGGATGGGGCCTTCGAGAAGGTGTTTCAAAAATCATAGAGCCAAAGTCATGAATATGATGGTGACAACACAGTTGAGTATCATCTTCACAATGGGCTACTCTACCGGTTAGACAAGCTATGTGCTCCTAAAGGTGAGAAATTATGACTAATAAAAAAGGCTCATGCTTCCTAGGTTCCAGGGAATTTTGGTGTAGGGAAGACAATGGTAAAATTATGCAGGTATGTGTATTGTCCCATCTTGTAAGAAGGTGTATTGAGGTTCATTATAGGATGTATGCTTTGTTGTATCATTAATCCTAGTAATATAAAGTAGGGTCCACACCATCCCTTATGTGTACCCACTTATCCTTAGGAAAGCATTTCCATGGACTTTGTGGGAGGTTTACCAACAAACGGGAAGGGACCTGACTACTTGTTCATGGTAGTTGATAGGTTAAACAAAATGTATATTCCCACGCATTGTAAAAAGACCATAAAAGGACAAGAAATGGTAAACTTATTCTTTGAACATGTCTAGGTGCACTTTACAATACCAAAGAGCAACATTTTGGATAGGGAAACCAAATTCATCATTGCATTTTGGACTAAGCTATGTGATAAGATGGACATGAAGTTGAAGAAGTCTACAACACTCCATCCACAAAATAAATGGGAAAACAAAAGTTGTCAACAAAATTTTGGTGCAACTTTTGAGGGTTTACAATCAAAAGCATTTAAAGGCATGGGAGGAAAATATGGTATATATGCATCACTCTTGTAATAGAGTAGTCCACACTTCTACTAGTAAGTACCCATTTGAAACTTTTTTAAATATTTTCCACCTTCACTTTTGGATGTTGTATATGGGAAACAAGGAGGAGTGGAGGGGAATCTCATAAGGGATGGTTTAAGAGAAAACAAAAATGTTGATAAAATTAGGCATATCCATTTGCAAATACAAGAAACATTAAAGAAGTCACAAGAAAAGTACAAGACCAGGCATGATCAAAACAAATCAGAGAATTCATTCAAAGTGGGAGATAGAGTATGGTTTTAGTTCAACATGGAGAAGTCATAGGGTATTGGTAAGAAGAAAAAAAAAGATATGCAATATAGTCCTTTTGAGATACCAGAAAATATGGGATATAACTCATTCTACCCCCATACATGCACATTTACTTAGTGGTGAACGTTGAAAATCTCAAACTCTATGATCCTTCCATGTTAGATCAGGAAGAGGGGCATGTCCTACCTTCCATAGAGGACTTGGCTCCAGATGCCCATGCAAAGTTGATGGAGGATGAGGTTTTTCAAAACATGTCTAGAACTACAATACAGGGGAAATGTGACCTTTGGTAGATTAGGTTGAAGGGTTTGCTTCCTAAAAGGGATAAAAGGTACTTTACGGAGAAGGTAAAGCAAAATTTTCTTCACCTCATTCAATAAAGATTATGGGGACCAAAAGCCTCCAAAAAAAGGGGAGGTATGATCTCATTTGGACCATTATATTATTTGTTATCTATCTTGATGTTTTTAAATTGTAAAAATTGCAGGAATAAGCTTGTAGGTTCATTTTCATTAGTTATCCAAGTTTGGAAAATTAGGGGTGAAAAAACTTCCAAAGTCATTTTGAGGACTTAAATGAAAAAATATGATGCTCATGAACCCACTATGGAACAAGATTCATATTCTACACACTGATACCTTCCCAACAATGTAAGAATCACCTGAATTAGAGGTCATATGAGAAAGTTAGGCCTCTTTCAAGTTTACCTATCCTGTTTACCACCATGATTCGAGAGGATGCCATGTTAGCCCTCATTACTCATGGAAGAAGGGTTATACATGCGATGACTATGAAGAAGAATCTATAAGGATCAAATTTGTAACTCTAGTATAGATTTGAAGCAGTTAAACCTGACTCCCAATTGGTTATTGGGTTATGTTAAAATAGGCCACTAAGAGGAGAAGGGATTCTATTTCATTTCGACTCTATCTTGTTGCGTAGTAGAGCAAAGCAACAAGAAGTGGGAGTGAGAGAGGATAACATATGGGGTTTAATGTTTTGAGGAAAATTATTAGGCCAAAGGTATCAAATAACCCCATAGAAAGTACCTTCTCCTTTGTACTTGCATTATTTCCATTATAGAGAAAGAGAGAGCACAACAAAGCAGACTCACCTTCCAACTAGGATGTCCCTTGTAAGAGTTTCCTAAATAAAACCTTGTGTTCATTATGGTTAGTGTGCGATTGTATTTGTGTTCTCTGTGTTTCACATTTTATCTATTAGATGCACAAGCAACAAACTATAATTAATAAATTTGGAATCTAAGGAAATTAATGAACCATCCAATGAATTATATAGAACAATTTATGGATCAACTTGACACTACTGTTGTTGGATTTGAAAGGAAGGACAATAAATTGAAGTTGGAAGAGAATTTGGATGGAGATCCTTCTTTATTTACAAAATATATTATGTATTTCAAAAATTGTAGGATTTGTTGTGATACACTATTATGATGGAATATCCATGACATTTTATAGATCAATTCTAATGTATTTATCAACACATTTATTTAATAATGTTTGAAAATTGGTTTATAAGAAGGATTTAAATGCCTTTGAAGCATTACCTTGTTTAATCCTTTGGGGTATCTACCTAGTTTTCAATGATAGTTCATTTAATGATAAACAAAGGCCAACTTCTCAAGTGCTCTTGCATCTATATAGAATACTTCAAGGAGATGAAGGAAAGAGCTCCAAAATAGATTTGAGAGATGTTCATTAATAAATCCACCACATGGGTATTATTTCATGGGGCCAAGTAAGCGCCACATGAATTTTCAAGCGTTCAAGGTGTTACATATTTTAGAAATAGTAAGTTTTTTAAGTGCAAAGTATGGTTGGGCACATGCTCTAATAATTTGGTTGTGTTGATGATGTTAATATGTCTTATAAATTGTCAAATAAGAAAGGATTTGATCGATTTTAGGTTTATTGGGACTCCTTATTTATTATTGATTAGACAAGGGGAAAATCAGATCAAAAATATTGCACTCAAACTTCTAATTAATTTGTTAAAAATAATTTTAGCACTATTTCAAGGAATCTAATTTGAGAACTTGACATTGTTGCTATTGGGATCCGAAAGGAAGGACAACGAATTGAAGTTGGAATCATGAAACTCGAGGAATATTTGGATTGATTTCATTCTTCATTTACACAATCCATTTATGATGATGTTGTAGATGCATGGGATATAGATCCTTTTGTATGTATGAGAAGAATCATCAGTGTTATAGCTCAAAGAAGGAAATTAACAAGAAGAAGGATTATATAGTGCACCTTTTATCGAGAGGCGGATGCTCGGTGTAGTTAGCTAGAGGAAAAATATCCTTACTCCTGAGCTCTTTGCATCAATTTCCTACACACAAACAACAACTCATAAAACCCATCTTCCTGCAACACCCATTGACATTGGCATTAAAATAATAAACCAGAGCCAAATATAGTAATCAATGAACACAAAAAAAAAAATTGGGCGGGGGAATATTATTTACCTTATACCATAGCATTAAAGAAGTTGTTCCTTCATATTCCTTGGTCCACGGTCCTCCTCTTGGCACAACACTGTCACAGAACACAATGTTTACAGCTTATCACAAGAAAGGCCACAAGTTTGTAATCCAAAAACACTTCGTTACAGTATACATTTTTTCTCTTTGTTATGTGGAGGCCATTGCTTTTATAGATAGCTTGGAGGAGTGATCACATTGCACCTAGAAACTTTTTGACCATGTTTAATATCATCCTTTCATCCTTATCCTTGAAAAATGGTCAAATTTGACCTCGTCTGCTCTTATCCATTTGTACTGCTTCTTCAACTCTCTTTTGTTGAGCAATTGGAGATTTTTTTAGCCCTTCAACTCGCTTCTTCAAGTCATCAGGAGAATTTTTAGGCCTAACAACATTGTTTGCTAGTGTTCAAAAAGCGTTTAAGATGCAAAACATCAATTTTTATGAAGTTTCCATGGACCAATTTCTACATTCCATTCTTCAATATGATGTTATTCCCTAATGAACCCAAGGGGGTGAAATTCTGAGCTATAACAGATGCCCCTTGATGTATGGCATCAGAAGAGAAATTTATGGCCGAGATACATTACAATAATTTCAGTGCACTAGTTACCTAGAAGGATCCAAAAAGGCCCAAAACTTAAATTTCTAAAATCTCAGCAAAATGGCACCATGTTGTAGATCTCGTCAAGATGATTCTAATGGTGCAGACGATACCTCAATCCGAGTTCGTATCAGAAAGCTATGCTCATATGAAGTTTGGAACAAACAACAACAACAAATGTGCAGGTAGGACCCATAGGGTGCCACGTGGAAACCCAGAAAGCAGGCCCATGTGGGACCCATAGTAACTGACGTGGAAAGTATGGAGGACACATGGCAAAGTTGGTGACTAGACATATGACAAGGCACAAGGTGGAAAACACGTGGGCCAATGAGGGTTTTCCACATGGACCAATGAGGGCATGCCACATGGCCCAATCACATGGCGCCATATGGCACCTTGAATTAGGCCCAAGCAGCCTTGAAATGTGCACAACCTCCTTCTTGTCTCATATGCATAATTTTTTATAATTATATGGGGGTGTCGTTTTTGGTGGGTTGGAACCAAAAATACCATACATTATGTATTATTTAAATTTATGCATCGGATGACCAAAAATAAAGGTGTTGTGGGGTTTGACCCCGGGACCCCTCCAACCACCAATGTACTAATTATAATGAGTCATCCATGTGAGCTAATGACTTTTTTTTTATATAATTTATACTGAAACCAAGTTATTTAAGCACATGACATTCGACCCACAAGCGAAGGAGAAGCACAGAGGTCAAGTTCAACATGAAGACTGAGAGGGGTCTCGTGTGGGCACAAATATCGAGGTAGATTCTGTAGAATATTTTGAGTTTTTGTGGCACGAAATTTGAGTTGGAGGTGACAATCCAAAATTTGGTCAAGTTTATACTCATTTTTCTCAAAATTAAGCAATGAATCTACTGGTGCAGTGAGAATTTGGATTTTAGCAAAGATTTGAGGGCTCATGGAAGAATCCCACATGTGTCATTAAATGCTTGACATGAACTTCGAGATAGCCTTCCACATGTTAGAAGGTGGTTGTGTTTATACTCTAAAGTTGCAAAATTATGAGGAAGAGCTGCTAGTATGGAGTGTTGCAATTTGAGTAGTATATTTTTGGGTCATCCCCATATGTGAGGTATTTTCCATGTATTTTTCTATGTACTTTACATTACTTTGTTGTGATAATATAGAGGCCTCTCCACTTTGAAATTGGGCTTGGATACATAGCTCACTCATTGTGAGTGAAATTCATTAACAAATCTTGGTGCATTGTCTATAATGTCTTCTTTTTGTGTTTCTTCTTCATGGATGTTGCATTTACGATATTTTCATGCTCTTTAATAAATTATGTTTAACATCACCAAATAAAATATCTCAGATCATGTTGGTATCAAAACATTATTCTTTGATGTGAATTATGAGTGTGAATGCCTACCATGGCCAAAATCATATAGGTTGAAGGAAAACTCAAGTAATTTAACCTCGAAATTTGATGTGCAACACAAAGAAATAAAATGGAGGATAATGACATGTGCACAGAGAATGATAAATATTTCCATGAGGCCTTCTACCAGATGGAAGATCAGGTTGAAAATTTGTTTGCAAATTATGAAAGGAAAATGGAAAAAAAGGGCAAGAAAGAGGGAGCTCAAGTAGATGATAATGTATCAGTACACTGTTGAGGTTGAGGAGAACCTCCTGAATCTCCATCTTCAAGTTCAATATCTTCCTCTTCCCCTCATTCTCATCATTAAAATAGTCATAAAAAAATGCTTCTAAAAATCCATTTTTAAAGTTATATGTGAAATTTGATTTTCCCGTGTTTAATGGAGAAGCTGATGTAGAAAAGTTAAACAATTGGATTAGATAGATTGAGGTTTACTTTTGTATACAACAAATCGAAGAAGATGAAGCAAATATTTAGTTGGAATCTCTTTGACTGGGAGGCACAAATCTTGTATGGTGGTATAGGAAACTTCAGAAAGGTAGTCAACATAATGGTAAACTCCTTTCTTCATGGTTTGAGTTTGTTTCTGCATTAAGAGAGAAATTCTAACCATTGGGTTACAGGAAAAAAAACCATGATGGAGTGGCAACATTTGAGAGGGTAAAGGTCAGAATGTTCAAAGTTTTACATTAGAGTTTAGGAAGCAAACATTGACATTGAATATTCCTTTAGAATCACTATAAAATTTGATGAAATACATTGGCGCTTTACACAATTATCTTCATCACTCATTGTTGTTGTTTGATCCCACTAATATAGATGAAGTTAGTGTGAAAGCAATTCATCTTAAAAATAGGGGAAAGCGTGAACAAGCCTACCATGAAAAAAAGACAATGACAACAAAGAAAAAAGAAGGAAATCCCTCTTGCGCTCATTACAAGAAAGATGGGCACGATGAGGAGCAATGATGGAAATTATATACTGAGCTGAAGCCTAAGATATTAGGCAAAAAAAGGAAGTAGAAAATTGTTGCTACAATACAACATGACCTTAGTTTGAATTCATATGATGAGATGAATATCACAGTTGTTAGGCTTGAAGATGTTGGACCAAAGATGGGAAAAACATCAAAGAATGCATGGCCCCAAGAACTCAAGGAAAACAACCAAAGCATTCAAACAAAGAATGTCAAGTTGAGGAGATTGCTACAAAAATTAGAAGAGGAGAAGCAGGCAATGGAACTTCAGTTACATGCCACAAAATAAACCTTTGTAAATTTGCAGTGTAATGAAGGCTTAACGATGCCATCCTCACCCACTCCATAATCAACAACGATGGTAAACCGTGTTGGTGATTCTTCAGTTTAATGTTCCCATTATGATGATGATTTTGGTGATTTTGAAAAGCACAGTATAGGCATTGTTTCAAATCTAATGAAGAAGATGGGATATGAAGGAAAGGGACTGGGAGTTAATGGCTAGTGCATTGTGAATATTATCCAAGTGGTGGAACTACCTCGATATGCAGAACCAGGCTACGTCAGAGAGAAATATGGAACATTATCCAAGTACAACAATGAAAGAAGCCCCAAGACCACCAATGAAAGACACACAAAAGCCGCAAAAGCAAGAGAGTATGAATTAGTGTAGGATGAGAGCACATCACACCATCCTAAGGATCGCGATTTTCAATCATCTCCAAATATAGGTGAGAATTCAGAGGACGAGCTAAGTTTTTTCATCAAAGCTACACCAAAGACAACGATTCAAGGAATGTTATGTCGACCAGGAAGGAGACACAACATAAGAATCCTCTCCACATCAGGAGAAAAATAAGGTCATGAAAGTTTGGATGAATAGAAACCATTGTGAACATTGCAACAAGGGTGGACTTAAAAAAATCCACCTATTAGTAGCTCCATCCAGATCTACGTAAAAAGAAGAAACCAGTCGATGAAGCAGTCCAGGAAGAAGGACAATTACAGGAAGAAATCCCATTAGTATGATTAGATAAGATATGGGTAGCCTTTTTAAGTAATTGAGTGTGACCACTATTGTAAGTGACATGTTTCTTATTAAACACACCATAGATGGGAAACAACTTGTAAAAGTGATGAAGTGTATAACATCACTTCAATATGCAACATAGTGATATTTTGGCATTTTGTTGGATAGCAAAGGGTATGGGCTCTATTGTAAATCAGAGAAAACATGTTTGAGCTATGTATATAACTTTTGGGACCAAAATTCCTTTAGTGGGGAGGAATGATGAAGGAGGATTCAAAAAGTCCCAAAATTCAAAGTTCTCAAATCTCAACAAAACCAGCACCAAGTCATATATCTCATTTAGACGATTCTAATGACACAAACGACACTTCAATATGAGTATGTATGAGGAAAATATGCTCATCTGAAGGTTGGCACAAACAATAAAAATTATGTTCATGTGGGACCCATAGGGTTCCACGTGGCACTCCCACAGGCTACCACGTGGCAACCCAGTAAGCAGGCCCACGTGGGACCAAAGGCAGTTGATGTGGCAAGTTTGGAGGACATATAGCAGAGTTGTTGATTGGACATGTGATAGGGCACAAGGGGGGACACACGTGGACCAATGAGGGCCTACCACGTGGCCTAATCACATGGTGCCACGTGACAACATGAATTATGCCCAAGTGGCCTTAAAATGTGTGCAACCTCCTTCTTGTCTCAGACGCTTGGTTTGTTATAATTACATGGGGGGTCTTTTTTGGTGGGTTGGAACCACAAATACCATATATTATATATGGTTTAAATTTATGCAACAAACAACCAAAAATCAGGGGCTCGTAGGGTTTGACCCGGGGACCCCTCCAACCACCATTGTACTAATTATAACAAGGAAACCATGAGAGCCAACAACTCTTTTTGTAATGTTTAACCAAAACAAGCTATTTAAGCACATAACATTCGACCGACGAGTGGAGGAGGAACAAGGAAGTCAATTTTAGCACGAAGATCGAGAGGGGTCTTGTGTGGGTACAAATCTCGATGAAAATTTTGGAGAAGATTCTAGAGAATATTCTAAGGAATATTCTAGGGGGGGATTTTAGGAATATTTTGCACTATTGTGGCATGAAATTTGAGGAGGTGACAATCCAAAACCTAGTCAAGTTTATACTGATTTTTTCTCGAAATTTTGTAAGGAACCCACTATGTAGTCAAAATTTGGATTCGAGCAGTAGATATGAGGCCTTATGGTAGAATCCCACATGTGTCATTAAATTCTTGACATGAACTTCAAGGAAACCTTGCACATGTTCGAAGGTGGTCATGTTTATACTCTAAAGTTGCAGAATTATGAGGCAAAGTTGCTAGTATGGAGTATGAGAAACAAATTTTTGGGTCATCCCAGTTGTGAGGTATTGCCATGTATTTTTCCATGCACTTTCTATTATTTTGTTGAGATAATATAGATACCTCTCCACTTTTAAGTTGTGCCCAAAGACGTAGCTCACACATTGTGAGTGAACTCTATTAACAAATCTCAGTGCATTGTCTATAACGTCTTCTTTTTGTGTTTCTTCTTCATGTATGTTAAATTTATGGTATTTACATGCTCTTTAAGCAATTTTTTTTAACATCACTGAAGATAAGATCTCGAATCAACTAGGTGGAGGGAGGGAACCACATATTTATGATTTGTAGAGGCTACGAAAATCATAGTCAAATACATATAAAGTATATTCCCAAGGTATACATACCCATACTTGATATTGAAATAATAGATCATGATCACCCACATAACATCCTACAAACTCATGTCATTAAGGACTAGTCATGATTTAATGTAGATCTATGTCACAGTAGATATCAATAGAGTTGCGGACATTGAGAGGAGTGCCCATATAATGGCCCTCAACGTACATAATGTACATAAGACACTCTCTAGTGAAACTTGGGGGAGATAATGTGCTTTAGTGAGGTAGCCTCATGAATTAAGGTATTTGACTCGTCTTGATGGCATGACTCAACTACATGTGAATGAATGAGTCGATGTCGAGCATGTAGGGAGATCGTTTGATTACTAGGCATTGACGGATCTTGTTAACAGATGTGAGAGATACTTCCAATGATGAAAATGACTCCCAAAGTACTTAACACAATCTAACAATTGCAAATGAATGAGTTGATGTCAAGCATTGGTAGAATCAGTTAACATGGGCCAATGAGGAAAACCCATTGTCAACTACGAGGAAGCCTGCCACAGAGGATTGCAAGCTCTAAGGTACTAGACTATTTATAGAGCTACATCCCAGATAAAGAGTTTATGTCAATGGGAAGAGATCCATTGAAGGAGATTCTTGATGTATCCCCCATCATTTGACATGAAATAACACCAAGATGAGATCTTTGATGGTAGAAATTAAATAAATTATACACAATTGGCACATAGATGGCTAGGTGGAATGATATTGGAGATGGAAGACTATCTAGGACTTCCCTTGAACATATAGCGACATGACACAAATGTGAACTTGGCAGCTTGGACTTAAGAATATCATACAGAAACAGTGGCAACACAAGAGGTGTCACCATAGCCTGGAGACTGGAAGTGTAACAAAAAAAGTGAGATACTCACTCAATAACATAGTCGACTCATGTTGATAATGTCACTCTAAATCTAGGCAAAGACCAATTGTAAGGGAATGACTCAAACAAGTGCATTGTTCAAGGGCGACTAGTAACTATCATGATAAAACATAGAACCAAAGACTCTTCCCCCATTTCCCTTTTCTTTATTCCCCTTTGCATTTTAATGAGCAAGAGAGAGGAAAAGTGAGATCGATAGTGTCTTTTTCATTCAATTTTAACAAGCCTAAAAAAATACTTAGATTGGTGTATTTTTCATAATAGCAAGGTCAAAAAAGAGATAAAAGTACACTTCTGTCTTTCTCATGGTTTAATGAGCATGATAATAGATAAGAGATTTCTCATCAACTTTCATCTTGAATAATGAATAGGAAAGAACATAAAGAATTTGGAATTTTAAACTAGTTTAATAAGCATGAAAAGATGGCAAAATAAGCTTGGGATTTTCATTGTTTAACGAGTATCAAAATATGACCAAAATAATGCTCATTTCATAGAGATGAGTGGTATAATGGCATGCATATTATTTCAAGGTTGATGGAACTGACCTAAGCAAAGCAAGAGGTAGTGGCAAAGTGTCTAGCAATGGAAATCCACTTATCATAGTGGTCTCTCTGAAAGGGTGAGATGGGTTGCAATAAGGAGACAATGTTGATGAAAAAGCAAGAGGACAAGCATGACTACAAGGTTGGTGAGTGGCATTAAGGCAAGCAACATCATGACAACATCTAGCAAGAAATTAAAAACCATTTGTAAGTGACCAAAATGCAACAATAAAAAAGAGCGGGGACCCCTGATAAGGGCGATAAATGGCCAAAAATAATAGACTATGAGAGGCATGAGGCTCAATTTGATGTCATGGTGAGTTCTAAAAAGGACCCCTAAACCTAAAAATGATCACATCATGGAAAACAAAGTGGAAATAGAGTGCTTTTCTAGGGCAACCATGAAGGGTAGGCTTTATCACACAAGTTATGATGTGCAAAAATACATGGATAATGACGCAACCTGATGGGGTGGGTTGCGAGGCATAGTGAAACGATATGGAAAGGTAAAAAATTTAGTGGAAAGATTGATGTATCCTAACCCTATATGCCAGTTTCAATAATATACCTTCTCGCTGCAATAAATGTGGTATATGTTTTTTCGGGGGGGGGGTTGATGATGTAGTATATACATATATACAAAGCATGACACCTTATGATAGGTTATGCAATATAGTTCCCACTATGGGGCATAGTCCAATTATTCCAATTGACGTGTATAAACTCAAGTGCAGTTGTTGGAAACATATGGCGCACCATGATGGGGCCATGTCACATCCAATTGAATTTCCATGTTCCTAAGGTTTGATGATTCTAGGAATACCTTAGAAACATAGCATTATCAAGGACAATTGAATGACATAGAGGGCGAATGGTATCATGAGCTAAGATAACTCCTTGATGATAACGATCAAGACAAAAAGAGGGAATCGAGAAAGTTAGAGTGGATAATTCAGTGGCAAGTTTTGTACTATAATTCCTAGATTTGACTTGGTCCAAGGGTGGTACTTCATTGGATGACTCGAGACATGCTTCCTGGCCCAATTCAAGATTTTTTTTGCCAATCTCCACCATTTCTGAATTTGGGATAGTAGAGGAATCATGAGGCATAGTCTCCCTTGGCTTCTCGTGCAAAGCCATGACCTCCAAGATGGCCTTATCTGAAGTCAACTAAATATTAAGGGAGTCATGTGAAATTTATTAAGTGACAAACTATGTGGGCATATTAGTTTGATCATATTCCATATTAGGATGGAGCTTATGACCAGTGTCGACGGGTTCCACCAAAATCACTGATGAGGTAATCGCTTCCATAATAGGTGGCATTATGCTCCCATGAGATTCTTCTTCTATAAGCAGGACCCGATGAAGTCAATCCATTGCTTATGGGTATAAAGGAATTGTGGTTGAATCTCCTGCCTACACTAATTGTGGTTCTATATATGTATATATGCCTTGGATAATATGTTAGGTCTCAAAGGATTAGGAGGTCCAACGGATTCACTGGTGAAATAAGAGATCATATTGATGGTGGAAGTAGATGGGGATGGGTCAGGTGGGGCAAAAGGAAAGGTTCCCATCAATGAAGAGTCTTTGAAAATCCTTGCTCCAATGCTTTCAACAGTAGAAGGGGAATCTTCTACCAATGGAACCAATTGATTATCATGAAAATCCAAGTTGGGCTTGCAAAAGGCTAACCAATCGATAATGACTATTTTACCCCGATGGGGGGACATCATGACACAAAATATTAATGAAACAATAGTATTCATGGCATAAAACCAAATTGTCCCAATAAATAATTTATGGTCTAGTGGGGCATCAATGACCTCAACTTTTATTGATATCATTTTACCCCTGAACTCGATTGGCATTGAAAAATCCCTTGAGGTTGTAAGGTATGCCCAAAGCCTTTAACATAGACTTAGGCGATGAAAAAATCGGTTAACCAAGAGCTTGCCAACACTTCAATGACATGATACAGGTAGATGCCCCTTCGTCCAAGACTTTTTGATGAACATACCATCCAAAAACATGGAAATTTTTTTAGAAGGCCAGATGATGTGGAAGTCGATATTTCCATGAGGATGAATCGAAGGTGAAAATCTTTGAATTCGAGGGATCAACTCCACCAATATCAGTTAAAATTTCCTTGTATTTCTTTGGGTAAATTTGCAAAACTTCAAGTGTGGACATGGCAATAGGTGCTCGAGCCAGATCCTTAACAATATTGTAGTTGTGAGCAGCCCTTGCATTTGAATTATGCGTAGTCTTATGCACGACAAATTTAGGAGGACATGACATAATATTCAATGATGGTTTATAAAAGTGAATAAGACCATCAAGTGGAGTAGGTTTCATGGGTTATAATGTGGAAGTACCACTCTAAGGATTCTCATAGTTATGTGCTCTAGTTGTGACACGTATTGGTTGTTCCACCATGAAGATATCTTATGTGGATGATGAAACATTATTGGAAGAATTTCCCCCACACCCATTTACTGAGGAGGTGGAGGGTTTGCAACCATATTTTTTTGTTGGGCCAAAAATGGACATCAATACAACAAGTTTATGAGCAATGTTTTTCTGCGAGAATTAATGATAGATATCATCCATCCGGGGACACTAATGAGTAAGATGATCCTCCCAATAAATCTTACAAGGAAAATGACTCTTATTTTTTTTTTCTCTCTCATGCCACCCCCAAAAGTCTCTTGGGTTTGAGATGCTCCTTTTTCAATGTTTGAAGTTTTAGTGGAATTGCTTTTCTTCTTTTTTCCTATAGATTGTTAAGGATACTTTGCAAGTGTTGATTGCATTGAATTCACCTAAGGGGTTTCAATAGGAGCACTTGAAGTTTGAGTGGTAGGCTTAGCAATTAGGGTGTTGGAAGAGATGTTCATTTGGCCCATCTGGGTGGCTAATTATCCTATGTTTTCTGAGGATACAAACCCCACCACACCATCGGCATAGAATCCAAGATTAGATTTCGAAACATCATCTGATGACCGAGGAGCATGAGGAATGATTTCATATAGAGTGACCCGCTTGAGAATAGATCAATTCCATTTGGTGGACACACATGATGGATTGTTCCTCAGTTTAGGCTCCTACCTTAGCAACATATTCAATAATCCTTGGCATGAGGGACTTGGTAAACAACTCACATAACAAATCATTAGGAAACTTGGTTTGGATAGGCTTCGTCTCCTTCTCCATTCTTGGATGTGATATGAGATGTGGGTGGAGGTATCCTAATGGAATTTAGTGAGTATATCAATTCTAGTTTCACACTTTACATGCAATTGGTAATGGTTAACAAAGGTCTATGCCAAATACACAAGGTTATCATAAGCAACGCTTTGTAGACCAATGTACCATTTTGTGGCACCACTGGCAATAGTCTGCTGGAAAAGACACAACCTAATGGTATCATCCATGAAAGAGAGTTGGACAGGCACCATAAGTGGTAAATGGTAATGTGAGTTGCAGGGTCTTCGCCAGGTTTACCATTGAACTTAGGGATGTCAGCTAGCAATTTAGGCAGGGTTGTCAACCATGTAGGATTATGCTTGATGGGATCTTTCATTAACTTTGAAATTCAGACAATGCAAGGGTTTCCAAGAATGGTGAGTTGAATGACTTCGCGAGGGGGGAGGGGGTAGGTGTCCCCTGTGACCTAGGTGGAGGTGGTGTTCTGACCATAAAATGGTTTCCAAAAGTGGGTTGACTAGAGGATTTATATCCAATAACCATGTAGATATCATCAAGGTTAGTGCCCATAAGAGGGAATAACACCAGGAAAAAAATATTCCTAAAAGGTCATTGACGACTAGGACCAAAGGGTGCACCAAGAGGAGATTCTCTTGTACTAAAAGGTTGACCAAAAAAGTTGGTAACACAAGGATTAAATGAAGTACTAGGGGTAGTGCCCCCAACCCCTTGGACATTCTAAGGAAATGGGATGTTCCCCTGAAAAGTGGATCTCGCTGACGATTGAGTGCCCCGAGGAAATGTGAACCCATCAAAAAAAAGTGCCCCTAGTTGTGCTAAGGAACAACATGGATTCAGTTTGATTATTCCAACCAAATGGAAATCCAACACTGGGTATGAACAAATTATCTATGGATATGCGATGACCAAAAATGGGCCCCATAGATGTAGATGTGAATGTGCGATTCTAACCTACGACATGTGACATGGGTATGTTACTTGTAGTTGAACTAAAGCCTCTGCCAAAGTCAAACAATAGGGGCATGGTCAATGATGTGGAAGCACCTATAGTGGATGTACTAAATGGAGGGAGATGGGATCCCAAGGTGTTTTACCAAAAAGAGAAGACAGTCTCAGTGGAGGTGGTATGCACAAGAAATGTGGTAGTAGAAGAACGTTCAAAAAAATGGATAGAACAATTATATGTAATATTTTCTAGAGTTGAAGTTATTTTGAGTTTTGAAGGATATACATATACTTGTATATTGTTTATGTTCAATTTCTTTGAGCACCTAAAGAATGTAATTATTCATTTAGTATGAATATCATTTATGTTATTTTTCTCTGGAAAAAACATAAAATTGTGGGAATGAGACTTTGAGGCAAGATATTATGAATTGATCACTTATCTTGAACTCGAGGATTTATAAAATAGAGTAATTTTATAAGTGCACAAGTGCTTTCCGAACCTTTTTTGTGAGTGCTTTTATTTGGATAGGTAAATTTCTTGTTGGATCCACTCAATTTTTCCACAATCCATTGATTTGAATATTTTAAAATAGGGAAAAACTACTCAAGGATAAATTTCAATAGCCATAATTCACATCAAATAGGTGGAGTTTTGACTTTTGACAAAAAATCCTATCCTGTTTGAAGAATAAGTTTCATAAAAAAAACTAATTGATTTGTCCACTTATTAAGTTACTCTTCTATAAAAATGTAATTTTAACCCATGTGTAAATGCTTTTAGGTAATAAAGTGATAAAACTCTCTACTTCCAACACAATATGGTTTAAATATCTACTTTAAACAATGAATAAAAACATTTGAACATTAAACCTCTTTATAACTATGTTACCATGGATTTAAGAGTGTTGTGCATGCTCAAGTTTGCAGTGACTAGGGTTTGTCCCTAGTCGCCACTTTGTGCTTGTCTACTATCATGCCCATCCTCTTAGCCTTGTATGCTCGATAACCATCATTCTCACTGCATATTTCCTTGAATCTCCGTGCTTATGTGATCTATCTAAGCTTGTGATTTCGAATCCAACCATTGCCTCTAGTGGAGCTATTTATTTCAAGCATTTTTTGTTTCAACCCTTTCTTCATTTGTTTTGGTTTAGGAAACTCCCTCTATTTCCATTCCCATTTTCTCGAGGGTTGTTGAGGGAGAATATTTCCTTAGATCTAGTAGTTTGGTTTTTTCCTTTAATTGGATTTTGGCCATGGATTGTAGATCTTCAATCATGGATGGTAAAAATTTGGCTTCATATGATCAAGCAAGAATTTTTCATCCACCATTGTGCTAAAGGATTTTTTGTTGTTGAGTTTGATAATGTTGAAGATAGGGATTTGATCTTTAACTTAGGTCTGTGGTTTTGGGGCAATGCTAGTCTTTGTTTTAAACATTGATCTCCCTCCTTAGATCTAGAGAAAAATTCTCGAGCTCTCCCTGTTTGGGTGTGGCTTCCAAATATGTTTCTACATTTGTGGGGTTTTCCCTCTCTTTAGGTTATTGGGTCTACTTTAGGAAAGTTCCATTTTTCCTCCCAAAAACTCAAAGGAGAAACATTGCTACTCATGCTGCAATCTATGTGGAAATGGACCTTAGTCTTGGGTTTCTAGTTGAAATTAATATGATTGGGAAATATTTTTCTTGGACTCAGAAATTAAATTACGAGCATTTTCCTTGTTGTATAGGGCTTGTTTTAATACATGCGATATAACTTCTCATTGATTAATTGAGTTAAATAACTATAAAAATAAGCAACACAGATCTTGCTGGTGGGTTGGTTCCATTGAGTATCATCGGTTAGATTTGTAGGACAAATCTCCTCAAGTTCCTCGTCCATCCTCAAGTGACTCTAGTCTCCAAGGGAAAGCAATAAGATCAGGTCCCTCAAATTCCTTTAAAAGTAGATTTGGCTCCATAGGACTTAGGTCATGAATCCCATGGTAAGTTTGGCCCTTGGACAATAGAAAATTGGGCATATAAGGCTGATGCAACTGAATCTCGAGAACAAGAAGAATCCTCAACATAAGGTATTCTAGATCCAATTAAATTGGAAAGCAATCCTCTTAATTCAATAGAAGTCTCGAAAAAATTAGGCAAGGAGAAGAAGAAACATCCGGTAGTATCTCAACCAATGGTCACAAGAAGTCACACATCATGTACCATTTTTCTTTATTGTTTCTAATCAGTTTGTGAGAATATATTCATGTTAGAAATGTTGGAATGTAATTCTTTTAAGTATTTTGGCAATCTAAGTAAACCTTGTTCTTTCTGTTGATAATATTTGTATTATAACTTTTTGCCTCAGATTTTTGGCAAGATAGGTTATTGACCTATCTTCTTATGTTTTTGTAGATTTTGAGCAATATAAATTTTCAATTACGGTTTAAAAGAAATTGTATTAGATTGAAACATCAACTCTACAACTCAATATGAAAAAAAATACTATCCCATGACATTACATTAAAATTTTAAAAATTAATTAAATAAAATTTATTTATTTTTATGTCATATATTAAGAAATTTGTACGTTTTTATTTCTTTGTATGCTTAGTAGACTTAAAATTAAGTTTTTTACAAAACAAAAAACATAGTTTTGCTATTCCATTTGAAATCAAAATGTATAATCCCTTAATTGTTATGTAGTGTGCTTATGAATTGTCTAAAGCTTATATTTTTCTTCCATTCATTACATCAAAATAATAAAATAAAAAACTATCTACCTCATGAAATAATTGGTAGATTAAAAAATATTAAAGGACAGATAAAAAGCTAATACATCCCTATGAAATTCAACTACATAACATACCCCATCATCCAAAAGAAGTGATTGTTTTGAAAGCATGGCTGCTATGACATTTTTCTCCCTGTAGACATGAAATATCTAATCATCATAATTTTCTTGCAATTGATGAATTTTCCTTTGTCAACCTTCAAGATGAAGAATTCTAAGATCATTTTTTACACAAAATATTTTCCGGAAAAATCGCATATCGATTTTAATGTCAACGTGTTTCGAACCACTTACTATGGTTCATCATCAGGACATAGATGGATACTTGAGGCTAGGTAACTAATAAATAGTAGATATGCAACAACTAAATCCCAAGAGTACCATTGCATCTCTACACTGCTTGAGACATGTCATATCAACTAAAATATAATCAGGAAAAATCACATATTGATTTTAATGTTGATGTGTTCCAAAACGCTTATTGTGGTTCATCATCAAGACATAGATGGATAGATAAGACCATATAACTAATAAATAATAGAGATGCAATGAATAAATCCCACCAGTCCCATTGTATCTCTACACCACTTGATAAATGCCATATCAACTAAAATACTTTCCGGAAAAAAATAACATATCGATTTTAATGTCGACGCGTTTCAAACCACTTACTGTGGTTCATCTTTAGGACATAGATAGATACCAGAGACCAAAGAACTAATAAATAGTAGATATGCAACGACTAAATCCCAACAATACCATTGCATCTCTACACCACTTGAGAAACGCCAAATCAACTAAAATATTTTATGGAAAAATCACATATCGATATTAATGTTGGCATGTTTCAAACTGTAGAAATTTTAATACAATTATGTATTGCATGGATTCTCATGATCTAACAATTATATGCCACTGTTAAATATAGAATCACTTCTACAAAAATCTTTGTGGAAATTTAAAACACAATCGCCAATTGCAAACACATGAAGAAAGATCAATCGCACATAACACATATGTTTTTACCGGGAAAGCATAAAGCTAGAAACCCCACTATCATATATTATGTATATATCATGGATCATGAAACAGTCTCATACAAAACTCTAATCCAAGAGCTCTCAGTACAATATACAATTGTCTCACACTGTCATACAAAAATTGGCAAATACATGCGCCAATTTACTTCCTCCTGACAACCTGCCTCAACTGCGCAATCCCTGCTGATCACAATCCATGAATGAATGAGATCCTGCTTGCCTTGACTGCGCAATCTTCATTGGAATCTCCAATGTGTGTGTGGTTGCATGAGTGCACCCACTAATGTCACAATAGATAGTCAAACTGTCCCTTTCACCTATCTCTCAACTGGATCTTCACTGGATCTGACATGCATGTAGTTAATAGTAGTAAATCTTCATTTGCATGTGAGACCACTACCTGTGAATTAATTAAATAATTTATTCACTGATCTCTCGCTAGTGTATGTTCAGTTACAACTAGCACAACTGAGTTTAACTCACTTAACTGAGTTAAACTACTTTACAACTCACATAACTACATATCCAACTCTGTTACAACTTCGAATCACTCAGTTACAACTAAGTCCACTTGCATGTCCCACCAACCAACTACTCAACTCGAAATCCACTTAGCTAAATGATTTGCCACTTCAGTTAACTATTTCCAAGTGCTCATTGAGAATAGATTAATGTTTATTGTCCAATTATTATTAAGAGATAATAATAATCGACATGCATTCTATAAATAGACATGCGATCTATAAATAGAATTCACACATGCATCTAAAAATAGAACATCATTTGTAAATATAAATTTCTCACCATTCTAAAAATAGATTCCCGCTATAAATAGAATTTGCTCACCATTCTAAAAATAGACTTACACCTAAAAATACACTGTGAGCCCCACCTAGTGTATGTGCTTAATTTTCACTAGGATCATCATCTTGTTGAAACTCAACACTCCCTCTCAACAAGAAAGGGATTATCCTTCACCCTGATCTTATCTCTATGGTATTCAAATTTGCTTCTGGTGAGCGCCTTCGTCAGAATATCTGCATCTTGATCTTCCGTGGGAATTTACTGAAGCAACATGATCTTCTGTTGCACACAATCTCTGATATGATGATATCAGATATCTATATGCTTAGATCTATCATGAAACACATGATTAATCGAGAGTTTAATGCAACTCTGATTATCATAATGAATCATTGTAGGATCTAAATGAGAACCAAACAAACCAACCAGGATATTTCTCATCCAGATAGCCTCACATGCAGCTTGACTTGCTGCCATGTATTCTGCTTCCGCTGAACTGAGTGACACAGATCTCTGTTTCCTGCTGTATGAAGAAACAACTGTAGATTCGATACTAAAGACCCCTCCCGATGTGCTCTTTCAATCTGTTGGTCTACCCGCCCAATCTGCATCCGTGAAGCCATGCAACTTCACCTCATCCGTCTGTCTGTATCATAAGCCATACTTATATGTGCCCCTCAGGTATCTCAGGACATGCTTGCCCGCCTTCCAAAAGAGTTTGGTAGGCTTAACCATCACTTGACTAAGCTGGTTCACCGCATAGCATATGTTCGGTCTTGTATTCACTAAATACATTAGCGAACCCACTAACTGCCGATAGACAATAGCATCCACTACCTCTCCAGATGTAGCATCCTCTTTCCTCCAGTTTCCTGGAAGAGGAGTATCCATGGGTTTGCAGTTCTCTATGTGAAACTTACCCAGTATCTCCCTTGCATACTTGCCTTGAGACACAAAAATTTCACCTTCTCACTGCCACATTTCTGATCCAAGGAAATAGTGAAGGAGGCCCATATCCTTCATCTTGAACTCCTTTGCAAGGTCCTCCTTGCATGAGTGTATCGGTTACTCATCACCAGTCAATATTAAATCATAAAGATAAAGAACAATGATTAAAATCTTACCCTCCACCACAATTTGGTATAGGTTTTCATCCGCCTCACTCTTGGTGAAGCCAAGTCCGGTGAAATATCTGTCGATCCAAGTGTACTAAGCAGGGGGTGCTTGCTTCAGCCCATACAATGCTCTTTTGAGTCTGCACACATGCGACTCGCTACTAAAGATCTCAAATCCTTCAGGCTACTCAATCTACACTTCTTCCTCAACGATCCCATTAAGGAATGAAATCTTCACATCCATCTGATGAATGTGCCAACCCATCTGCACTGAGAGAGAAAGGATGGTCCTTATGGAAGAATATCGTGCAACAGGTGCAAAGGTTTCTTCATAATCTATCCCCTCGATTTGTGAGAAGCCCCGGGCCGCAAATATGGCCTTGTATTTCTCTACACTCCCATCAGCAGCTTGCTTTACCTTGTAGATCCATCTTGAACCTACCACTGATTTATCAATTGGCCTTGGAATAATTTCCCAAGCACTGTTTCTGACAATGGAGTCATACTCATCCACCATTGCATCTACCTATGTGGGCTCCTGCACCGCTTCCTGAAAGGAAGATGGCTCAGTCACAATACATTTGCTCATGAGAGCCATGTATCCAGTGAATCAGTCAGGAGACTGTCTTTGTTTGCGCTGTGAAGTAGGGACTCATACATTCTGTGCAGCATCAAGTTTCAGCCTCTCAACTTTTGTGGTACGCCTTCTGCCAGTTTTGATGTTTGGCTCTGCGTGAGTGGACTCTTCCACTCCATGAACCTCCTCCTGTGGTTAATACACATCTAGAGACTCATATTTGGGAACCAAAAGTTCCTCCTCCGCATGTAAGTCTAGCTCCCTCTCAAGCGACAACTTCATGGCTTTCTCCTCATTGAATTTTATATCCCCTTCGCACCATAGTCATTCAATTGTTTGGAAAATACACGCGATAATTATGGGGTTTTTCTGTGTACCCCACAAATATCCCAACTTCAGCAGTTGGCTCTAGCTTCTTCCTGGCGTTCTTGGTCACATGCACATAAACAGATGAGCCAAAAAACTTAAAGTGAGAAACATCCAGTTTCTTACCAATAAAAGCTTCTTCAGGTGTACTCATGCCAAGTACTCTATGAAGACAATGATTTTTCACATAAACTGCAGTGTCTCATGCTTCCTCCCACAAATGCATTGGTAAGCCCTGATCATGCAACATCACTCGTGCAACACCCACGATCATTTTGTTCTTCCTCTCCGCGACCCCATTTTTCTTTGGGTTATGAGGTGCTATGAGTTCTCTTTGAATTCCTTCTTTGCTGCAAAAGTCTTTGAATTCATTAGAGATGTATTCTCCACCATTATCGCTCCTTAAAGCCTTCACTTGCTTCCCCGACTCTTTCTCCACCAATGCCTTAAACTCACAAAACTTTGAGAATGTTTGATCCTTCTTCTGCATGAAGAAGATCCAACATTTATGAGAAAATTCATCAACAAAAATAACATAATACCTGTGTTTTGCTGTTGAAGCAACTGAGAATGGTCCACACACATCTGTGTGAACTCTTTCCAGGATCACCAAAGCACAGTTCTCCTTTTCATTAAAGGTGGACTTTACATACTTCCCCATGGTGTAACCCTTGCACTAATCTAACTGAGAAAGTGTTCCCATTGGAAGTCCAGTAGATATTTGCTGCATGACTTTCAAATCTCCATGATGAATATGGCCCAATTGGCCATGCCATAATTCGCCCTCATCCCAGCTCACCACTTTTTCAGCCTTGCCCATCATGGCAGTGCAACCTTCTACATCTAGCTTGTAGAGATTCTTAACTTGAATCCCTATTCTCTTGGACTGACCCGTTGTTTTATGTCGTAGGAAATATTTTCCATCGCTGAAAGCAATGTCATAGCCTTTGTACTCCAACATTGCGACTGAGACCAAATTTTTCTTCAGACCTGGAACATGCATAACATCTTTCAATTGAAGTGGTTTACTTGACTCCCCCTCAAAGGTAATGGTACCAATGCCGGTCGCATTGTATCGTCCATTATTGCCCATATCTATATGCATTTGGAAATATTTCTCCTCCAAGTCACTGAAAAGCTCTTTATCTCCCGTCATGTGGAAGGAAGCACCACTATCAAGATACCACACCGATCCCATTGCACTTGATACCAAGCATGAAATAAAAGAGAAATCAAGTTCAAATTGCGAGGCAAGGGCCTCACCAGCTGTAGCTCCAACAACCTTCTTGTTCTTCTTCTTTTGTGGGTAGTTAGTGGTGA
Source organism: Pinus albicaulis (assembly GCA_034641835.2). Taxonomy (NCBI): domain Eukaryota; kingdom Viridiplantae; phylum Streptophyta; class Pinopsida; order Pinales; family Pinaceae; genus Pinus; species Pinus albicaulis. Next base: position 846,071,282 of record CM076569.1, on the reverse strand, counting down.
GATGCCCATGTTTGTGACAATGAAAACACTTCACCTTGGACAAATCCAACTTCTTGCCTTTAGACTCAGATTTTGAATGGAATTTCTTCCCCTTCCCTTTCCTTGCATTGGCAACCAAAGCAGAACCCTCTTCATCATCATGCTTTGATGAAGAGCCATCTCTGGTGTTTTGCCTGAACTCCTCCTGCACTAGATTCGACCACAGTCGTTCCCAATTCGACAGTTTTTCCCATCTGTTGACAAAGTCTTGATAATTGTGCCAACTCTTAGGAAGTCCCAAGAGAGCCAAGCTCACCAAATCATCATTAGCAATAGTGATTCCCACACTCCCCAGTTCATCCCGGCATTGGACAAACTTTGTGAGATACTTTGGAATATTGTCGCCCTTTTCCATCTTGATATTTATGAGTTTATCCTTCAACGCTAATTTCCTATGGTTGCTGCTGTTTTGGAAAAGATCCATCAAAGCCTTCCACATAGCATATGGAATGGCTTTCCCAAGAAGGCTCGAGACAATGTGGTCTCATACACCTTCCAACAAAATTCTTCTCGTCTTTGCTACTTTCTTTTGCCATGTGTCAAGTAATGCAACATCCGTCGAAGTGGGCTTAGGAACATCACAATCGATGAATTCCTTCAAGCCATTATGTTCAAGCACTACCTCCATCCTGTCCTTCCAGGAAATGTAGTTCGAGCTGCCCTTGAGTGCATACTCTATCCGCAAGCCATTGAAAGCCATTTCAATGTTTACTCAATTGTTGCACCAAGAAATTCTTGCAGCAAATTCAAATTGTTTCCACCAACAAGCTTAGCTACTACTTCAAAATTGCAATATTCTTTGCTCTAATACCATGTAGAAATTTTAATACAATTATGTATTGCCTGGATTCTCCTAATCTAACAATTATATGCCACTGTTAAATACAGAATTGCTTCTACAAAAATCTTTGCGAAAATTTAAAACACGATTTCCAATTGCAAACACATGAAGAAAGATCAATCACACATAACACTAATGTTTTTACTGGGAAAGCATAAAGATAAAAACCCCACTATAATATATTATGTATATGTTATGGATCATGAAACAATATCATACAAAACTCTAATCCAAGAGCTCTCAGTACAATATACAATCTTCTCACACTGTCATACAAAAATTGGCAAATACATGCACCAATTTACTTCCTCCTGACAGCCTGCCTCCACTGCGCAATACTTGTTGATCACAATCCATGAATGAATGAGATCCTGCTTTCCTTGACTGCGCAATCCTCATTGGCATCTCCAATGTGTGTGTGGTTGCACGAGTGCACCCACTAAAGTCACAACAGATAGTCAAACTGTCCCTTTCACATATCTCTCGACTGGGTCTCCACTGGATCTGGCATGCATGTAGTTAACGATAGTAAATGTTCAGTTGCATGTGAGACCACTGCTTGTGAATTAATTAAATAATTTATTCACTGATCTCTCACTAGTGTATGTTCAGTTACAACTAGCACTACTGAGTTTAACTCACTTAACTGAGTTAAACTACTTTACAACTCACATAACTACATATCCATCTCTATTACAACCTCGAATCACTCGGTTACAACTAAGTCCACTTGTATGTCCCACCAACCAACCACTCAACTCGAAATCCACTTAGCTAACTGATTTGCCACTTCAGCTAACTATTTCCAAGTGCTCATTGAGAATAGCTTAATGTTTATTGTCCAATTATTATTAAGAGATAATAATAATCGACATGCATTATATAAATAGACATGCGATCTATAAATAGACTTCGCACATGCAACTAAAAATAGAACATCACCTATAAATAGAATTTTCTCACCATTCTAAAAATATAATCTCGCTATAAATAGATTTTTCTCACCATTCTAAAAATAGACTTACACCTAAAAATAGCATGTGGGTCCCACCTAGTGTAGAAGCTTAATTTTCAGTAGGATCATCATCTTGTTGAATCTCAGCACAAACCACTTACTATGGTTCATCATCAAGACATATATGGATAGCTGAGACCAAAGAACTTATAAATAGTAGAGATGCAACGACTAAATCCCAATAGTACCATTGCATCTCTACAACACTTGAGAAACGATAGATCAACTAAAATATTTGATGGAAAATTCACTTATCGATTTTAATGTCGACGCGTTTCAAACCACTTACTGTGGTTCATCATCGGGACATAGATGGATAAATGAAACCAAAGAACTAATAAATAGTAGAGATGAAACAACTAATTCCCAACAATATCATTGCATCTCTACACAACTCGAGAAATGCTAGATCAACTAAAATATTTTTCAGAAAAAATCACATATCGATTTTAAAGTTGACGCATTTCAAACCACTTACTGTGGTTCATCATTAAGACATAGGTGGATAGATGAGACTAGAGAACTAATAACTAGTAGAGATGCAACAATTAAATCCCAACAATACCATTGCATCTCTACACTGCTTGAGAAAGCCAGATCAACAAAAATATTTTCCGTAAAAATCACATATCAATTTTAATGTCGACGCATTTCGAACCAACTACAGTGGTTCATCATGAGGACATATATGGATAGTTGAGGCCAAAGAACTAATAAATAGTAGAGATGCAACGTCTAAATCCCAACAATACCATTGCATCTCTACACCGCTTGATAAACACCAAATCAACTAAAATATTTTCTGATTTTTACTTTATTTTTATAACATCACTCTCTAAAAAACCTATCCAATTTTTTTCGCTATTATCATAGGGCGCATAAAAGTTTAATAAAGTGAGGGAAAGACTAAGAGAAGGGACAAAACCTTCCATAAGCAGACCAACATCACTAACAAAGCATATAATTTTTTTGAATCTAGGGGACCATCCATAAAGAATTGCACCCGATAATCCACTCGCATTAAAGGCTTTGAGACTCAAATTTTCCAACAACTTTGAAAACACTTCAATACCCCTTTCAGTCGAGCTCGTTGTCTCATGGATGAAAATAACACCTGGATTGTGAACATTAATGAAATGATTAAGTGAGTTTAACACGTGGCATCTCCCTAATCCCTTCAAATTTAGAGACAAAATATTCATTATGCAACCCTAGCCTAGGGCGCTCTGCTCTAAGGACCCTATAATAGGGTTGGACATACTCTTCATAATGACTTGAACACACAAAAACCTTTTTCTTTGGACACCTCCCTCTTCTGCCCTAAGGATTTGATACTTTGTACAAACCCTCCTCTAAAATTCCCTCCCTTAAAAATTGAGCAACCATCCTAGGATCTAAATCCAAAACCCTTTTTTCTACAAACAAAAACAAATTTAAAAAATGACTCTTTTGAAAATTGGCAAATTATGATCACTTACCTCTTGTGGGATGCATTCCCTAATGAACATTCAGGTTGATTTTTAAAGCTTCAAAAATTTGATCCTTGCTAACGCATATCATGTCTTCTTGGTCTACTTTGTCTTTATTTGCTAAAGGAACCAAAGAAGTTAAAACTTTTGATAAATCTCCCAAATCAATTGATAAATAATCCCGAAGTCCTTCCTTCTCTTTCTGAACCAATTCCACTTCCTTCTTTGAACCTCATCCCATTGGAAATTTCTACCAAATACTTACTTTTTGAGGAATGAACATTGCCAATTTGTTCCAAAGCCACTTCCACTATCAAATTGCGAAACGACTCTTTGAGATTGTCCTCATCTGATATCTTCGCCCCTAGATCGATCAAGTTATGAACATTCTCTAAATTTTCAATTATAAGAGTGTCATTACTCATTTCCCCTGAAATGGAATCCCTAAATTCCTGTTTCCATTCTCTTGAAATAGCTCACACAGAGTCTTCACTCCTTGTGAAATGAGGAGACACAAAGTTCTAAGATTCAAGCTGATTTTATGCCTCTGAATTGTCTCCTTGTTAAATGAGGGGACATGACAATAATCATAGATTCTATCAATGAATAATCTCCCTCAACTCCCCCACTCTTTTGACTTTCAAAAGGAACTTCTGTGTTTGAGCTTTTCCCTTGGACTTAACCTTGTTTAACATCTTTAATACCCTCCTGAGAGTGATTTAAGCTATAAATCCCTCTACAAGAAGATCTTTTTAAGGGAAACTCTCATGTAATATGACCCGAAGTTCCACATTCCTGCATCTAAAGGGGACCCCCCAATAATCTTGGGGTTGAGGAACTGAGTAATCTCCCTATTTTAATAATAGATCCGCCCCTAAACCCATAGAAATGTCTACCTCCACATGAACACGGGCAACTCTCCAATCCTATTGACGAAGTTGCCCTTTAGGGACTAGAAGGGTTTTACCTAATGTATTTCCTATGACCATGAGGTGTTTCCTGTTCCAAGACTATGGTCACAAACTAGGTAAAATAAGCCATAAATGCTTAACGAGAAAAACCTCGTGTCTTGGGTCAAAACTAGGGAACCAAGTCTACGCATGACAAGGATGGACTCTCCCCATAACCATAAACCCTTCAATATTACTTTTGAGTCGTGTTTTGACCTAAAATGAAATAAAACCCATCATTTGCACAACATATGAAACTTAGGCATATACCCTAATCTCGGACCCCAAGAATTTAACATCCATTCACCTAGAGAAACTTGATTGATCCTTTTATGCATGAACTTACCTATGATCCTAACTTCAAAGAGCACCATCGCATGATCGATGCTGAGATCGGACCCCAAAACACACTAAAAAATCCTCGCTCTTGCCTTAATACACTTAGCTTACTTCTGATCCTATATTTTCCTTTTTTTTTTTGAATCTCCACGCAAACCTTTGACCCCTTTCTTATCCTTTTCAGAGTCCCTCAATACAATGCCTTTTTAGCTCTATTTTAGTAGAGATCCTGTTGCATGCCCATTGGTAATCTCCACAAAAACCTATGATCCTCTATTCTGAACACTGGCAAAGCTTTATTTTTGGGTCTTTCGAGAGAGCACAGGTTCCAAAACATTATTTACCTCCCTTGGAATCGAGCATCTAACATCTTTACCTAAATCTTCTCGAATGTCAACTCGAGGTAGAATTGTAGAACGTGGTTCTGTCCCCCTTTCCCCATGTAGGTAAATGCTCTCTTGAGAAACCTACTCTTAATTGACGTTCCCTACCTCATTCTAACACTGGAGCTGCAAAAGTTCGAGAAATTCTTCATCTAATTTAAGAATGTTAGGATCGCTCCAAGAATATTATCATCCAAATCACCCGAGATATCTTATCCCGTATCTGTATCAATAAAAAAATTACTAAAATAATGACCACAAACTCCAACTAGGTTTTAAGAACCCTACTATTTTTCATTATACAATTTTACTTCAACTAGGTTTTAAGGACCCTACTATTTTTCATCATATAAGTTGATTTAATTTAACATTTTAAAATGCTAAAAAAATATTAAATTAAATCAACTTATATTAAACTTAATTTTAATTCTATTAAGCATACAAATAAAAAAATGTATAAATTTCTTAATTTATGACATAAAATTAAAAAAATTTAAAAAAATTTAAAAAAATCTAGATTGACTATATAAAAATAAAATTTAATTTCCTTATGTGAATAAAAGTCATATGCATTAGGAATATGATATAAAACATTGCACGATAATGGATATCTCTGATGATGATGAAGAGTGATGAAGCATGGCAAGGTGCCATTCTTGCATGCAAGAAAGGCTCCATGAACCACCTGGTCTGAACATGTGAAGCCGACCACTTCATGAAACCATATCATAGTTAAAAACAGAATCCAGCTACATTAGCTGCAAGCGACCGAAAACAATGATGGCGGACACGGTGATGGAGAGGAGATGGAGATGGTTTTTGCCAGCCATGGGCATGGCTCTCATCTTTCGCCTTCTTCTAATAATGACTGGACTTCCTCAAATACTGGTCGTCCGCCCTGAAGTAGCGACTCCTCTCACCAGCCTCCGCAGATGTAAGTTCATTTTTTCACTTTAAATCAATTCCAGATTCGAGTTCATTTTAAAGTCCAGAATCGAGTTCATTTTAAAGTCCAGAATCGAGTTCATTTTCTCCCTGATCATTTGTGGGCACATTATGACCGAATTTAACAGACACTACTTATGACAGTTAATGTGTTTAAATAATGGAACCATATGACAGAGATCCTGGATTATAAATAAATATGGTTGTAAACAAGGCAATGGAACCCCATAGATCGACATAGAGTGAAGAGTGCAGCAATCAATGCATACGAGTCATTAGCTTGGTCGAATAGTCATGACCTGTAAGCTCTAGATACACCAAACTTTGATTTAGTTATTGTGTGTGGGAGAGGTTAGATTCCACAGGGATTGGAATTATTACCACTGGTTGCGTAGTGCCCCTTCTGAGTTATACCGATTGTGTTTTATTTATTTTGACAAGTTGCTGCTGAATATCTTTGTGCGGCAAGTGAGCGCTTCCCTAATCCGGGAGAATTGACAGTGACTGTAGCAGGCTTACAACACTCTCAAAGGATCCCTTTGGGTATGGAGGCATGGATGGGTATTTATTCTATTAAATTCACCTAAGAATTGCACCTGGCCCCAGCTGATCGAAGTTGTCTGCTTGCACAAGTGAGATCTTCCATAACAAGTAAAATATGTCTCTTTTGGAATTTGAACCTGGGTGAAGGTGAAGAAACAACAACAATGTTACAGGGTATGCTCACCCCATGCTTTGGACTGGGTATGTCAGGTGGCAATACTTGGGCGATGCAGGAGGGTACGTTCCTGTCTCTAAAACTCGCTCCTGCATCCCAGGACATACTCCATATCGCGAGGGTTACCCAGACTCACCCGGCACGTGAGGCTGGTCTATGTCCAAAAGTGATAGAAAATACGAAAAATATATACTTTTATTCCCTTCTACCCTTTTCAAATGGATCCCAGCAACCCTCCTATTTTTCATTAAACCCTAAAGAAACCGTAAATCAAATCATGTTGAACATTTGCTTGTGTGTTCGTTTCTACTGCGTGTTGGTTTGGTAGATGAAACTCATCACAAAAATGGATTTCTCGCGTGTTTCCATCGAACTCAACACCGTGGGCATAAAAGAGGCATTCTCGTGACTGTAGGTTTACACAAAGAAGCATTTCTTTGCTGATTTTACACAAAACAGTGTCTTTTTGCTGATTTTACACACAAGAATTTATCTGTGCTTGGAAATAGCATTTCCTCACTGATTTTACACACAAATCCACCTACAAATTCCATCAACCTGCAAATTGCTGGAAGGGCGATTTTGCAAGCTTGGGGAAGTGAGTGCATGCTACAAATCTGTTTTCCATTTTTATTTTGAATGTTTCATCTATTCACTGTTTCAAGCTTGGAGTTTTTTGTTTTAAACAATGCAAAACTTAATTTCGAGGGCAAACAAAATCCTTTCAACAAACATTACGAAACAAATACATTGTCTAACTCAAGCAGCAGTTATTGGGAGGGTGGTTCCCAATCTGATTCTGAGAATGAAATGCAGCAGATAGTCAGACAGCAGTGAGAAAGGAGGTTGGGGCTAGCCTGAAACAGAAAAAATTAAATGTCGTTGAAGTATACTGGCAGAATGTGCAGAGGGCCCTACTAAGCCCAGGAGACCGCTTCAATTTGTTACTGACAAAAACAATGTGGAGCCATAACATTTGTGCTCACGCTTGGTATGGAAGTTATAGCAGGGTGAAGGATCATGTTCTTCTCATCGCTGGCCAAGGGGTACAAATCTATAAAATAATAACGATTCAAAAGTCTGAAGACTTGGGTTATAAACCGAGGCAGATTGTAGATGTTCTGGATCTTGGTCCACAATATCGACCAATGTAAGGCTTGGGACAAGTGGAGCTAAAAAGAGTGAAAATGTAGATTTGGGGTCTTCTATTAGATCTTGTAAGGAGAGGTGGTGAGTCTCTCACATTGCTTCAATTACACAAATGTATAACACATGACATCGTGAGGATGCAGATGATTTTTTTTTCCTCAGAAAAACATGTAATTTTGTTATCGAGAAAATAAAATACATTCTGTTGATACAAGTCGTGCATGTGTTCATGTGATAGTAAAAACTGCACATGCAAGTATTTGAAACCGTGCTCTAGGTTGACCAAATTAAAAGGAAAATAATGTTGGTGGAGTCTTAGCTCACCCTTGCTAAGTCCGAAAGGAGCGAGGGAGGATTTGAGGAGATTTGTGGCCATACCCGTGGCAACTTCAAATAGTGCAATAACTTCTTTGATTGCCCTTGCATCCCTTCGCGAACCATTGCTGAATATAAGGATGTTGTCGACAAAAGGTGAGTGATATGGAGAGTCGGAGCAACCTTGATGCCTTGAAGACCATTCCTTCTTCATGCTTCCTCCAAGGATCTGTTGAGACCTTCGGTGACCAAAAGAAAGAGGAGGGGAGAGAGGGGGCATCCTTGCCCTAACCCTCGTTCAACTTTGAAGATTGGGAAGGTAGATCCATTAATGAGAACAATGAAGAACAACAAAAGAGGCCGAAGATACACAACTCATGATCCATTGTACAAAGTCCAGTCTGAAACCTAGGTGGGTAAGGAGGAGTTGGATGTACAACCAACTGACTCAATCAAAGGCCTTGGATAGGTCGATTTTAAGGATGCCCCCCTTCAGGCACCGCTGCTTTAGACTGCGGAGGCCCTCCTGTGCAACCCTTATGGCTTTGTGGATTTGTCTTCCCTTTAGAAAGGCAAACTATTCCTTGGATATAAAGTTGGATAGGATGGGCTTGAGCCTTTGGGCAATGATTTTGGCGATGACTTTGTAGATACAGTTGCAGAGCGAGATTGGGCGAAAGTCATCAAAAGAGGAGGGTGCGTCAGACTTCGGGATTAGAGTAAGGAAGGTAGAGTTGAAGGAGGCGTGAATGGGGTTGGATGATCTAGGTTCCCTTATGACTCTATGGAGGTCTTTTCCCATGATGTCAAAAAGCTCTAGAAAGAACTTGATCAACCACATGTATGGGAAAATCAGCCAGAGAGAGTGAGAGATGGGGGCACCAATGAAGAAGGGAGGAGGATTCAGCAGGGGGGATTCAGAGAAACCCAGAGTGAACTGATATTTTGGGTGTGTCTAGATTGAGGAGAAGCAACCGAAATTTAGGAAGCAATCTTCACTGGTAGAAGGCCCGACAGAGAATTGAGCTACAGGTGGAGGGAAATTTTGAAACAGAGAGGAAAGACCATCCAGAAAGGGCGATGGGGGAACCAAAACCTTATCAACAGAGGAGCCTGTTGGTGGATTAACATCTGATCTGGAGGTAGGGTTGGAGATACCAATGAAAGTGCCCGAGCCAGCACAACAAGCTGCCACATTCGCTGAGCCTGGCTTCCTCCATTGTTGGCCATCCAAATCACAATCGTTCTTGTGGGTGTCTGCCTCCTCTTGGTCCATACCTTCCAAGTCTCGGTGATTTTGCTTCCCGTTCCGAGGACTGGCGATCTATGAGGTGAAAATGGGTAAACCCTCATGGGGGTCCTCAGAAAAATCAACCAATATTTCCTCCATAGGGTGAAAAGTTAAAACCGTAATGCCATCATACAAATGCCTTCAAAGCTAGACTGGTTGTTACCAAAACTTCGATGGGGATGGGAGAAAAACCACTTGCATGCTATGAACCACTTGCTGTAATCTTTGCCGTGAGAAGGAAAAATCCCCTTGCCCGAAACTGCTTGTAGTGATGTAACCATAACGGTTTGGGGAAAAAACCAAAAAGCATGTGTAAAAATAGAGGGTTGCATGGAGCAATGAGGGCTTGGGAAGTGACCCGGCCTGTTAGTAGGATGTCAAGGAGGAGTCAAGAACTGGAGGAGGGCATTGCTGTAGTTGAACAATGCAGCCCTCCTCGGTTGCCTGCTCCATCGTGCCCTCTACCCTTCATCACACCGTTTCCATGAGGATGTAGATGATGTGATTGTCTAATTCTTTTTGACAATGCCATCTATTTCCATGTTACCCATTTTCCTTATAAGAAGGATATGGTTTGAAAGACTGCAATAATAGGGACTTCATATGTGCTGTCAAGGGAACATACGGTGAGGACTTCCTTTCTAGACAAACAAAACACAAGGATGAATGTGCAATTTATGATGCATTTTGATGCTTGGGTGTAGACAAGGTGCTCTATTGTTTTGGATGGTCAAACAATGTAGAAATTTCTGGTTTTAGGACTTTTATTGCAAATTCAGAAATTTCATCTCACAAGGAGTTTGCTTGGATTTAGCTGCTATGAACTTCAGCCTTAAGGCTGATTTGAAATATTAATTTACAACAACAAACAATGGACAATATTTCATTTCACTTCAACCAAACACATTTGGAAGCTCAAGAGAAAAGATACCAAATATATGCCAACAGTTTCAGATTTAGGGCACAATGTTTAAAGCATAAACCAAATCTGAAATCACTTTAATTACAATAGATTTACAATAGTAAATTTGTTCTATTATTTTCAGCATATATGTCAAATCACTTAACATTTTTAGAACTATGTTATGTCAAATCAGCATGAACAACAAGTATTGGAAATCACTCAATCAAGAAGACAATGCAAGCTGAAAAGTTAAATCTGCAATTACACAAGTTTTGGATATATGGAAACTTCACACATATATACATATATATAAGAATATAAGAATGAAGTACGTGTACATACCATAGGTTTATCATAAAGTTGATACAATCTTTAGCTCTCCAAGCCCTAACTAGGGAAAAGCATGAAAACAAGCCTTGACCAAAGATCTTCAACAAACGCGCATCAAAACAAGCTAGTCCTCCATGGCTACAACACTTGTCTCCCACAAGTGTCCAAGACATTTCCTTCTCTATTCCTCAGTCAATCACCTCTAGGATAAAATGTAGCTTCTTTGCCTCCTTAGAGTAAAATCCTAACCTTAGAATAACCTTGAACTTCTCCAAGAAACCTAGCACTTAAGACAGAGAGATGATATAATGAAGATTACACACGAGAGAGAGAGAGTAGTGCGCTACCCTCCTCACATCTCTAACACAAGATGGTGAATAGATAGTTAGAGAAAGGACTCCCTTATTCCTCTATTTATAAGTGAGGCCAACAATATAAAGTGGGCCTTAACCCTTACTAGCAATACGTCTAACAAGTAGGACCACACGTGAAGCTTTACACTTCAAAATAACACATGTCAAGCTCTAAGGCGGTGTTGTCAACAAGCAAGGCTCCAAGGCATGAAGCACTACTCTCCTCACATCTCTAACACAAGATGGTGAATGGATAGTTAGAGAAAGGAGTCCCTTCTTCCTCTATTTATAAGTGAGGCCAACAATATAAAGTGGGCCTTAACCCTTACTAGCAATACGTCTAACAAGTAGGACCACACGTGAAGCTTTACACTTCAAAATAACACATGTCAAGCTCTAAGGCGGTGTTGACAACAAGCAAGGCTCCAATGCATGAATGCTCCATGAGATGTGTCCAACGCTCTTTTTCCACAAGCTTCCAGAATCCACGGTTCTAATGCTCCTCCAAGCAATGTGTTCCTCTTGGTGTGCCACATCTACGTCATCACTTCAACCCAAGTGACCTCAACTCAAGCACAAGTCTCCATGCAAGAAATCGAGTATGCTAGTGCCATCTAGGGCTCAACACCCTCTTCTAGAATGCCCAACGCTCCTTGCCCAAAGTAAGGTATCCTCCAAGAAAGCAACTGAACATTCATGTGGCCATCATGAATATGTCACCATGTTGTCAAAGTCTTCAATGCTTCAAGGGAGAATGCCTCATAAGCATCAAGCAAAGTTTAGCAATCCAAGAGTAAGTCACGTCCACATGTGCATGTCCATCACGGAATAATCCAAGGGTCATCCATACACATGTACCCACATCACATGAAACACCCCCAAACATGGTGTACACACTTTCATAGTAACCTCAAGAGCTAAAACTCCCTCTTTATGAGGAAAGTGCTTTCACAAATCCTTGTCTTCTCCCTTTGCAGCTCACCCAAATGTGCCATTTGCAAATGTGTACCTTGTTGTAGTATTGGGATCAATCCAAAGATCATCCTCCATCAAGATATCACACCTCATCTCCTCAAGACTATTGGGAGGCTAATAAATGGAAGAAGCTAATGCAATATGAGCAATATATCTCCGAGGAGGCATACTTAGCCTCACTAAAGATCTAGGGGCTCCCACATGCTTATGTGCATCTTGTAAGGTGTTGGAGAGGAGTCAAGCTATCCCTCGAGGGATATTTGCTGCATGTGTGATAACACCTGAACAAAACTTCTCAAGATCAAGTTAGATCAACTTCCCAAATGTGCCATTTGCAAATGTGTACCTTGTTGTAGTATTGGGATCAATCCAAAGATCATCCTCCATCAAGACATCACACCTCATCTCCTCAAGACTATTGGAAGGCTTATAAATGGAAGAAGCTAATGCAATATGAGCAATATATCTCCGAGGAGGCATACTAGCCTCACTAAAGATCTAGGGGCTCCCGCATGCTTATGTGCATCTTGTAAGGTGTTGGAGAGGAGTCAAGCTATCCCTCGTGGGATATTTGCTGCATGTGTGATAACACTTGAACAAAACTTCTCAAGATCAAGTTAGATCAACTTCATTAGGGACATAAAACCTTTAAAGCATCATAATAGACCATATCTAATGCTAGGGGCACAAAAAGACCTCACACAAAACTCACCTTCAAATGTCTAACTAGCCAAAGAATTGTAAACAAGTTACCTCACTTATGTTAGGGATGATTAGGTCAACAACCCTATTAGGTTTTTCCAGCCCCAAAGGGAGGTGACATGTCCTAGGTTGACCCATCAATCCATAGGCGTGTGCGATAAGGTGGTCATGGAGCGGGAAAAACTTAAAGGAAGATGCCATAGCCATGATGTTGAGTGGTTTGTCATTAATGTCATAGCAAGTGCTAGAGTCAATGACATCATTCTCAATGGTGAATGTAAACAATAGTTATACAATTATACTTCAGTTAAGCTAGCTGAGTTGTGAATATGTCTTGTATATTGTATATTGTAATGATGATGAGTGTATTGTAAACAATGATTGTGAGGAGGATACCATTAGAAGGTATAATGGTAGATTCTTGATGCTACAGTATTAGATGGAAACCAGAGCTTGTACCCATATCCTGTGGTAAACATTGGAACAGGTGATAGCATACTAAGAGTCGATTCTCCTGATCAGTTTCAGCATGTTAATGCTTTGAGAAAACAACTGTTAGTATATGGAACTCACTTTGGATTTTTGTCATTAGGAAAGGAACATTAAAACACGGTGCTTTGAAGTATTCTCTGTAATGATCTATCCACACAATGATGATCTTTTTGTGAGCAAGGAGTTTCCAATTCTTTCCTGTTTTTGATTTCCTTGATGGGCCTTTCCTCTCTTTTGCAACATTGTCTTACCTTCATGAATTCACATAATTGATACACAGGTTGGTTCTACTTAAAACATTATAATTAATTGTTCAAGTCAGCATAGTCATGTCGGCTCCTCCAATCGTCGTGATAGTTCAATGGTCAAACTTGTATAAATACAAATCTTTTGCTTGCAAATTCAGTGGTGAATTCAGAAAGCAAGAAACACAAAAGATTTCAGCGAAGGGAGCATCATCAAGAGCAAATTACCTCAAGAAAAGAGCCTCAGACTTTATGAAGAACTGAAGCAAGGAATTAAGGCAAGATTCTTTTGGTTTTTTGATTATATTCTTTCTGTAGTTTTCGTGTTATATTCAGATAATTTTGAAGCAGACTTCAACCCCTCTTGGGAGCAAGCGTTATCCCTCTTTTGGCACTTTCGGCTTTCTGGAGAACCAGTTTCCGAGGACAACAAAATTCGGCCCTGAGGTCAGAATTTCTGCCCATTTTTGTGACTCTGATACATCAGTCTGAGATACAGATTCAACCCTAGATTAGGGCACCTTTGGCAGCCGAATTTTCTAGCATATCTTTGTTGAAGAAGAGAAAAAATATGTGGCATATTTCTGTTAAAGAGAAACGGAGATCTAAGGTATATCTCTATGCTTAGGAGCAAGGATCTGATGCATATCTCTGTGCTAAATTCCTATGGCATAACTCTGTGAAGGCATCCAAGTTCTGGAACATATCTCTGTGAAATAATCCAAGTTTCTTATGGCATCATCTTTGTAACTAGAGATCTGAAGGTTCTGTGGCATCATCTTTATGACCAGAATAAGTTACTGTGGCATCATCTCTATCTTAGGTACAGACTTTGACATGTGATTCGTTGAAAACTTTTGGAGCAGAACCTTTAAATGTATTTGTGGTGGACCCTCTGATGGTGTGCAGACAGACCTATGAAAATTTGAGATAGAACTTGGGATATGATCTGTAGTGGATCTTGGATATTTTGGAGCAGACTCTGGAGACCTTTTGAAACAGACTTGGAGTTCTTTGACCTAAGTACATTAGAAGATATGTCAAGCAGACTATTGAAGAAGCAATCCGTTGAAGCTAATTTGAAGTATGCTGGAGGCCATCTGTAGCACCTCTAGAAGCATTTGTTGAAGTAGATCTTGGAGCGGTATGTGAGGCATTGTCGGAGCAGTGTTGGAGACATCCTGGAAGCATTGCTGAAGTATTGTTGAAGAAATCTTTCAAGTCTTGATGAAGAAGCTTTTGGAAGACTGGAAGCAATATTGAAGTCACTTTAAAGGATTTAAGCAAGAGAGAAGGTTGGAGCCCTAGAGGATTGGAGTCCTCATACAAGGTTGGAGCCTGGATTGTCTTTGAGGATTGGAGTCCTCATAAGAGGTTGGAGCCTCGTTGAAACCAAGGTTGGAGCCTTGAGGGAGTTAGAATTTTATTGTATAGGTTGGAGCCTAGTTGTTTGTAAGAGGATTGGAGTCCTCATCATTTTTATTAATAAAATTATTTTCCTGTTGTACATCTTTGTGAAAATTCCTTGAACTGCAACAACTGAGTATTATTCTCCTAAATTTACAGTTTATTTGTGTTTTGTAATTATTATTACAGCAAATAGTGAATACACTGCGATACTTCACCAATTAAAATACGTTGCGGAAATAAAGAATAGGAACTGAGAAATAGATGCACACACACAAAATAATGACACCATTATTTTGGACAATAGTCCGCAGAAAAACCTTGATGGGGAAATTGGTGCAATATATGAGGGTTTATTTTATTATGCAACAATTTGCGAAAATTATTACAACTGGTTGCCCAACTGGCAGACCTTCGGATCTACACGGGCAGAATATATTGGAGATCCCAAATCTCCTCTGCAAATTAACTTAGCCTCCTCTGGCCTGCTCACACCCAACACTAGCAACTCACACTACTTCTTGAAATGCGTACTGCTGGCTCTGAATAACTCGCACAGCCCTCGATCTGCTGCCAATTGGGACTTGTAGCTTCCCTCTGCCTCTGGAATGAATCTGCTTTGCCTCCCAGAGAGTAATCCAGTCTCTAGCAACTGAATCGAGCCTCTTCTGGCAACTTGCACTACTGGACTGGCTAACTCGCACTACACAACTCGATCTCTTCTGCAGACAATTTGGCCTACTCTTTCTTGCAATTAGAAACTGGAAAACTGAGGAAAATATCCTCCAGATCTCTGCTCATAAACTTCTGCTGCTCCCTCTCTCTGATGGTCTTTCCTTGGCTCGAATTGCGCCCTCATTGAATACTGTGAATTAGGGAATTCGATCAGCCTTGCTCACTTGCTGTAAACTGTCTATCTCCAACCCCATCAAGTTGATCTTATAATCTTTCGTTGGAGCATCAATGACCAAAAGCTAATCGTGATGATGACTCAAATCATCTGAGACTCTGTCAAGTTACTTTTTCGGAAGTCTCTAGAGCAAAATTGATTTCCTCAATTAATGCCCATTAATTAATCAATTTTCCTAAGTTATACTTAGGAAATTCTAAATTATTGCTCAATTAATTTAATTGAGGGGTTTCTAAATGTTTTCTCTCAAAACCTTTTCTGGGTTTTGGAGTCCTCGTGTTTCTTAGCCTCTTTGACACCTTAAAGACTAGAACACTTATCTGATGCTACAATATCAATAAAAAACTAACACTTCCTCTTAGCAAGGAAGGTGTTCTCCATTATATCCATCCTACTCATCTCCCCTGATGAATAACCTGTAGCTGGACTGATCCATGTTGTTGATGTTTGACATCTTAAACCTGATCTGATTCTTGCCACTGGAAATGACTGTGAAGTAGTCAACCTGGAAAACAATATCGATCAACTACTGTGCACACTCTGATTCATTTGCCACCCACTGTAATTGAATCAATCTCAGATCCCACCCTGCTGGTACCCCTATGCTGCTGCTGCTGCACTGTCTTTGCGTTGCTGCTACCATTGCACCATGTGTATTGACCACCCAGAACCTCAAGATCAAGTTTCCATAGGGTTGCTCCCTCTGAAGCTAGACTCCCTTTGAGTCTCAACTCTCTCTAATCTACTATGTCACTGCAACTCGCTCTGCAATTGTCCCTTGAGTCCCTGACTACAACTGGCTTTGCAACTGTCCCTTGAGTCCTTGACTGCAACTAGCTCTACACTGTCTACTAAGCATCTGACTACGTCTTACTAGCTTTGCAATTACCTCTCAAGTATCTGATTGCAACTAGCTCTGCATTGTTGATACGAATCTTGGGGGGAGGCCCCCAAGATCTAAAAAATTGAAATGGATCTTGGGGGGGAGGCCCCCAAGATCTGAAAAATTGGAATGCCAGAAAAAATTTGAGAACACATTGTAAATAAAACCACAAAGAAATGTTTATTTAAAACATAGAAGAACTCATTAGGGGTATTTTGAGGTCTAAAATGTGCCTCCTAAGGAAATTATAAAATAATAATGGAAATAATAAAATAAGATTTCATTACATCATCAATTTTTAGAGGGAAAAAAGAAAAAAACTACTTTTTTCAACTCATAATTTCAACTTATATCCCAAAGTTTTTACTCAAATTTAGAGCGGGAGTACTCGTTGGATTCAAAATTTAAGTTCTCATCCAAGGAGTATCCATGTTGCATACTTTCGATGGGTCTTGCTACACGAAAAATGAGAAATACATGAAGAACGTGATTGCAATCACATTTTTTTATGTGTTTCTCATTTTTTCGTGTAGCAGAGTCCATCGAAAGTATGCAACATGGATACTCCTTGGATGAGGAATTAAATTTTGCATCCAACGAGTACCTTCGCTCGAAATTTGAGTAAGAAATTTAGGAGATAAGTTGAAAATACAAGTTGAAAAAGTAGTTTTATTTTTTATTATTTTTAATATTTTTACCCTTTTATTTAAAAAATGGTGAATCATCCCCCATGGTTGACATTATCATCTTGAATCTTATTGGTTCTTATAAAGTTCATTTTTGTTGTACATTTTTCTTAGGAGGCCCATTTTAGACCTCAAAATTCCCCTAATGGTAGAAGCTACATTGTGGTGGATAATCTGTCCTTTTACAAAATGCGACTTGTTACTTATAGCGTTTTTTTGTTACAATACCACAAGTAAATTCCATGGGTGGATCTCACTTACAATACCATGGGTGAATGAATACCATGGGTAAATTCCATGGGTGGATAAATACCATGGGTGGATGAATACCATGGGTCGATGCCATTTACAATACCATGGGTGGATGGATAACTTGGGTGAATGAATACCATGGGTGGATGCTATTTTCCATTCAGATCATTCCTCCCTCCTTAAGAAGCAATGGTTCCCATTGCGTGTAGTTCCCTCCTGAGAAGCCTTTGTTGAATATGAAGAGCCACTGAAGAGAAGGGTTTTGTGTGGTTAACCCATAACCGCGATGAACGAAGATTCGAGGATAGAGATAGCCTGTAATGCTTGTGACCAACTATGATATTGACGGTGTGCGGCCTAGCAAATGGACTTCGATGAAGTGTGGGTTTGTGGATGACCCATAACCATGACAAACGAAAATCCGATGATAGAGATACCCTGTAATGCTTATGACCAACTGTGATGCTAACAGTGTGTGGCCAAGCAAATGGACTTCGATGAAGTGTGGGTTTGTGGATGACTCAGAACCATGACAAACGAATATCTGAGGATAGAGATACCCTGTAATGCTTGTGACCAACTGTGATAATAATAGTGTGCAACCTAGCAAATGGACTTCGATGAGAAGGATTTTGTGCGGTTGACCCATAACCGTGATGTTGATTGTTGATGAAATAGCAGGTGCCTACATAACCTGGGGTGGGATGGCACGTCTCCAAATAACCCAAGGCGAACGCTGCTATGCTGAAATTGATGAATGTGAAGCAGGTGCCTAAGCGGGGTGGGAGGGCACGTTTCCAAAGGGAACTCGCTCCGAATGCTGCTCCAGATTTAAAATTGGCATAACTCGGTCAATATAACTCAAAATATTTATTATAACCCGTTTTTGGAAATAGAATAATCATTTTGCATTTTCCCATGTGTTTGAAATCGCTATATGTAGATTCTAGACTCTCTGATTCGCGTTGGAACTGTCCCGTCGTCACAAATTTTATGAAAGAATAGCTGATTTTAATTCAACGATAACTTCCTCGTCCGAACTTCGATTTGACCAATTTTTTTTATGAAATCGGGTGATTTTTCAAGGGGAGCTCGGATCAATAACCATCTCTCTGAAATTTTGCACAAAAAACTGCAAAAAATGACGAGAGTTTCCGTCCTTGAATTGTCGTCAGAAAAATTTCTGCAACGTTGCTGATTTTGAATCAGTGATATCTCCCTCATCTGGACTCCAATTCAGCCGGTTTGATTTTTAATTTAGGTATTGTTTCGCAAAGAATTCAGATCTGGTTTTTGTTTTTGTAAAATTTTAACAAAATTTTCAGATTTGATTTGCAAACTCACCGCCCAAAAAATTCATGGAGTTTGCTGAAGATTGCTGCAAAACATTGAAGATTATTGTAAAACATTGAAACTGAAATATGCTTCAAACCCTCATTCCCATGGATTCGTAACCTAAATCTAATACCACTTGTTAGGAATCACGATTGCCGTTAGACCAAAATCCGCAGGTGTTAGTCAACGATCGCATCGACAGAGATAAGGATCCATGAGAGGTGGTTAGTCCATGTCGTGAAACACACACACGGGGAGCATTGATTTATCCAATGTCCAACAATCTCCCCCCAACGCGAGTCGGGTGTGTATCGAATTTGTGACCTACGCTCTAATACCACTGATCCAGATCTTGGGGGCCGCGGGTGTGTATCGAATTCGTGACCTACGCTCTAATACCACTGATCCAGATCTTGGCGGGAGGCCCCCAAGATCTAAAAAATTGAAATGAATCTTGGGGGGAGGCCCCCAAGATCTGAAAAATTGAAATGCCAGAAAAATTTCGAGAACAAACCGTAAATAAAACCACAAAGAAATTTTTATTTAAAACAGAGAATAGCTATAGAAGCTACATTGTGGTGGACAGTTTGTCCTTTTACAAAATGCGACTTGTTACTTATAGCCTTTTTTTGTTACAATACCACAGGTAAATTCCATGGGTGGGTAAATACCATGGTGGATCTCATTTACAATACCATGGGTGAATGAATACCATGGGTTGATGTCATTTACAATACAATGGGTAAATTCCATGGCTGGATAAATACCATGGGTGGATGAATACCATGGGTCGATGCCATTTACAATACCATGGGTGGATGCCTTTTTCCATTTGGATCAATTGTCCCTTAAGATTTGACTGCGCCTTGTTGACACCTTGATCCTCCTGCGACTTTACTACTGTGTGCCCCTATATCAAAGGTGCTGATCCATGTGAACAATAACTGAATTTGATCTAGACTTCCGACTGCTCCTCATGGATTGTGCCCGTACTGGTATCAATGCAAATTCCTCCAATCTAGAGGTCAACTCATCGATTTCTACCGAAGTTGTTGTATGCTGCCCCTTCTTGTTCCTCTTCCTCTTTGGACACTGGGTGACGTAGTGACCAAACTCACCACATCCGAAGCACTTAACATTTGGCAGGTCTTTCTTCTTCTTCTCTCCTCCTTTTGAGTTTTGTCCCTGACTGGGACCCTCCTTCACCTTTTGCTTACCTGCAAGGGCTACATTTTCTTCTTCCTTCTCCACCTTCGGTCCCTTGCTACTGCTATTGGTAGCACCCTCTACGAGATTGAGCCTTAGCTCCTCCTGAGTGAAGTCATTCCATAGGCATTCCCAATTTGGTAGCTTATCTCGTCCAGTGATCCCCTCACCCATCTGTATTGATTGTATGTTTGAAGGTGGGCCTCCCAAACCTAAAGGTATGTCTTCTCATTTGGTAATTGAGTAATGGGTTTACTTATCATGAACACTGCTGGGCATGGATTGATGGGGGGATTCAGCGGAAAGAGTGGGCTTAGTTTGTGCTTCTGTCCCCTTGACCTCTTTTAGGTGTTACCCTTGGATTTTAGTCCCGTGGGATCTCCTTTACTGACCATTTGGTTTTAGGGTGGTACTACTTGGGAAACCCTGACTTTGGTGCGTGGTTCCGCACATATACTACTCCCCTTCCATTCACTATACCCCCATTCATCATCTCTCCCACTTGGGTCCACATTGCCTGTTTGGGTCCACATAGGGTTAGCCTCCCCATTCCCTTGCCCCCACCTTGGGTTAGACTTGAAACGATGCTTCAGAGGTTGAAGCAGCGAAAAAGAAAAGTAAAAACATAAATTTCCACATTCAACAGGAAAATGTACCACAAAATGCAAAAGATGGCAGTGACAAACATAATTAGCACGTGGGCAAAAGCCAATATATGAGCTCTACCCCATACCCATGGCCATCAGCCTAGTTCCATAGGCCTTAGATGAGCCTCCTCTACCATTCAGGAACCCATGATTGTCCCAACCCCTGGAGGGCAATGAACCACCCTACCAAAAAGGGGGTAATCACTGCTATATTTTACACATCATGCTCTTGCCCTTGAGTGCTGAGCAGTTAATCAAAGAAAACCCATAAAAGGCAAAAGACATATAAAGAAGGGTGGAAAAATCAAGGCCAGGGCACCTCATGTATCACGATTGCTCCCTCCTACACATTATACACCTAGGTGTGAGATTCTCTTTTTCTAGCTACCCTTGTGTCCCAATATGTGACCTAGGGTTACCTTCATTCCCTGTTCCATTTCACCTCTTTATCACATGCCACCACCATTTGAGGATGTACCTTGGGCAGAATGTGACCGATGTGATATTTGATTTTGATGAAACTCTGACATATGGCAGCAATAATGATCTATACCACAGTGAGGCAGTAATAGAATGTGACCCTGATGTAGTAATTTAAAAAGATGCCTAATAGTGATGATAAGGCTGAAATGTTGCAGTGACCTTGTTCTTGATCTTGCATTGACTTGATAATGATGAGGCTGTTGTCATATGGTTGAATATTGTTGAAAGTAATTAAACAATGAGATTAATCTTGACGCTAATTGAACCTTTTGACAGTGATGTGCTCTTAGACATTGATCTTGACAGTAATATGACAGTGACATCATTATGCCTTGATGATAATGACTTGATAGTAGCCCTGGAAATGATAATATATGACTTAGATGAATAGTGGCAGCAGATGGAGCAGCTGGCAAAGGCAGCAAAAAGTTGAAAACAGTTGCAGCACTTGTAGTAAAGAAACAGTGGCCACAGTGAGTGTTTCACTTGCAGTGGCAGAAGTAGCAGCAGGTGAATGGACAAATGGTGGTGGAGCAGTGTGCAGCAAAGGACATATTAGACAGCAGTGAGTGACAGCAGCATGTAGCATTGTTGGGCAGCAGAGGTAGACTTGGTGCAGTAGCAAAGGTGGACTTGGTGCAGCAACAGAGGTGGATTTGGTGCAACAACAATAGTTGAATGGATAATTGTAAGGGTGGCTAAAGACTCCTTCAGACTAGGTCTGCAAATGTCTTCAGAACTTGAGGAGCATTAGCTTCTCTGGGGAGTGTTTTACTTCCTTCCAGCCTGACTGGTAAAGTGTTGTATGTACATCATACATAACTGAGCTTATTGTTGAGTCAAACCTTGTGCACTGTCTATTTGATGTGATGGTTTCATGTTTCTGTTTATGCTTCTGAATAATCTAGATGTTAAAAAGGATATCTAACCAATTGTGAAAAGAATAATAGGGAAATACTGATTCACCCCCTTCTCAGTATTTCCAACAACTGAATCGAACCTCTTCCGGCAACTCGCACTACTGGACTCGTTAATTTGCACTGCATAACTCGGCCTCTTCTGCAGACAATTCGGCCTCCTCTTTCCTGCAACCGGAAATTGGAAATTTGAGGAAAATCTCCTCCAGATCTCTGCTCCCAAACTTTTGCTGCTCCATATCTCCGATGATCTTCCCTGGCTCGAACTGCACCCTCACTGAATACTGTGAACTAGGGAATTTGATCTGCCTTGCTCACTTGCTGTAAATTATATCTATCTCCAACCCAATTGGCTTGCTTGTATAATCTCTCGCTAGAACATCAACGGCCAAGAACTAATCGTGATCAATGACTCAAATCATCTTAGACTCCATCAAGTTACTTTTTCGAAACTCTCTAGAGCAAAATTGATTTCCTTAATTAATACCGATTAATTAGTCAATTTTCCTAAATTTTACTTAGGGAATTTTAAATTATTGATCAATTAATTTAATTGAGGGGTTTCTAAGTGTTTTCTCTCAAAATCTTTTCTGGGTTCTGGAGTCCTTGTGTTCCTTAGCCTCTCTAACACCTCAGAGACTAGAACACCTGTCCGATGCTACCATATCCACCAAAAACTAACATCTTGTGTTCTAGTTTAATTAATTATCTTAACGAGCATGTTTGTTTTTGTGGGATCGAATAGGTGTTCTAGTCTTAACTTATGTCAGAGAGGCTAAGAACACGAATCTTCAAAACCCAAAAAAGGTTTCGCGAGAGAAGCTTGCGAAACGCCTTAATTAAATTAATTACCATCATTTAAATTTTCCTAAGTCTAACTTAAGAAAACTGGTTTATTAATAGTAATTAATTAAGGAAAGGTGAGAATGCTCTATCAACTCACACGGATTGAGTTTGAGATGATCTTAGCCATTGATGGAGATCTAATCATGGCTGTTGGTGAGCCAACGAGAGATTATAAAAGCAGGATGATGGGGATGGACAAGACACATCAAGTGAGAGGAAGATCTAGGTAGATTGAATTCCCTAGAGAGTAGAGATTCAACTAGGGAAGAATTTGAGCCAAAGATATTGTAGCAGAGATTGTGGAGCAACAATAGAGTGATTCCTGAGGATTTTTCCAGTGTCGAAAGAGGCAGTAGAGAAAGGCCGAGTTATCCCATAGGAGGCTACTCAAGGGCTTGTGCAGAGCCTCAAGGAGGCAGTTTGATACAGGTAGAGGTGAGATCGATTCAGTAGCGGAGTGTCAGGAAAATTCTTCCAGAGGGCCAACGAATCCTTCTCAGTGGCAAAGATAGTCAACAAAGGCAGATAACAACTATTCCAGTGTGATATCCCCTCTAAATAAAAATTATCAGGCAACTACACCAATTTTGCAATTTTGCCTAAGGTTATTATATTTTGGATTCACAACTTAGGAAAAGTGGATAAGGCCAATGAGACTATAGTGGATAAGGAGGGTGTCTGTGATGGTCGCAAATTTATCAGATGCCAGGACGGTCTACAACTTTGTGGAGGGTTTGGTTGAGCCCTTATGTGGGCTAGTGAGGGAAAGCAGGTCGACCACTCTATAGGAGGCAATGAATCACACGCGTGATTCACAAGACACAATTCCCAAGACTAGGGCACCAGTTCCACCACGAGCTCCTTTTCCACAAAGGGGTCGAGACACTAGACTCCCACCGCAGAGAGATGTTCAGGGGCATGGGCAACTGGATAATGAGACCAGGAGAGACCTCCGTAGGAGGAAGCTGTGCTTCACTTGCTAGAAGCCATGGGCACTTGGGCATAGATGTACTAAGGGCAAGGCCCATTATATAGAGGTGTTTCCTTACCTTGAATCAGAGGATGGTGTAGAGCAGGAAGATGATGTACGAGGTGGTGAGTTGCAGACCATTGGAGGTAGTGGAGGAGCACCACCCCCACCTGATGGAGATCTCTTCAAACTTACTGGAGGGGTCATCGCTTCACTGAAAGGAGTCCCCAAGTATCTCATGCTGATGATCAGGGGCATGGTGTAGGGACAACGTGTAGCGGTCTTGGTGGACAGTGGGGCAATTGACAACTTTATTGATGCGCAGATGGTGGAGCGAAGAGGTATACAGACTAAGAGCTTTGATGGATTTTCAGTCTTGGTGCCGAGAGACAGGACTATGCAGTGCGCACTAGGTATGTCCCTAGTCTGACAGTGACTATGGGGATTTCTTTATGATCGATCATTTCTTTGTGGTCAATGTTCCGGACACCAACATAGTCATGGGTGTCGAGTGGCTCTACTCCTTGGGACAAGTCACTACAGACTGGAGGAAACTAGAGATGTAGCTCATGGGGCCAGATGGGAAGCTGGTGTTGTTGAAAGGGATGCATTCATACCTACCATAGACAGTGTCAGCACATCGGATGGATGTTGATTTACAACATGCAGATATAGAGTGGGCAGTGGAGCTCAGGTTTACAGAGGCAAGGACTCAACCACGTCTAGTACACTCAGACATCTAGGAGATATTGGACAGGTAGCCAATAGTTTTTGGGGACATTCCTCCAGGCAGGCCACCTGAAAAGGGATTTGAGCACACGGTTGAGTTAGAGGAGGGTGTGCATGCTGTGATCACCACTCCGTACTGACATCCCAAGGCTTACCGGGATGAGATTGAGCTTGCCATACACAAGTTGTTGGCCTTGTGGCACATTAGGCCCAGTTCGAGTCCCTTCGCTTCTTCAGTGGTGTTGGTGAGGAAGGATGGGACCCTTGAACAAGAAGACCTTGAAGAACCAGTACTACTGGGCCTTGAACAAGAAGACCCCGAAGAACCAGTACCTGATCCTGCACATAGATGAGCTGATGGACAAACTTAGAGGAGCTAAATACTTCTCTAAGATTGATTTGTGCTCGGGCTACCACTAGATTAGAGTTCGAGAGTAGGACATCTTGAAGACAAATTTTCGCTGCCATTATAGGCACTTTGAGTTCTTGGTGATGCCCTTTGGGCTAACCAAGCCCCAACTACTTTCAAGTCTTTGCATGAACCACGTGTTCCGCAAGTAGCTTCGCAGGTTTGTGTTGGTGTTCTTTGATGACGTCCTGATCTATAGCAGGACTTGGGAGGAGCACTTGAGGCATTTGGAGGAGATGCTTCCTATTTTTGAGGAGCAACATTTGTACGCCAAGGTGTCCAAGTGTGAGTTTGGATTGACAAAGATGCTGTGCCTTGGCCACGTGATTGGGGAGGATGGAGTGCGAGTGCACCAGGAGAATATCAGGGCCATACTGGATTGGCCCACACCCAGGAGTGTGACTGAGTTACGTGGTTTTGGGCATTTGCGCCTATTACAGGAAGTGTGTGAAGGGGTTTTCACAACTGGCAACACCCCTCACCGATTCGACCAAGAAAGGTGCATTCGAGTGGACCGATGTAACACAGGAAGCCTTCGAGTGCCTCAAGTGGGTCATGAGCAGTTGCTTAGAGCTAGCGTTGCGCGATTTGGAGTGTGATTTGGTGAGGGCATTAGGGCTGTTTTGATGCAGGGTGGGCACCCCACAGCGTTTGAGAGTCAGAAACCCCTTAGTCATGAGAGACTCTATTCTATATATGACAAGGAGATGTTAGCCATCGTGCATGCGTTGGCCAAATTCCGACAGTATCCGGTGGGAAACAGGTTCAGGGTGAAGACCGATCACAATAGTCTTCGGTTCTTTTCAGAGCATAGAGAGCTCAACGAGAGGTAGCAGAAGTGGGTCAGCAAGATCTAGGCCTACAATTTTGACATAGAGTATGTCAAGGGCAAGCAAAATGTAGTAGTTGATGCCTTATCCAGGAGGCCCGAGACATTATCCCTTATGAGTATTTGCTAGGATTGGAGGGCGTAGTTGCTGGTGGAGTACTCTAAGGACAAGCAGGCTTGTGAGATCTTAGATGACACCTGTGCGGATGACAGGTACCAAGTGATGAATGAGGTGAGTTATTACAAGGGGAGGATCTATTTGGTACTTGGTTCACAGTTTAGGGAGAGGATAATACAAACTGCACATGATTCTCCACTAGTAGGGCATTAGGGGTTCCTCAAGGCATACCGAGCCATTGGGTAGCGCTTCACAAGGAGGGGTCTCAAGGGGGATGTTCTAAGGCATGTGCAGGAGTGTGATGCTTGCCAGAGAAATAAGGGAGAGCAGACACACCCTACATGTTTATTGCAGCCCCTCCCTATTCCCGAGAGGAAATGGGAGAGTATATCTATGGACTTTGTTACAGGGCTGCCAACAGTGCAGGGTCGAGATTGGATATATGTGGTGGTCGACCGACTGACCGAGTATGCCCATTTCTTTGCCATACCTTTTCGGTCATCAATGTCGCAGGTGGCTGAATTGATTTTCAGGGAGGTTTTGAAACTGCATGGTCTCCCCAAGGCCATAGTGAGTAACAGGGACAACAGATTTATGGAGGGGATTTTGGAAGGAGTTGTTTTGGTTAGTGGGGACAAAGCTTGCACCCAGCATCAACTACCACCCACAGATGGATGGTCAGACTGAGATTGTGAACAAGTGGTTAGAGGGGTACTTGCGCAATTACATGATCGGGCAACATTGCGCATCAATGAAGTGGCTTCACCTTGGAGAGTAATGCTACAACACCACGTTCCACATGTCAATAGGTATGTATCCATTTCATGCTCTATATGGTTATGATGCTCTGACATTTGCTGATTTGGTGTTTGGAGATAGAAGGGCCTTGGGGGCCAAAGATTGGGTACAAGACAGCTAGGACATCCTTAGGGCTCTCAAGGATAATTTGTAGACAACCCAAAATCAACAGAAGATCTATGTAAACAGGCATAGGGTTGGGAGTGTTTTGAGATTGGGGACTTAGTCTTTCTGAGGCTCCAACCATACAGATAGTCCACTCTGAAGCAGAAGGGAGATGAGAAGCTCAAACCATGTTTCTATGGGCCTTACAGGGTGACCAAGCGGGTTGGAGAGGTAGCCTATGAGCTGGAGCTCTCACTTGGGAGCAAGGTGCACAATGTATTTCATGTGTCATGCCTGAAGAAGGCCTTGGGACAACATGTGGAAACAACTATTGATCTACCCCCTTTGGATGATGAGGAGCATTTGGTGTTAGTTCCGGAGGGCATTTTGGAGGCGAGGGAGAGGAAAGCTCAGAAACAAGATTGTTTGGGAGTTTTTGGTGAAGTGGAAAGATTTGCCCAAGGAGGATGCCACTTGGGAAGGGGAACAGGTACTCCAACACCCATCACTTCAGTTGCTTGAGGACAAACAACATCTAGGCGGGGAGGACCGTGATGTTCCTACTTAGCAGTTTTGCTAAGTAGTCACAATTTTGCACAATTTTGAGTTTGGTTAAGGAGAACTTAGGAAAAGTGGGTTAGGTGGACCCCACTTGTAAATTTTTGGCTAATAGAGGCTCCAACATAGGAGAAAAGAGGCAAATCGAATTCTTAGTGGATGGTGGGGGCCACCCCAAGGGGAATACACACCCCTTAGAGTAACATGAACTTTTGGAGGGAGAAAGGCAAGAGGGGGTCGACACATGGGACCAACATGGAGAAAAGGGGGCTCGAGGATAAATAGGAGGAGCATGCATCATCTTGGGTCTTTTGATGATTTGACAAAATTACTCACTTGTACGCCTCAGCTGTTGAGCCAAGTCTACGAAGTGCTGTTCAACACTAGAGATTTCCGAGGGGAGATCTCACCTCCTTCTTCGGTGGACTCCAAGTGCCACCCTAGGGGAGCCATTACTACAGTTGAGGAGTTGTTTCGGGAGGTATTACAGGGAAATTTGAGTTATTTTTGGACCAGATTGGGCGCAGAAAGGGACCACACTTTCTTGTGGAGAGATAGCCTCAGGGCAGAGCTGGTTTTGGGTTTTTAGGAGCACATTTCCTTGGCATTTGGAAGCATTTTTACAATGGTTTGGTGAGCTGATTGGGTGGCCATCCTTCAGGCCGAATTCTTCATTCTGGGCATGCACAAAGGGGGCTGACTGGGCCTAGGCAGTCACTTGAGGAGTCCACTTGTTGTGGGAGGCTTGAACGGGAGTTGGAGGCTGATTTTTGCTAGGGGTCATAAGGAGAATTATTGGAGGGATTTCTCAGCATTTTGGAGGTTATTTGGGCAGCAAATTCACAGGGTTGCGAATGCCCAGCTGGAAAAAGGAGCACGCACTAATTGGGGGTATTTTCGGGAGGTCGGAACTGGGTCAAACCGTTTCTGGGTCTTTGTGGGTTTGGTGAGGAGAGCCCAGGGTTAATTTTACAGAATTTTCTGAGCACTCTAGAGGGGGAAAACTCCAGTTTCTTTCCAGCCAACAACAACATAATTCTTGGGCCAACGCAGGGGTTGAAGGAGCAATACTTCTTATCATCCGGGCAACACATTTTATCACATGGGACTTGTCTAGCTTGTTTTTGCAAGCCCAGGTGCACCTACTCCATAAATCTTTGTACTCTCCTTGATATATTAATAAAATGACTTAGCTTGGCATAGTTTTTTGGCAAATTTCTGCGTGTTTGATTTCATGTTGAATTTTGTGTGTTGCATATGGTGTTTTTGTTTTGATTACACTGTTAATTCCTAGTATGAATGTTACACAATTCAAATGACCAATGACAATCAACCCAATGATTGGAGATGAATAATTGGGAGATATCGAAAGTGGTAAGTATGGATTACCTTGGACACACTATATCAATAAATGTGTCTTCCAATATTGCCCTTCCTAAACCATGAGGTTTTGAGGAGGTCCCATTGGACTAGGGCCAAAGAGTAACCTCGTAGGGGATGTGTGGGAACAAGGACATGAGGTTATGTGGAAGGCATTGCACCGACAACATCAAGTTGTGCCACTTTTTTAGGTTGTTTATCGAATGTGGCAGCCATTGCATAAGCAATAAGCAATGGTTCAAAAATTAGCAACATCACAAGCTCAAACCTGTTTGGAATGGTCCTTACACCACCACATAGCAAATGAGTCCCAATGCCTTCAATTTGGATCTCTCAACTCAACTTGGAATCCATGATCTGGTAAATGTCAGTCAACCGAAGCCATATGAGCCACCTGACTTGGAGGAATCAGTTCTAGTCACATATTCACAGGCCACCATTCCGATCTTTAAGCCTCCTCTTCTAGAAGATACCCTTCTTGATGTCTTCACCACCACCACTAGGTGTTGTCAAATGACCACTTACTTGATGAGTTGCAAAGGCACGTTGCCCACTCAAGCCATGTGGCTGCTGTAGTAAGCATTTAGGGAGCATTTTCCCTCTCTCCAGTAGAAATCGGGAATGATTTGCTTTGAGTAGGGGGGGGGGGGTTTGATGAGACTTAGTCTAGCGAATGTATGTGAAAATGTTATTATACATGTAATTTATCTAATTCACTATTATTTTGTACTTATATTATCTCTCATCCACTTTATTAATATTTTATTGGAGATTTGGTCAACTGTGATTACTGTCCTGAAAGTTCTGTACTGTATATATAGTTAATATAAATGACTGTAGAACATGTTTACAATTGTGGCAATCTTCTTTTCTTATGATGGCATATTGGCCTCTTAATTTTTACTTGTATGTATATTTCATCTGCTGGAATTCTGCTCATGTTGGGGCATATCACATCACACTGTAATTGCCTTTGTTTTTGATTTACGTCATTCCATGGCATCACAAATTGTACCCTTTCTATAAATGATCTTGGTGTCTTAGATTGTGAGACAAAGCATTTCTACTTTTTTGTCTCAGATATACATCCTTTTTGCGAAATTCATTTCCAGACGCGTGCCATCTCCAACACTTTATTTGCTGGTGGATAGCTTCCATGTAGTTTCTGTTCATCTATGTCAAATAGAGACAAAAAATGACATTTACTGGTTTTCACGCCACACTAACAAATATTTTTCTACTTTCTGGCACTATAAATCATTTCTTGATGATGCACCAATTGTTACTGTTATTGGTCTCCCATAATCTTGCTTTGCCAACTTGCTAATGTGATGTTGCCACATGCTTGGCTCTTTTGTTTAGTCTCCTTATTATTGCCTCTTTACTACAACTTCTAATGCTAGTGCCTGTAAAAATCCTGAGAGGAAAAGACCCCAGACACAACTGTAATTTCTGCGTTTAATTGTTTTTCTCAGTGAGACATTTTATCAAACAGTTTAGTGACACACTGCTGTAGATGCACTTTTCACAATTTTAATTCAAATAACATGCACAGTGACCATTACATAACTTGGAAAATGCTTCATAACCATCAAATATGATTTATATTAAGCCCAGAAATAAACTTAATGCTGATACAATTCTGAACAGTGGTGAAAATAATCATGAACATCAATGAATTTAACTTAATATTATAAAGAAATAAATTATGGGAAGTACAGTCTTTGAATTAATTTGCAGCTGGGTCTAAAATGAGAATGGAGCAGTAGCACCTATTTTATAAGCTTGGTTTATCAGACCAGCATTTTCTTTAAGTTCAGCCACAGTCCTTTCAACCATACAGCCCAGAAATCATCCTTGACAGGGTACGCAGCTCCAGAAGCAGGGCACTCAACAGCACGCGTATACACAGGGAGAAATCTTTCCTTCTTTAATGTCTCTTCCGAGCACTCTTGGCCAGCAACAACAATGGAGTTTTGATCCCTCTTTGTGAGCAAACTTGGTCACTGTATACTCAGAACTTGGCCTATTTAGCTACAGCAAAACTCGACCTTGAGGTTCAGCTATTTGTTCCCTTTCCGCAATGCCTTGAGTCAGCGGATTAGCATACAAATTTGTCCTCTTTCTCTGGCAGTGAACTCGGCTAGGGGCACAAAGAAATTCAGCCAACAAATAGTGAGGATAACTCGGCCCTTTAAACTGAAGGAGATTCATCCTCTTGAGAGCAGAACTTCGATTTCAAATGGTCACAGAGCACACAATTTCTTGTGCTGTAGGAACTCATCCCTGAATGCCCTAAACGTCGACCCATAGAAAGATGGCTGAACTAGGGCCTCTTCTTTGGCAATGGCTCCTTTAGATTTAGCTTGAGTCACCACCTGTGAGAAGAAATATAGAAATTACAAACTCAGGAAATAAAATCAACTGATAAAAGCTCTTCAAGCCCAATATCTCCTGCAAATCATTTTCTCCATGAAAGCACAGTGGTGAAATCTGAGTGATTTCAATCTTGGAACCAACTAGGGTGTCTAGTTTCAAACACCGAAGCTAGATATGGCGGCTAGGGTTTCTCAAACTCTAAGCTTCTTTCCCAAAATTCTCTTAGAGTTCTTTTTCTCAAATGCAAGTGAAAGAATGAGAGACCCCATCATTTCCCTTTTTATAACTCACTTCCCTTTCCCCTCTGTAGATCTTTTTGCCCCGATTCCAACGAGTTATTACACTGAGGTGTGTCTCCAAGTAATCAACCCCAAATAGCACCTTAAGTGTAAATAATTAAAATATGCTTGTTAATAACCCGTTTTACGGGAATCGCCGAAATGTAACAGAACCAAGAGCGAATCGTGTGGAGCAATCTGATAAAATATGGTGAGGGATGCCACTCGGACCCCATAAAACTCCTCCAAACTCTCTGGGCCCACTAATAATATAATCTTGCTCCTGTGACCTGGCTGACATGAGCTCTAGAGATCCCTCCTAATCTCCTCACAGGGTAATCCAAAAATTGGGGACATTACAGTTAATTCTATTCTCTAGATGCTAACATTTGCTTGCATATTCATCTCTCAAGATGCTTGGATTTTACAATTGTCATTAAATGCAGATTATGCCCTTTTTGTTCTACTATTGTTGCGAACAACTTCAAATTCAATTCACACCTGCTTTCATTCCTATAAAACTCAACTCAACCTGTGACATTTTTCGATTGCTGCAAAACTAGTGACCTTAGGCCCTTGATCTTATTGCACGAACATTGGCTTCCTCAATCATTGTCTCTTTTTGTCTTTGACACTCCTTCAATCCCTGTTGGTTTATGCAGAGATGCAATCAACAATCACTATGCCCAAAAAAACTTCCTGCAGAATTTGATGCTGATTGACAGTGCACAATTTATAAAATTTGATGCTGGTTGCTGTTTTCTGTTATATTTTCTACTTATTTGTCAAATTTTCTCTACTGTGCCTTTTAATTTGCTTTTAAAGTTTTATGAAACCAAGTTTTTCTTTAATTCTTTTCAGTGGCAACACACAACAAAAAATTATGAAATTTAAATGATTTACAGTTGACCTTGACATCTTCTTTACTAACTTGTGATCTTCAACACTTGTTCAGATTTGTCACCTTCAATTTCTGTGGTGTCTCTCTTACAAATTCATCTGCTTTCTCTATGCTTACTCCTGATGATCTTGTATACCTTTTTTTTTCCTGAGGAAATATCCTGGTAGATCCACCTGAAGGGATCACATCCTGCCGGCTTATTAGCAAAGCCTAACCCTGAGCGCATCAAGGAGAACTGACCCCGCGACCTCCCATTAGCAAGGTGCTTTAGTGATAGGAACGCGACCAATTGTGCTAACCCTCGAGGCTGATGACCTTGTATACTTAATAACTTGTCACTGATAAAATGTTAAAACATTTGTGAGAGGAGAGAGATGAAATAGATAGAAACATGATGCTTGGATGATGGTTCTGTTAAATATGACTTGCTTATATAATGGTGATGATGACTTGCTTATCTGATTTATTGTGATGGTTGTCCTGACTCCTAATTGCTGATCTAATCATCACTTATGTTATTTTTACAAGCATAAACATATTACAAAAATGTCATTACATCATAAATCCAATGTAACCGATGAACACCTGAAACCTAACTATAAAATGGGCATTGATTCTAACATTTTTAATGTTCCAGAGTGACATGCTTGATTCTATGAAAGTAATAGACAATTTGAAATTCATGTATCATACTAGCTCAATTGAATGGTGTTATATTAGGTAATTAATGTGATTTGGTCTTTATGTGCATATTACCAGGTATGATAATCAGATACAATAAATTTGGTTTTAATATCATGTTAAGGTTGACCGTTGAACTGATCCATAACTTTGGAGTTGTTTGTATTTATGTAATGAAATTTGTTTTGTGCAGTAGCTGAGGGGCAATGGTTGAAGCAGTTATCCATCTCTCCTTATGCAGGTAGGGCATATTTATTAATTTGTTGTTTCTTTTGTGATTTTGATGAAACTGTTATTTACAAAGAGTAGTTTTTGCATTGTTAATAATTATTTTTTCTTTCATACGTAGAAAGTGCTCTTTGCTAATTATGCCATGTAATTAGTGTTTTGATTTGATGCCTTGCCATGTTACATTGCTTACTTTTGACTCTTGAGCATAGATATTCATTGTTGTTACAAGTTAGAGTAAATAGATAATGTGTGTGTGACTTAAATAAATATGTAGCACATAAAGTATTATCTAGGAGAGTATGAAGAATGACATTCCTATTGATTAATCATACCAGTTTACAATATGTGCATAAGATGATCATTTACCGAAGGGTTAGCTCAATTGGTTGTTGCCAATGTTGTTGGGCATTTAGCTAATTCGATGCTTGTAGGTGCCTGGTTCAAATTTCCTTGGGCTAGGTGCACTAGTCTATGCTGACAGGTTCATTGGGGATGCCATCAATGAATGTGGGGAAGCATCCCTTGGGTTCTCCCCCCTGTTGATTTTTCATAGTGTCTTCTATACTTATAATTACTTCCAATGATTTAGTTCTTTTTCATAATCTTATCTATAATTCCATCATTAAGAAATTACACAAAAGACATCAACATTATAGCATTTATGATAATAGGATCATTAAGAGACAACCAAACAAAGAACACAAGATTTTTACCCTGGGAAAACCCACTTGGGGGAAAAACCCAACAACCTTCTTCTTAGAGAAATATTTATTTCAACAAGAGATGCATCAAAGTCAAGCTTGTGGTCACACTAACCAGCATGATGCCATCGCAAGACAACCACAAAGATGTCAAGACAGACCTCCTTCACTTGTCCACAAAATCCTCCTTGAGTAGCTCAGTCAAGGTCTAATAGGGCTGAGTTTCGGCCTGCTTCTCTTCACAGAAAGGTTCAGACTTGACCTCAGTCTCACCACAGAAACTTCAGACTTAATCACAGACTTTACTTCACTGAAGATTCGGGCTTGATCACAGCTGCATTCCATAGGAAACTCAGTCTTGATCACAGGCTTTACTCCTCAGAAAAATCGGTCTAGATCATAGACTTTTTCTCCTCAGAAACTCGGACTTGATCTCAGAAATCTCAGACTTGCAGCAGGAATTTCTTCACACATGCAGGAGGAATCTTCTTTCTAGATATCTCGGCTGGCTGCTTCTCCTTGTTCTCGGCCTTCTCTTCTAGTCTTCTTCACTCTAGATCAGAAACAAACTTGTCTTGTGAGAGATCCGAATTGGTGCTTTTGATGGAGAACGAATCACTTATTTATATGCACTAGAAGGGTTCCGGAATCCGGACGCGTGTCTCTTGGGGCAGAGCCGACTTGATCACATGTAGGCCGACTTGACATCTTGTGGTGTCTAAAATGCAAATTTAAAAATTCAATTTCCCACTTGTGAGAAGGCCATGAAGAACATGCCTAATAAAAATATTCTTTTGAGAAATCAATAAATAAATTCTCTTTTATCACAAGCGTGAAGAACATGCTAAATATAATTTTTCTTTCATCACAATATAATTTATATTTTATCTTTACAAGTACAAATTGTATATTTTGAAGACTGACCATAGCTACAAAATTCAACACCCCCAAGGTTTTCCTTGGAAAAAAGTGTACATAAGATGATCATCATAGCATATGTACACTGCTTAATTTCTTTGAGGACACCATTTTAAAATAGGGGCCTCTTTATTTTCTTGAAGATTGTACATGCATAATGGTTGGAGACAACTACCTTATCCCCCAACTTATCATGACTTATTAATCAAACTTAGTGACCCCCTTAACGACTTATGAAACAATTTATAATTTTCGAGCTCAACATAACTTGTGCTTCATATTTTGTCTAACTTAAAGACACTAAATGACAAAATATTCTAAAGACAAAATGGGACCATCACATCAAAATATGGGCTAACATTTGCTCCTTGTTCTGTTCTTGAGTGTTTTGCTTAAGTCTACATCTTAGACTAACATTCTTTTTGCTAGAGGATTTTTCTCAATGGAATTATAATTGAGGAACATTATAGCTGAAAGGGTTACCGTAATTTATTTTTATCAATGTTATTGGGCATTTGGCTACTTTCATGCTAGAAAGGGCCGAGTTGATTTGCAGAGGGAGACAATGATATTTCCTAGTTCGATTTGATTAGAAGTGAGGATAAAAATTTTGCTGGAGCTTTTCCGTTTTCAGGAAAGTAGCTGTAATTTCTCAATAACAAGTTTTGCTGAAGATATTATTAATATCAACCCTCAGATCTAAAAACTGGTTTTCCCCACATTGGGTTTTTTCCAGGGAGATTTGTCCAAAAATACTTCTGCTCATTGTGTGATTGGTTTTTCGCATTTTCTGCTGCAAATTTTATTTTGTGAATGGTGATGTTCATGTTGTTATTCATTACTTCTAGCAAAAGAATTAATTTACCGTGAATAGGAAATAATTAACTGGGTTAATAACACCTTCTGGGTAGCCAAAAAATTTCACATGGTATCAGAGCAGTGAAGCGCCGAGGTTATTGGTGATCTGTACGTGAGGGTTTCGAAGGAGAAATCAAAGGATTTATCACATTTTCTCTTCAGATCTATTCAGACTTATTGGGGTTTATTGTTCCAGGGTTTAAAAAATGGCTTCAACTGGTTTGAGGGATTAAGACAAACTTGATGGTGCATCTAACTTTGGTGTTTGGAAATCCATAATTTTATTATCGTTGGAGGAGCATGGATTGAAGGAGTAAGCTACGACAGTTGTTGCCATACCGACAGATCCCACGCAGTTAACAGCCTACCGTAAGGAGGATGCCAAGGGTAGGCATGTTATCCAAGACAAGGTTAAAGATCACATAGTTCTGCATATTGCAAAATTTGATACAAGCAAGAAGATCTGGGATATTATCCTAGAATTGTTCAAGAATGCTACTGTAAACAAGAAGTTGATTCTGAGAGAGAAGCTAAGAAACACCAGAATGAACAAGGGAGAAGGCATAGTCAGTTACCTCACCAAGATCAGACTTGTCAAGGATGAGTTAACAATTGTCAGAGAGAAGATAGATGATGATGAGCTTGTGAGAACTGCCTTAAATGGGTTCTCAAAGCAGTGGAACATGTTTTTCCTGTTGAAAAGTGTAACTAGGTTCGATCTTCATAATGACATGTGTAATTATGCTTTTATGTAATTGATGTAAAGAAGAAAAATAAAATTATGTTTATAATACTTGAATCATGGGTTTCATGATCAAGAAATTTTATTTTTAGTTAAAGCTCCCATTGTGAGTTGTTAGGTTTGGTCATCAAGTCATAAAGTTCATAGAATCAATGTCAAAGTTTGAAGACCCATTTTGGGCATGTAATCCATTGTAAAAGAAAATTCATTAGCCCTCCAAGACCTTGTCACAAGCTCTTCTTCATGTCGGCCTAAGAAGGTTTCTAGAAAGGACATGTCGGTCTAGATCTTAGTTAAGTCGACTTATTTTCACAGGCAAACCGCTATATATAGACAGCTCGACCTCATTTGTGGATAAGAATTTGGACAAGCAAATCTGATCAAGAAGTGCAAAGACATCAAGAAAGAAGCCTAATCATCAAGTGAAGGAGGGGGGAAGATGACCGAGCCATTTTTTGATTTGTCTTAGGGCTAAACTCTTCCACACGTGCGAGATAACAGTGATATCTATTGCAGAAAGGGCTGAGGTCTAAGTTGCACTGAAACAGAAACGGGAACGAATACGGATACGGGGTTTGAAACAGATACGGCAAATTTTCAAAAAATCTGGATACGATACGATAGGAAACGCCACGTCATATATATATATATATATATCAAATTTACATTGCCATTCATGATTCATATTTGAAGTTTGAGAATCTAGATTATATCTAAATAGTAAAAATGCATAATGATTAATCATCTATCATCAATGATCATCATGATATCATCTAGATTCTATCATCTATCATCTATTCATCAATTATCATAAATGAATTATGATTTATGATTTATCATCTATCATCATTATCAATTCAGCATATGCCATAAAGTTATTCATCTATCTATCATCATCAATTCAGGAATCAGCATAAAGTTATAATTTATAAATTGAAAATTCAATGATTCATAAATGATGATTCATGAATCATGATTCAAGTTCAACATATCATCAAGTTTTTGTTTCAATTTCAATCATCAACATAAATATCATTTACATATCATCAAATATGTCATCAACTTCCACATCATCTCCAGAAGTGGGAACATTGCTGCCATGTTCACTTGAAGATCCACCTATCGATGACTCCACATCAAACAAAGTCATATGAGCCCTCGCATTCACTGTCATATCCAAGTTAGGCAACTCTGGTTCCACATCCCATAATTTGGCGGCCCCAAATTTGTATTCATCTCTCTTGTGTGACAAAAGGCGAAGGTTTGAATGAACATACACTAGTTCCTCAGCCTTCTTTGAAGCCAATCTGTTTCGCTTCACTGAATGGATGAAGCCATATGTACTCCAGTTCCTTTCTGCTAAAGAGGAACTAGCAACCTGTGACAAAATCCTGATGGCCAAATTTTGTATATGTGGAAGTTTCCCACCATAGTAGTTCCACCAGTCAATTGGACTCATTGCCCTCTTGTCCCGCATACAATCAATATCAGAGCCCCAACCCTCTGATCCCACGAAATGAACAGACTCTGAATGAATCTGATGCCTAATTTCAGGATCTGTAAAAAGTTTTCTAAAAGCCTTTTTAAATCCTTGTGAGACTTCTGGGTCTTTGCTTGGTGCAGTTCTTTCTGGACCACTTAGCAACTCTGCAGCATAATATTTTGGATTCACTGCATAGGCCAAAAGGTGCAATGGCGTGGTCATCTTGTTCCACCTTTTGGTCAATATATCTTTTACTTCTCTATAAAAGATTTCATCTGGGTCATTCTCCTTGGCATTTATAACCATCCTTATCTTCTCTATCATGGAATCAATGCCTTCATACACCTCTCCCAAATTAGGCATATCTGTATCAAACATACAGAGCAAATCCACTATTGGCTTAGTAAATGCCAAAAGGTACTCAACCTTATCCCACCATTCATCATCAACAATCAATTTTTTGACTGTTTGTGCTCTATCAGATTGGGACTGCCTCCATTGATTCCAAAGAGAACTGCATACCATTGATTGTAATGCACCTTTCACTTGCATAAGCCTTGTTAAGACTATGATGTGAGAGGCAAATCGAGTCTCGACAACCTGCAAGTGCCAAATTTCCAATGTTTCAGTAAATTAAAAAATAAAATCATCAAATTAATCTTGATTGAAAACTATTATTTGATTAATGTTTAGGTACCTTAAGGAGCTCCAACTTTTCAAATTCTCTGTAGATGCCTTGGGACATGTGGTGGTTTGTGATGAATGCTTGAATTTCTTTTGCCTCTTAAAAAATAACACGAATCCACTCGATTTGCTTCCCCATCTTGCTCAACATGAGGTTCAATGAATGTACAACACAAGGGGTCCAAAAGATGTGCTGATATTTGCCTTCAATAATTAGGGCTGCTGCTCTACACACCGTTGCATTGTCAGTTATTACCTGGACAACATTTTCTGGCCCCACCAATTCAATTGCTTCAATCAAGATGTCAGCAATGAATTGAGAATCTTTCATCTGCCCCTCACAATCCACTGCCTTCAAAAACATTGCCCCCTTTGGGCTCTGAGCAATCACATTGATTAAAGGCCTATTCCTTTGATCTTTCCATCCATCAGAAATGATAGACACCCCTGAAATGCACCATGAATTACGAATGGGGCTTAATTTGGACTCAAAATCTAACTTTTCAGCACTCAACATTGTAGTGCGAACCTTCTGATATCCAGGGCTCTTGAACCCTTTTGGGGCTTCATTCACTGTTTTTATCATCTTTGCCCAGTAAGGAGACTGCACAAGGTTAAAAGGAAGGCCATTTGCATAAATGCATTGACCAATTGCTGCATTTGCAATCTCTCGAGCATCATTATTAAAACTCTTTTCAAGTGGTTCCAAATTAGACCGCTTGTTTGAACCAACAATTCCTGTTCCATGAAAATGAAGTGGATGCTTTGATGAAGATGCTCCCAACCTTGTAGAAATTGCCTCATTTGATTTAGCATCTGCCTCGTCTTGTTCTTTATGATATTTTGCAATTTTTGTCTTGCTTAAACCACTTCCATCTGTCCCATTCTCTTTAGGTGGGCCGCTGCAGATTCGAACCCCATTGCCTTTTAACCCAAGTAAATGTGCTTTGACCCGTGTGTATGTTCCCCTAAACTCTTTTTTACATTCACTGCAAACCCATACAGTTGAACCACCTCCTTGGATCTTCCCAACAATAGTTACATATTTCCAAAGTGGTGATTTTGGACCAAATTTAGGGGAAGATTCACTTCCATTCTCCAATGTCTGTACATCAGGAATCACTGAACTTGAAGATGCCATTGATGATGATATTAATCTGCAAAATAAAAATAAAAAACAATGGGTCACATTAACATACATGATGATGACGTATTTGACATATTTCAAAGTGAGATAATTATAGCTGGAAATTCACGAATTAAGAGTCAACGCTGTCCCTAATTTCCTTAACGCAGCCTTCTAAGTTCTAAGTTCTCTCAAGCCTTCAAGCCATCATTTCCACTTCAATTTGGTCAAATATTCAACTTCTAAGTTCTGGCCCCTGGGTTATTATTTGGTCAAGTTCTGCTAGCAGCCAAGCTTACCAAGTGCCATAATATATTATATAACTTTCTGCTGTGTATTTACTATTTACTATTTTCATTAATGTTGAGAACTGTGAATACATTACTAACTGCCCAGAAATTAGAATACCTCTGTCAATTAGAATACCTCTGTTACATTACTAACTGCCCATTTCCATTTGAAAGATAGTATAAATGAAAAGCATACTATAAAACTTAAAAGTTAAAACATTTAATCACTAATAAACTTTGAGGGAGAAACAGTTTTGAAATAAAATAGGCTGTGGCAAGTGCTATTACTATATATCAAAATTCTCCAAAGCACTTCACTTCTTCACACAGAAATCTTCCTAGAATTTGCAGCTAGAGCGAAGGAACTTGGAAGTAGGACTAAAATAGGACCAATAAAGAAAACGGAATGACATATATATTCATCAACCACGGTCCACAAGCAATAATCCATTACACTTTCATGTAAGTAGTGTAATTTGCTTTCAAACAAAGCTCAATCCATCACTCCTAATTATAAAATAAATAAATTAATCACTCACTTATACATTAAAC
Organism: Pinus albicaulis; assembly: GCA_034641835.2. Lineage (NCBI taxonomy): Eukaryota > Viridiplantae > Streptophyta > Pinopsida > Pinales > Pinaceae > Pinus > Pinus albicaulis. Next base: position 846,030,535 of record CM076569.1, on the reverse strand, counting down.
TTAAAGGTAGCATCTAAAATGTTAAAATCTTAACAATATATCCGTTTTAGAAAATTGTTGATACACCCAAATTGATCATCATATCCATGTGATTCTTTCTAGGTTATTTCTGAAACACACTACATTCTTGATAAGAATTTTGTTGATTTAAAGATTATGGAATTTTAAGAAACATCAAATTGAAGCTTTATTACATTTGTGAATCATTCCATAAGCACTTTAGAATAAAATGCAGTCTTCAATGTCTAATGAACGACTTGTATTTATTTAGCCTGTCATGTCTTACGTAAAGATTTCTTTAAGTTGGAGATATTTTGACATGAACACACATATAATCATACACCAAATCTTTTCTTATGACAGCCAAAATATTTTTGTCGTGGGATTTTCTCTTATTTTTAATAGCAATTTTCAAGTTGTAACAAGACTTGCATCAATTTCAAATAATAATAACAATTTATTTCTAATCTTAGGGCCAAGCCAGACACTAAATGGTGTATGAGACTCGAGAGCCCTTGTTTCTGGGACAAGGGACATCTGTGCAGCAATTGACTGTTAAATTCCACAGAAAGTTTCATACTCGTAACTCTACCTGTCTGGATTTTAATTTGTAACATTATATGCAAACAGATAGTGAACACTGAACTGTGACATAGAGGGGAAGATATTTCCATTCCAAGCGATTTTATCATTTTAATGTAGCCGTGTGAGGAGAAAATTGAAAAGATGGCTAGCCGCTATACCATAAATACTTAAAAAGAGTTCCAAAAACATACGGATAAAACAGAGCTGAGCACTTGTGGCGCGCAGTTGCTCTTCCTCTTGCGAGCCGCGGCTACTCTTCCCCTTCTGGCTGCTCTTGCGGTCACTCAAACAGCGAACTCGAAGTTGCAAACACTCTACAACAAACGTTAACGTTTTCCAGTGACCACTCACAATCTCTTACAGTCACGTCTCACAATCTCTTACTCGGAACTCTGTTGCTCTTCTTTGCGGGCTGTTGCTCTTTGCGGCAGAGGCTAAGAAGTTAAAAACGAAAAATTCACTTTACAAATTACAAATGCAGCTATAATGTTCTCGGCGACAAAGCGAATAGGGTAAAAACGTTTCAAAAAATCGTGATACGTTTCAGATTTGGTCAAATACGTTTCATTTTTTGGACAATACATTTCTGTTTGGCAAATACGTTTTCAATTTTTTTACAAATATGTATCCAAATTTTAAAACGGGACGGAAACGGGAATTTTCAGGAAAAAACGTATCCAAAATTTCGGAAACGGGGCAGATACAGATCCATGCCGTTTCAAAGGAGTTTCGTATGGGTTTCCGTTTCAGAAACGGGGATCCGAGTTTCCGGGGGCCAGCCTTGGCGTTTCCGGCAACTTAGGCTGAGGTATTACAATCATCTTGAGAGGGTAGATTTTGGAAGGAATCAAGTGAATCCTCAAGCCGAGTTGAGGAAGATTAGTCTCCATCTCAAGCGAAGGAAGTTGAAGGTAAAAATCTCAAGTACAAAATCTAGGGTTTTTGAATTAGAGCAGAAAGTTGCGGATCTATTCTAAGGGACCAAAATTCTAAAGTTGAAGTCAAGAAGGAGGAAGAAGCAAGGAGTTTGGATATCGTTGACTCAAGGAAGAATGAACTCATCAAGGAAGCCTTGTGAGTTGGTTTTGGAGAGGAAAATAGGTCAAGGGTCTTTTCTTGGTCTTGGTATTCGTCAATTGAAGTCTCCATAAGAAGAAGAATTCATTTGGGTTTTTTCTCTCAAGTTGGAGAGGTTTTGGCCCTTGCTGACCACCTATATTCTGTGTCTCTTGTCTCTTTATTGTTGATGCTTTGGTAGCTGTTTGATGGAGAACATTATAATAATATAACTAAAGAGAAGATCCTAATCTAAAGAAGTAAAAAGACATTCACAAGCAGTTATCATTAATAGAGAAGTAACCTAATCTTGATGCCCTAGATTTTTAAACATTTCCAAGTGATCAATGGATGATATGACCTGCCTTACTGGGATTGTTTGTGGAGCGATTTCACTTATGAAGAGTTTAGGTTGAGCCTTGTCAGTGGCAGTAGCAGTGAAAACCAAAAGTGTGAGGATGATGAAAATGTTGCTCTTGTGGGAAAGGGCAAAGCTAAGAAGGGCCTAACTCCAAAGGAGAAAAGTAAAAGGACTTGAGTAAAATCAAGTATTTTGGATGAGGTCTACATGGACACTATGTCAGTCAATGTCTGAACAGGAGGAAAGGTGATAAAAAGAAGCACCAACAGACAATAGCTTCAGCGGATATTGACGAGTTGTCTTCAAGAATAGAAGATGAGTTCGCTCTCATAGCTTGTTTATTTAGCTCAACCGCCACAAAAGTTTGGTATATTGATAGTGTGGTGTCATGTCATATGACGGGAGTTAGAGAGTATTTGTCCAGCTACAAAGCAAAGGGGATAGGCTTCTAGATTCAGTTGGGAAATAATTCCAATTGTACTCTAGTTGGGAGAGGGACAATTACCTTTCATAGGAGTGAGGCGAGAGTACTCATGTTACAAATGTGTTGCATGTGCCAGGTTTAGAAATGAACCCGATTTCAATTTCTACTCTTCAGGATAAGGGGTATGACTTGTAGTTTCAAAGAGAGAAGGTGTACGTAAAACACCAGGATTGGAAGTCAGTGAAGGAAATTGGAGTAAGAAGCAACAAGTTGTACAAGTTGCAGTTGGATGCTCCAAAGGCACTAGTGAGCAACAATAGTAACAAAGATATGAGAGAGTTATGGCATAGGAAGATGGGTCATATCCATCATGGAGCACTTAAGTTGCTCAGAGAGACCATGATAGGTGTTCTAGAAGTAAGCACAGAACATGTTGACAGGTGCAGTGGGTGTGTACTTGGGAAGTTTGCAAAGGCAACATTTCCACGGAGTGATAGTAGAGCCAAGGGCATGCTAGATCTGAATGGATACAATTCTGATATTTGTGGACCATTGTCCACGATGTCTCTTAGGGATTTTGAGTATTTCGTGACCTTTATTGATGACTTCTCCAGAAAGACTTGGATTTACTTCTTGAAGACAAGGGAGGAAGTCTTCAGTCGCTTCCAAGAGTTTAAGGCTCTTGTGGAGAACTTGACAGTGAGGAAGATAAAGGTTCTTTAGACTGATAATGGAGGCGAGTACGACAAGAAAACCTTCAAGGATCTCTACGCAAAGGAAGGAATCAAGAGGGAATGGACAGCTCCGTACAACTCACAGCAATGTAGGAAATACTGATTTGGAAATACTGAGAGGGGGGTGAATCAGTATTTCCTTTTCTTTTTACAATTGATTAGATTAATTCACTTCGAGCATTATCATAAACATTGACATCATCACATCAAGTGCATGGTACACAGGATGGGCTCAACAAAAGCTCTGTTATGTGATGTACAATGTACATACAACAATTTACTAGGAAGGCCTGGATAGAAGTGAAATACTCCCTAAGGTTTTTCCAGCAAGCCGAAAGGAAGCAAA
>CM076569.1:845318768-845426929 GCA_034641835.2 Pinus albicaulis | reverse complement strand
TTAAATCTTCAGCACAAACTAACCAAGAAACAAATGTCTTCACCAAACCTCATTGATTCTTCATGTATAAGGCAATTGTTATCAAATCTCATAGATTCTTCATTGTATAAGTAAATTGAGAGTAATTTTGTATTCACTAATCTAATAGTGGTAACTAAAAGTATTTAAGTAATATACTTTACATATGATTTTTTTTAAGGAGATATATATTTACATTTTATATAATGAATCTAGATTTTGAGAAGGCTAAAAATCGCTACATTATTATAAAGAAATATTTATTATAAAACCATTACATAATTGTAAAGAAATATTTATTATGAATCAAGTTATGGAGAAAATAATAATTTTCTCAATTGAATTAAAACATATATTTATAAATAAACGACTAAAATTACCTTGTGGTAAACATAAAAAGACATGGTTAATAAAAACTTTGCAAAATTAAATTATTAATTTGCAGATATTGTGATTTATAATGGGTTATCACCTAGAGATTCTAGGAGGAAGTGTTTTTTGTCTTTAATAGTTTGTATTCCACGTACTAAGTTTATGGTATCCATTAAATCCTTTCCTACCCCATCTATTTGGTACTTATAAAATCAATTCTCTATTATTTTAATGTATTCTTGTTGCTAAGATTGGACTTTATTTTTAATATTTATTCCCTCTTCTATATACTTCAAATATGAACAGTAAATTTTCTTTAGAACAACCAGATATTGTTCATGAATATCTTAAAGTTGATGAAAGATCTTGGGTACTATTATTTTGAAATTGATGCCTTTTATTTGAACTAGTACTAACTTTGAGCTAAATCCTAAATGGATATGCCACATTGTTTTCAATAAGTTTGAAACTAAGGAGGTATAAAACAAATGATATTCAAAGGAAAGAGTACCTATAAATCAAAGATGCATCCAAGTAATTCTAGTGCAGAGTGAGGGAAAAGGCTATCACATCCACCTTGAAATTATTTCATCATGTTAGTCTTAATCACATGAATTTGTAGGCATGTCCTCAAGGATGTAACTCATTCGGTCATTAACTCTTTCTAATAAAAATATTCAGAAAAAAATATGGTCAATAACGCCAAGGTGATTATGTTGCGTCTAAGTCTCCTAGTCATTACATGGTTTTTTGTTGTTGTCTGGTCAGATTGACAAGAGGACAAGATACAGAAAAAATTCCTCCAGTGCAGACGAGGTACACAAAATCCTCTGATGCTCGATAATCCTACAAAAAAAAACAAAAAATCGATAAAAAATGAATAGAAAAAAAAATCCAAAAAAAAAGAATTAACCCTTCAAATTTTCCTCCAACACAACAACAATCCTACCACAAAATTTCCAATACAATTGTGAATGAACAAACAAAAAAATTTCGAACGAACAACTGTCAAAAACTCTATAGTGGTCTCATGGTCTCTAGAGTGTATTGCAACTACACAGCTCCATGTTGTACACAGTCCCTGATGAAGTGACACCTGATGTCAATGTGCTTCAACCGATGATGAAACACAAGATTTTTAGAGAGCTTGATGAAACTCCGATTATCGCATAAGATATTGGTCACTTCTATTTTCTCCTTTAGTAGGTTCACAAGAAATTTTCAAAGCCATATGACCTCACACAAAGTTGTGCTAGCTTCCATATATTGCGCCTTTGTTGAGCTCAGTGCCACAAATTTTTGTTCCTGCTGCACCAAGAAGTCATTACTCATCCTAGACTGAAATAATACCCACTGGTACTCTTTTGATCTACTAGACTCCCAACCCAATCTGCGTCGGTGAACCCACTCAACCTGACATCACTGCTATGAGTGTACTTCAATCCAAGCTCAACTGTTCCTTGAAGGTACCTGAGAATATACTTGGTTGTTGTCCAATGAGCCCTCTTAGGTTCTACCATGAACTGACTAAGGGTATTTATATCATAACAGATGTCTGGCCTTGTGTTTACCAGATACATCAACGATCCTATGAGCTACCTATACAGAGTAGGATCAACCTCATCATATTCATACGTGTCTATTTTCTTCCAATTAGTGATCATTGGAATCGTCATGGGTCTACAATCCTCCATCTGAAATCTCTTCAGAATATCTGTATTATATCTTCCTTGACTAAGAAAGATCTCCCCCTTCTACTGCCAAACTTCCAACCACAAAAAATAGTGCATGAACCCTAGATCCTTCATGTCAAATTCCGCAGCCAAATTCTTCTTGAAATCTATGATGAGCCTCGATGATCCTGACAGAGATATATGATCTACATATAAAACCATTATCAGGTGCTCACTCCCTACCCTCACATAGTAGATATTGGGATATGCGTCACTCTTGAAAAATCCCATTTTCTGCAAGTAGTTGTCATTTCAACCATACCAAGCTCTAGGAGCTTGCTTTAGTCCATGCAAATATTTATTTAGCCTGCACACATGAGTCTTATGATCATGCATATCGAAGCATTTTGGTTGTTCTATATACACATATTCCTCTATCAACCCATTCAAGAATTCCGTCTTGACGTCCATCTGGTGAGTCTCCCATTCCATCTGCACAACAAGGGATATCACGAATCTAATAGAGTTATATCTAGCTATTGGGGTGAAGGTTGCTTCATAATTGATCCCTTCCGTCTTAGCATACCCCTTAGCCACAAATCTAGCTTTAAATTTCTTGATGCTGCCATTTGCAGCATATTTGACCTTGTAGATCCACCTTGATCCTACAACTGATCTCTCATGAGGTCTGGGGACCACTTCCCAAACATCATTCATCACTATGGAACTGCACTCTTCCACCATTGCATCTACCCACACCTGGTTCTAAGCTGCTTCTCGAAAACTAGAAATTTCTTTGACTTGTACAACCAATGCTTGATACCTCTCAGGTTTCTTACGCTATCTCTTCTCATTTCGGGGGACTCTGACAAAGTCTTCTAGATCTTTCAGAATTTTTCGTATCTCCATGCTCGTTCTCCCACTAGTGGTGGGTGGATTCACCATATCTCCCTCTTGCAAGTCCTTGGGAGACAAGTCCCTTGTATCCCCATGCCTTGGAGAGGAAATTGAATTCTCTGCCACTGGTTGTTGAGGTTGAACCAGCAGATCCTCCTCAGACTACTTAGTAGAAGGAAATTCATGGGATCTTCTGAAGTCCTTCTCCTCCATGAATTTCACATCCCTATGCATTACAAATTTCCTACTCTTGGGAATGTAGATGTGATATTCCTTTGCATTCTAACTGTATCCTACCACATACCCCTTTTCTGCAGTCATTTCCAACTTCTTCCTCTTCTCACTAGGCACATGGAAGTAAGTTATATTGCCGAAGATCCTAAAGTGACTCACTTCAGGATTGTTGCCAATGAAGACAATTTACGGTGTGATATTTCCCAATGCAGTGTGAAGATTCATGTTCTAAACATAGAAAGTTATATTACAAGATTCAACCCACAAAAATTTGGGCATGTCTTGATCATACAACATCGCCATTGTAGCTTCGAAAATAGTTTTGTTTTTCCTTTCTACCACAACATTCTTCTCTGGATTGTATGGAGTTGTCCACTCTCTTCTAATACCTTCCTTGTGTAGAACCCATTTAATTCCTTGTCTATGTATTCATCGCCATTGTTTGAACGCAACACCTTGATCCACTTTTCTGTCAGATTTTCTACCAGAGCTTTAAAATTGTTAAACCGATTGAAGACTTCATCCTTGGTTTTCAGAAAGTAGCTCTAGGTGTTCCTAGAATGGTCATCAATAAAGGTGACGAAGTAGTACTTGGCACCACTAAGAGCTCTAGTGGAAATGGGTCCATATATATCCACGTGTATCAAGTCCAATACACCCTTGGTCCTATCATTTCTTCTCTAATATGTTGCCTTGGCATATTTACCTAATACACACCCTTTGCAGACATCATCCTGTTTGGTGCTCAGTTCTGGAACTCCTTTGACAGCTTTCTTGAGAATTTTTAACGCCCCATGATGAAAATTTCCCATTCTTCTGTGCCATATTTCATTCAGGTCTATTTCATCAGTGTTGCCAATTAGTGCCATTGGGGATTTGAGTTGAAACTTGTAAATTTTGTTGCTTCTTACTCTGATCTGTGCTTTCTTCTTCCAACTAGGGTGTTTGACGTAAACCATGTTGCCAATAAAGTAAACGTCATAACCTCAGCTTTGAAGTTGATACACTGAGAGAAAGTTCATCCCCAACCCAGACACATGTAGTACATTAGTGGCTCGGATCTTGTTTCCAGCCTCGGTCTGAAATATTACGGTACCTCTTCCAATAGGGGTACATTCCGCTTTATTAACCATGGTTATTTTAAAATTCATCCGCTCCTCTCAGTAGTCAGAAAAACATTCACTTACTCTCATCATATGAGAAGAAGCTCCACTGTAAATGTACCAGACATCAAGAGAAGTAGTCCTTGACACACAAGAAAATTCTTCTTCAAGTCTGGATGCCAGAACAGAAACATCATGATCTATTTATTCTATCATGCTTCTTTCCCTCTCTAGAGAAATGCGTGAACCCTTTTGAGCTGCTGCTGCAATGTCAGACTTCCATCTACTTGTTGATTCTTTGTTCCTGTTACTCATATCTCACTCCAATACCATGTGGAATTTTAATTTGAAAATTCTACTGTTATAGTGATAGATTTATTTCTCCTACTTATTATTTCAATAAGTTATTTACAAAAATATGTCAGTAAATTTCGAAATAAATACTACTGAAACATTTATAATTATATAAGCAGACAAGTAAACAGTAAAGGACATAAGCATAATAATCAATCGCATGTACACATTTGTTTTTGGATAATTGTCCCCAGAAAAACCCAATGCAGGAAAATCGGTGCAGTAGATGAGGGTTTTATTAAAATTCTTTAGCAAATGAATCTTTACAAGGAATATATTGGCACACAAAATTTGAAGACACCTAAGACAAAATTTCCGGCTCCTCCTGACAACTCCCTAACACCTTGATCAACCTCTGATTCTCTTTGTGCCTGTCTGTGTGTTTCTCTGCACAGTCCCTGAGCTGGACTACATAAGTCTCTGTGGGTTCACTGTGCTATAGCCCTGTGCTACCTCCTGTGACCCACTGCGTCCCTTTATCCCTGATCTCGGTCATTGTTGACTCCCTCCTCCTTTTGCTTCTACAACTCTCTACCATGAAACTCTCCCACTGAGATCAAATTCTATTACTTCAGAATCAATCTCCTTCGGGTACTGAGTTTATGCCCAGGTTATTTTCCAAATGACCCTCAAGCCTTATTTTATAAACTTCTCATTGATGAATGCGATGGCCCCAGTTAGAAGTCTAATCAATGATGAGATTAAAAAATTGACTTGATATTTGTTTTTAAGAAGATTCACACTCTCACTTATTTTTTTTTCTAAGTAAAAGTAATCTATTAACAGTGAAAAATTATGTACAACAGGCCATAGCCATAACATTGCCTAGATTTGTGGCATGTTTAACAGGAAAAACCAGAGAAGAACACTGCCCTACAGGAGGGAAACCAGTGTGAAATAGATAACTACAAAAAACCCACGCAGGGGAGTCATAGAGTTCAGAAATTGGATAACCAAGTTGGCAAAAAACTGTGACCTGAAAACAGAGACAACAGAGAAAAATAGAGACTAGCCCAAAAGTAAGGGCAGAAACAACACAAGAAAACTAGATAAGGGAAGTAGTGCTACTCATTAGGAGTTTCTTCTATGACCTTGCACCACCATTCATCTGGCATCCCATCCTTCGTGTACAAGTCCGCAATTGATTTGACCACCTGCCTGGAGGTAGAAGGGAGCTACTGCGGGCTCATTTGAAATTTGTCCTTCTTCTCATCGCTCACTTGACCATCATCCTTCAACACCTCGCGCGTGTGCTCCAAGCCTTCCCTCGCCATAGAAAGCTCCTGCACGTCCTTGCGTTCCAAAGTCTGTGTAGCTGTGATTTCCATCCCCTGCAAGCCCACATTCACACTGGGAAGCGACCCATCGTGCATATCCGAGGACAAAGCGGCAGTGTTGCTTTGCCCAGCAAAGTCAGAGTTGGGGGCAGCCTCACGTGGTTCTTCGCAGAAGGCAACAGTGATGGAGGCAGTAACTCGAAGACGATTGAGAGAACATTCGAAGGAGAAACACGCAGTGTGAGTCTGAGCAGGGATGGAAAGAGGGATGGGAGAATCAATGCGACGTCCAGAGCAGAGCCGACTTCCTCGCGGGGGACTGGTATGACTGTCAGAGTGAGTAGAAGACACATAGGAGGAGGAGGGTGAGCGTCGGAGTTGGCGACGAGTGGAGCCTCTGCGGCATCGCATCCGATGCCGAAGACGCGGCATGGTTTCCTGTGCGGGGGAGGAACCAGGATGCAAAGGAGTGGCCAAGATTACAGAGGATTGAGGAGCATGAGAATGCAAGGAGAAGGTGGCAAGAAAACAGACACCTGCGAGCAAAAGATGAAGATTTTCTCCAAGGTCAAGGAAAAAATTGAGCCTGCACCTCTTACCAGAGGATGTGTGCAAGCTGGAGAGGCCTGCATCCGGGGAGCATCTCTGAGCAATAGGCACATGAGAATTATTCAGGCCAGAGCATCTCTCCATTGTATGAATCCAAATGACAATGCAACGGTACACCAGCAATAAACCAGCAGTAAATTGAGTTGAAGGACGAGCCATCCCTCAATGAGCAGGATCATATCGGAGATCGAAACGGAGGTTGAGATGAGCGCCAGGCATTAATGCCATTAAAATCCAAGCAGTCCTGTTTAAGTGAGCTATGACAGTTTCCTCACGGTTGGGCATGCGGCTTACCGTCCTGCCGCACCCCCATCCCGTCATATTAATCTCTTGCATCGGCACACTTGCATGCGGGATCACACTCTCACTTATTAATACCCTTTAATTATTTAATTTCCCTAAGTTTAGACTTAAGGTCATAATTAATTATTTTAATAATTCATGAAACGAGTGGAATTTACACAAACGATTTCTAGGTTCTTTGGAATACTAATGTCCAAGCCTCCTCACAAATTTTGAGACTTAAAACACTTTATGATGCTACAAAAATCAACATGTACTTGGTTAGGTCGAGTGAGAATATTTTTCTCCAAGTGTGCCAAGTGGTCCTGGATGGTGACATTATGCATCCCTAAGACTGCGCGACTATTGAAGGGATAGTCGTGAAGTGCGTGGCTATCGAAGGAAAAGTCACACTGCGCGCTCAAAGCTAATGCTTCATGTGCGCGGTCCAAAAATTTTGCCTTTCGACCTTAGGAAAATTTAAATTTTTAGCTCCTCTAATGTATTTCTTCCCTGCAAATCTTTATCTATACCTTCTGCTTGACATTTTTTAATGTCTTCTGCCTGTACGGTTTTCCAGTGTTAACATGGAGCTAGTAAGGTAAACTCTTGTTACTTTAAATATTCAACACAACTTAACCAAGGAATAAATGTCTTCACCAAACCTCATGGATTCTTCATGTATAAGGAAATTGATATCAAATATCATGGATTCTTCATTGTATAAGGCAATTGAGAATAATTTTGTATTCATTAATATGATAGTGGTAACTAAAAGGATTTAAGTAATATACTTTACATATGATTTTTTATAATGAGATATATATTTACATTTTATATAATGAATCTAGATATTGAGAAGGCTACAAACCGTTACATTATTATAAAGAAATATTTATTATGAATCAAGTTATGGAGAAAATAATATTTTTCTCAATTGAATTAAAACATATATTTATAAAGAAACAACTAAAATCACCTTTTGGTAAACCTAAAAGGACATGGTTAATCAAAACTTTGCAAAATTAAACTATTAATTTGCAGATATTGTGATTTCTAATGGTTTATCGCCTAGAGAGTCTAGGAGGAAGTGTCTTTTGTCTTTTCTAGTTTGTATTCCACGTACCGAGCTTATGGTATCCATTAAATCCTTGGCTACCCAATTTGTTTGGTATTTCTAAAATCAATTCTCTATGATTTTAATGGATTCTTGTTGCTAAGATTGGACTTTATTTTTAATATTTATTCCTTCTTCTATATACTTCAAATATGAATAATAGATTTTATTTAGAACAACTAGATATTGTGCATGAATATCTTAAAGTTGATGAAATATCTTGGGTACTATTATTTTTAAATTGATGCCTTTTATTTGAACTAGTACTAACTTCGAGCTAAATCCTCAAAGGATATGACACATTGTTTTCAATAGGTTTTCAACTAAGGAGGTATAAAACAAATGTTATTCAAAAGAAAGAGTACCTATAAATCAAACATGCATCCAATTAATGCTAGTGCAGAGTGAGGGAAAAGGCTATCACATCCACCTCGGAATTATTTCATCATGTTAGTCTTACTCACATGAATTCGTAGGCATGTCCTCAAGGATGTAACTCATTCGGTCATTAACTCGTTCTAATAAAAATATTCAGAAAAAAATATGTTCAATAATGCCATGGTGATTATGTTGCATCTAAGTCTCCTAGTCGTTACATGGTTTTTTGTTGTTGTGCGGTCAGATTGACAAGAGGACAATATACATAAAAAATTCCTCTGACGCAGATGAGGTGCACAAAATACTTCGATGCCCAATAATCCTACAAAAATGAAAAATAAAAATCAACAAAAAATGAACAGAAAAACACAATCTGAAAAAAAAAAAAATTGACCCTTCAAAAATTCCTCGAACACAACAACAAGCCTACCACAACATTGCCAAAACAATTGTGAATGAACGAACAACTGTCAAAAAATCTGTACTCGTCTCATTACTTAGTGTGTGTGTCTGTGTGTGTGTGTGTGTGTGTGTATTCGACTGAAAAACCTGCTCGACTGAAAAAACTTTGTTTTGCTGAAAAATATAGTCGCTAAAATTTTCCCCCACCGGTAAAAAATTTGTTGCACGGTTGTTGTTAATTTAAACGACCAATTTTTTGATCGAAAGTTAAATTTAATTGTTCAGCCCATATATATATATATATATATTCGGCAAAAGACTTGGTCAACCGAAAAACTTTGTTTTGCCAAAAAATCTGGTCGCTAGATTTTTCCCCCACCGGTAAAAAAAATCGTTGCATGGTTGTCATTAATTTAAATGGCCAATTTTTTAATCGAATTTTGAATTTAATTGTTCGGCTGAAAAAAAATGAAATAAAAATAAATAAATAAAATTCGGCCAAAAATTTTGAAATAATTCGAATGAAAAAAAAATGTGTTCAACTGAAAAAGCACAATTATGAATTTTCCACGAAAAATCCTCACAAGGTGAAACCCAACTTCACATTTTCACCCATAATTTTTGTAATTTGTAGGAGGTGAGAGATCAAGTACTCACCCCTCCCTTGTAGGCTTCTTTGAAATACTTGGTTTTGGGAGTGAAATTGCTCAAAACCAGACTCTTTTACAAGTCACTCGACTTCCCTATAACACCTAGAAGTGATCCTATAGCACGTTGTCTTATCTTGTAGTAGATTGTCCTGATCTTGTAGAATTATGTCTTGATATTGTAGAAACACTTTCCACGTCCTGTAGCCCCTCTGCAATATTATATGAAAGCAATAACTTAGGTAGCTTGTCTTCCAACACCAATGTTGGGCCTCCTTAGCTTAAAATAATATTTTTTTATGTACTAATGAGGCTCAATTCCACTTAAGTTATTGGTGTTTGGGTAGTTGGCTCAGCGTGGTATATGATTTGGACCCCACATACTATGTTGACCCACCCTTCATAGTCATCACCTCCTTTTCCACATGTATGATAGGAAAAATTGAAATAATTATAGTTGATTGTCAAAAGGTGTTTGACACCACTCACCCATCCTTAGCTTATAAAATCTTTCTCTCATGCGTTGATAACACTTTTTAAACTAATATGTGCTTGAAAGGAAGGGTTAGGAAAGTGCATACCTAAGCCTACCTGATGATGCTTGTGCTGATGTGTTGTGGTTGATGTTTTTACCTTTTTATGCTTGCATGAGGTTGTTGAACATGCATGAAACTGGTTGAATTTCCTTTGAGGTGAAATGTGTTTTCTTCATTGTTTCATGTATTGTCTTGAATTTTTCTGAGTGTCTTTTTTTTATTGAAGGTTTATGATGCAGATCCTCCAAGACCGAGGTGTTATTGTGGATCATTTTTTTTTGTTTGTTTTTTGATCAGGGATCTTGTAGCAATCTGTAGGGGACCCTGTATTTGTCTAGAACTGGTGTTGGAGTCCTATTATGCTTCATGGTGCATATATTTCTTGATATGGTGCCTTGAATGTGGTCCTATATGGTATGTGCAGGCTGCTACAGGACTATGTGTCTTTCTGTCGAAGTCGCACAAACCCTTCTAGAACCAAAATTTTCTCCAAATGATCCTTCAAAAAATATTGTTAATTCATAAGGAAGTTGTTGATGAGTGTCAGAGAGTCTTGTGACGATGAAAATAGGTGGAAAAAGGGATGAAGGAATTTTTTTTTGATGAAAATATATGGGAATTAAGGTAGTAAAAGTGTCAAGTGTGATGTATGGATAATAGGGTTGTTTTGGGCTCCCTCCCCCATTCTTAAGTGAAAATCATCCAAATTACTCCTTTTTATGCCAATCAGAATCCTGTAGCAGTTCTCGGACAATCCTGTAGAATCCTTGTTTAACCCATATCTCTCAAACAAGATATTGATTTGACCTGAATTTTTTTTATAATTTTTTCATCATCCTTTTGTATCTCCCCATAAAACATCTTGTCCAATGAATGAATGAATGTTGAGAAAAATGGAAAATGGTTGTAGGTGATGGAGGTCAATTTCTCGAAAATTTTGCACTGGAATTTACTAAAATTTATTGAGCATTTTAGCATCATCATAATTCATATCCCCATGAAACATCTCAAAAAAGAATGCATATTTTTTTAGATATGTTAAAAACAATTGTTGCCTTGTTTATTTTGGAAATCATATAGAAAAACATAACTTTTGCGTAGCAGTTATTGGAAAACGAGGAAAATGAATGAGAAAGGAATGGGAATGATGGGTGAATGTTGGAAATGGATTAGGGTGATGGATTAACATGGCCTTTGTCCCATTAGAGCACCTGGGCAAAGGAGGTAAAAGCCCAAGTTTCACTTTCTTTCACTAGTTTCCAATCAAATTTTACTTTTGGTGCCAACCTGTTCTTGTTTCTTGCAAAGGTTGGAGAGCACCTGCATTCATCATAGAGAGATATATACGGAATTTTTTTTTTCTAGGCCTACTAGCTACCTCAATGAGGTTTTTAACCAGTGGGTTGGCCCAGGCGCCTCATGGAGGTTTTGATTAGTGAGCCAATCTCAGGTGCCTCAAAGGAGGTTTTCACTTGAGATTTTATTTTTTCCTCCTATTTTTTCTCTTTTTCCTCTTTTATTTATTCATTTATCCTACTTTACTTTATATATATATATATATATATATATATCAAGTATATTAATAATTCCAATGGAGCCATGTGCATAAAAAGATAATAGATAAAATCTTGTGTAGGGTCATAAAATCTGCTTTGACATGTTCCTAAATATGAGAGACCATCTACTTTGACTTTGATGATGTCAAACACTGTTGAAGAGAGTGGTGATCCTGCTTAGTGATTTTTAGAAACCAAAATTCAATATAGTTATGATGCCCTTGGTTCACTTGCTCATTTGTATCATTATGTATGCATTCTTCTTCCATGCCATTCAAATCTTCTACTCTTTTCTAATTAGTCCCTTCAATACATAAAGGATATAAAAAAATCCTTCAATATTAGGTTGCAATGGCTACTCTCCAACAAATGATTCTTCTGGATCTTATTCTTCTCGATGTTGTTCTTTACTGACATTAGGAGAATCTATTTTTTGCAATACTCTTCCTGATCTCAAATGAATACCATTTAGATCAATAGGAGTTGTTTGGAAATTTTGTATCTCAGCAATCTAAGTGGTTCGAGTTACATTTTTTGGGTTCAAAAATGGGCGTACATGTAGTTGAGTGGGAGTGGATCTTTGAAATGGATGTGGTTGACGCCATGGTTGTGGTGGAGGTGGATGGTATGGATAGCATGGAGTTGGGTATGGATGATATTGAGGAAAATATTGAGGATATGGTAGATTTATCCCATAAATTCCTTGCCAAACTTGATGCCAAGATTGAATTTGAGGTTGAGATGGTCAAGGCTTCCAAGAAAATGGTTTTCCCCAATTACTTTGAGATTCTTGTGTGTAAAACTGAAATTTTGAATTAGGTTCTTGCATCATACTCAGTTGACTAGGCTTCCATGATCTTCTTGGAGTTACATAACATAGTTTATTTAGTGACTGACTTGCTCCATTGTCCTCCTGGTAAACTTCCTTCAACCTTGGTAATGATGGGAAGTATTTAGTAGCCTATGATTTTGCATGGATAGCTAAAATATCAACATCCTCTTTTTTTTTATTTTTCAATCTTAACATTTCTACTTGTTCACTCAGATTGCTAAGAGGTTTCATTTTAAATTTATTAAGAAAATTTCCATGTTTATCTTGACTTACCAATCTCGATGTTGATTTACTTACTATTTCCCTTCCTCTTGATATGCGCTTGCATATTTCACAAATTTCTTCAAATGATAGTTTGCCTCTACTAATGAGATCAAGGAGATCAATCCACTCATCCCTAATTTCTCTAAGTAAGAGGGTTTTTAGTGTTTCAAATCATTATAAATGATGTAAATTTTCCATCTTAACATTATACATGAATCTCTCTATTAGATCCTCAAGGCTCTCATATTATTTTTTAGTCATTCTAAAGATTTTCTCTTTAAGATCATGATCCTAGTATCTTTCTAGAAATATCCTTTGCATATCATTCCATGATCTTATTGAGTTAGTCCCTAAAATCATGAACCATTTAAAGCTCTATCCTCCAATGTTGTTGGAAACAATCTCAATATTTAAGTGTTTAATAAGTAACCATAAGATCTACAAAGTATTTAAAATTCAAAGAGAAAGGTTTCTAGATCTTCTGACCTCATACCATGGAACTTGGAAATAAAATATGGAGGGATGTTCTTCATATGAACACTGGTATCAATATATTGAAATGGAAATCCAAGAGAATCTTCCTCAATGTCATCATCTCCATCCATTTCCTCTACCTTCTCTACCACCTCTTCTTCTTCTATCTGCAAAAGTGGAAGGTGATGTGGTTCTTACAGCACCATGTGGTCAAATGGGGGGGTTTTGGTGTTGAAGAATTTTTTTGTTTGGTTTTTATATAAGTTTTTTGAATGAGTATGCAATGCAAGATGCCTAATGCATTTTTTTTGTTTTTGCAGAAAATATGAATGTAGAAAATAAAATAGGAATCATTCCAAGAACAAGAGAGTGTTTTATTTCACACCCTCAATGGAAATAGTGCCAAAAAGTGATAAACCCTGGTATTCCAACAATAATGTTGCAACTCCCAAGGCTACCAACTTAAATTTTCAACCTGGGTTCATAAAAACTTAAAAGGGGTCGGAAATATATGTACAACATACACCTTCCTCTTCCTAGTCTCACTCCCTTTGATGCAAGTGAAAGAAGGAAATGAAACAACTTCAAAAGAGAAAATATCTAGGTAAGTCACCAATTATAAGTTGTAAAAAAGGTAAGTAACAATAATAAAATATATTCTACTTTTGTTGAAAAGTAAATCTAGACTAATTATGGAAATCAACATTCATGAAATCAGTAATGTAAGAGCTAAATGGTGACCCAACCAAGCCTAAAATCAACCAAAGTGGTCTCAAAGAACTCATAGGCTATAGATATACTTCTACCATTAATTTGGAGTGAATTTGGGAAAGGGAGATCTCGAAAACAAATTTCTACAACATTGTTACTTCTCGAGTTAACTTACCAAATACCCAAGAAAATCAAATGAAATGATAGGGTACAATTTTTTTTGTTATGTATGATTTCCTAGGACTCCAATGCAAGTGGAATCACTCAAAATTACCACTGCTAACATATACTAAAAAATAACAGGAAATTTCTACTCTAAAAACCGGAAATTCAAGAATTAGTGAACTAGTTAACCTATCAAATTCCTAACATGATCAAGTGAAAATTTTATGGGGAATTTTTTTTATTAAATAGAATTTATTTAGGACTCAATCCAAGTGGAATTGATTCAAAATAGCCTTGTTAACATGTGCTAAAAAATAGCAGAAAAGTACTACTAGAAACCAGAAATTTCAGAGCAATGAACTAGTAAGTTGATCTAAGTGCCCAAATTCCTAGGCTAATCAAGTGAAAATGTTGTGGGGTGAATTTTGTTATTAATTTGAATTTTTTTAAGCTCCAATATAAGTGGAATCAAATTGGAAGAATCTAATTAACACTTGCTAAAAATTAGCAAAAAATTACTACTATTTTGCTACAGGATACTTCTAGAAATTCCAAAATTGTGAACTAGTAAACCAATCCAAGTAGACCAATCATGGAAATGACTTTATAAAGTTGTTATAAAGATGCATCATTATTATGGATTCATAAATAAATTTCAAAATAACTCACTTCAATAATTTAACCGGTATAACCTAAAACAAATGAAACATGAATACTAAATACAAGAATAGTAAAAACAAGAATAGAAGATGCAAGAGAAAACATTCAAAGAAGATATAGAAATTGTACAACAGAGCTCTGAGGCTCCTAGGATGTCCAAGCCCAAGGATACTCAGATTCCTATGAAGGAAACCAATCTTTAGAAGCTAAAAATTACACAAAACTTCATTATTTGAGTCACTCTAAGTACATCCCTGCTAGAAATGAAAGTAGAGCTACTAAATAACAATTTTTCTCCACAATAAGGCTAAGAAATACATGCCCCTAGAGGAAAATTTGAAAGGGGACAACTTTCCCCTCCAAAATCCCTCAAAAAGTGGATCTGGTTCCCAGCAGTAGGAATCTTCATTTAATGATATGGAACACATTCCTAGATTTTCTCAATTAGTATAGCTCCAAAATCTTTCAGTAGCATCTTGTGGTAGGAACAAGTACCTAAATGATCTCATTCAGAATTTACTCAATATCCTCCCAATATTATACAAAAATAAATAATATTAGGTACATAATATGCAATTATCTCTAAAAATTCCTAATAACCACATTATAACTCAAAAATATGTCATCAAATGCAAAAAGAGAGGTTAAATGTGCTAAAGGATGGTCAGTTGGGCCTTAATTTGTGTCTAATTTGGAGGCCCATCACCACTCTCAAGAACAATGGAATTGTTGCACCCAATATTAATAATTCTTCCCCATAACTTATATAAAGTTCCAATTTGAATGCCTCTCAATAATTTTATTGATCCTCGAACCATCCTATAGGTATCCTTGTTACGTGTATTAATCCCTCTTGCGGACAAGAGCAATCTCCCTAGTACTCCAGTGAGTAACTAGAAACAAAGATCCATTTGAATACCTCTTTCTCTAGATTAATTGTATTTTAATATCATTATAATATTAAAGTAGAGAGGACATGCTCCTACCTTGAAATCCAAACGTTCGATGTAGCCCTTTGTCCCGCTGCTCAAAAGTAGTTCTCCAATGAGTATAACCTGCAATCGAAGACAAGAAAAATAGTCAAAGCATCTACAATATATAATAATCAAATAATAGTAATCCAACTTAGTGATAAAGGAGTCTAAGTATTGGCATTATTCCCATAAACATAGAAACAAAACAATGAGAAAAAGAGATCCATATGTATTATCTTAAATAGAAAGAGAAATCTTATAACTGGATGCCTTAATGTTGTACAGATTTCTCCCAGGGTCTCGAACAATTGTTATCCTTTAGTTTAATAAGCCTTCCTCTCTAAAATACTAGCATGATGTTATGGACAAAAAGATGTTATCTTCTGTGTGTCAACAACAACTCACTAGTGTAGAAAGTATGTACTTTATGAACTCTCTTCAGCTTAGAAACTATATAGATCAGTTTATATGATTCATAATCTACCCTTGGAGCGATAAAAAGGTGTCTTTTTAACTCCTAATTACCTTCACATTAATTATCAACCCAAGGACGACTTTTTGTTTCAAGAGTGTACTCAGTCTGAGGCGGCTATTTACTCAAGAGTAATGTTTGTGAAGATGTGGTATAGAAATACAAATGCAGAAATAATAAATGCTTGAAAAGAAATCTGCTTGAAAAGAAATCTAATTACAAATGATAGAAATGTAAAGACTACACTGCAGCAACATTGCTAGACATCGATTAGGGATGCAGTAGTAATAACTCTTTCCCCTAGAAATCAATGTGAGATGACCAAATCTGGGGACCTGGAATGATTAACTCTGCCCTCTACAGTTTAGAGATCTCAAAGCAAGTGAAAACAACTCAAAGGAAATGAAATCTAAAACGCAAACTGGAAAGGAACAACAATCTAAAAGCAATGAACAGGAATTGAATAGCGGCGTAAAATAAACAGTGAATTCAATTCATAACCAAGCAAACTAGATTTCTACTCTTTAATCCTGTCGACAGCCACGCAACAATCAACTATCGTAATTCATAAACAAAAGGAATAACAACTAGAATTAGATACAGAAAAACAACATTTTATAACAATTGAATCATGAATCATGCTTCTTGTAAAGAATGGAATAACAATGACTCTATATTTGATCCAATTAGCAATAACTCAATTCTTTAATTGTAATAAACGAACTTCACACAACAGAAATAAACTAATAGAAATACAAACAGCAGATCGCTCCACCAGGGCCGGGCCCTCAACCACCGGTGAAGCGTTGCTGTGCTTTACTCCAGCGCTTGAGAAATGGAACAACAGTGAACTCTTTTATTAATCAAGCATCAATAATGTTTACAAACAGCTCACACTCTCTTAACAAGAGCCGATGCACAATTCTGCAAATTACAATAAGAAAAGTCTCTCCATCCCTAATCATCCCCATCTCTGATCTTTGTTTTCATTTAAATAGAGAGAGATCAGAGAGAAGTTACAATAAAGATAAGTACAGCATGATTTACATTACAAAATTGGATTGCTTCTAACCATTTGATCAACAAGAACAAGGCGAATTTGGCTTTGCAGCTGAGATTTGGAGGACGGCCGCAACCACAGATCTGAGAAAATCGTGCTCAAAGAACCCTGCGAATCTCTCAACACAGGCCGAATTTGGGCAAACCGTTCTTTACTAAAGTTAATTGGGTCCATTCTGGACAAAACCCATGTTCCGGATTTTCCAGATTCGTCTTCATTTGCTCAGAATCTCAACCGCAAAACTGTCACTCCTTATTCCAGCGCATTTCTGAGTTGGCGCTTTTAATGATCAAATCTTCAATCTGGAAATTATCTTGGAGGCTAAAAATGGTGAATAATGTTATAACCAACTTATTAAAACTATCATTGATAAAATAATTCATAATCATCAATTTATTAGAAATAAAGGAAGATAAATAATATTCATCCATAAGAGCATAAATCATTTATAAAATGTATTTAAATAATAAATTATAATAAATGACGTGATGAAGAATGGTAGAAATGGGTGGAATAAGCGTTCACAAGTGATAATAATAATGGCATATTAACATTGCTGTGAACCTAAAACTTGAGCTCAATTTATGGGGAAAATGGAGGTAGTTTCAGTTCCATGAAGAGGGGGATGTATTCCTCTCATGAAGGTATTTGAGTTCCATGGACCAAGGGATAAGCTCCATGAGTGGAGGGATAAAGATTGAACTGGCGCGACTCTAGAGGCTTCCAGTTGTGAGAATATTCGACCAACTAGGCTTGTAGAAGTTAATTTTTTCCTTTTACTTGCTTTTCACAGGGGTGCACAGGTTTTAGTGGCAAAAAGTGCATGAGTCGCCGCAACTAATGGAATTAACATCATTGCATGCACAGGGAAAGGCTAGAAAAACCGTGGAGGTAGAATTTTAAGGGTTTTACAGAGCTTTTCTCCAATTTTCAAGACTTGATTCAGGAACATGAGTGTTTTTGACCTGTAAGGGAACATGATAGGGATGGTGATGAACCCATATGAATAGTCAAATTTCATGATGACAAAATGATGTGTAACATATTGCCCCCTAAAGTGCGAAGTTTGAGAGTTTTTCTGAAGAGTGAAGTGCTTTATCATTCCGAGGATTTTATTGGAGAAACCAGTTGAAAACCTTTAAAAACATTCAATGCAAATATATATTGTCATTGAGGTAGGCATTCCCATACTCAAATAAAAACTAACTAAATGTTCTGGTATAGATATGGTTTCAATATTACATCAAAAGTAGACAGTATGGACGCAACCATCTGTCATAAGTAGTCTACTGTGTCATGAATAATAAAACTCCTCGGAACCTGGATGCTGGAAACTAGATCCGGGGTCTTGATTTCTGTTTCTCGAACTAGTATGAATCTATCCATGCAATTGATTGTGTCAAAGTCGAATATGGTTGAAACCACTTTATTATCGGTTGATGATGTGAACTATTAACAAGTGTAAGAGAAACCACCAATAATGACAATGGCTCTCAAAGTACTTCAATACAATATATGAAGTGCGAATGAATGATTTGAAGTCGAACACTCATAGAATCATTCGATCGAAGGTCAATGATGAAATATATTGTCGAAGGCGAGAATCTTGCCATTAGGGCATGCAGATCCCAAGGTAATGATAGGATTATAGATCAACTTTCTAGATAATGAGCTAGCGTCAATAGAAAGTGATTATTTATAGGAAAGCCTACAACACGAAACCATTAGATCAAGTTTTGAAGAAATATTTTGCAAGGACTGACTCAGGGATGGTCAACGTGAATGGAGACAAATTTTTTCAATGAATGGTCTATTGAACTTTCTCTTGAACGCATAACGACACTGTAGATGGCTTGGCAGAATTTTACCTAAAGCTAATACCCAGAAACCGGCTGAAGACTTTCAATGTGGTTCGATTAACTGTTATACGAAGGATTTCCCAACCCAATTACAAGTGTGAAAAAGTGTCATGTTCAAGAGTGGCATGTTGCTTTCTAAATAAGGATGACAACTAGATTATTTTTATCTCTTTTTCCTCGACCATTACTGGCAAGTACCTCTTTATTTTTTTCAAGATTGAGGAGGATAACATTTTCTTATTGTGTGAGCTCATCCTTTGGATGAGTCCATATTAGTATTAAAATCGAACCCTAAGAAGGAGTAGTTCAGTCCCGTTGTGATCGACAGGTCCTTTACTATTAAATTTTAACGAGTCCAGTATAGGAATAACTCGATGTTTTTCAGGTTTAGGGAGTCAAAAGAAAAACATAAGTAAACTCCATGGTTGTTCTTTTTTGTAAATTTAGTCTCTTAGGCCCAAAAAAAGGATAAAATAATATAGGAGATAACTCTATTAACCATGATTATTCAACGTATACCTTTTTCGTAATTAGTCCAGTTCACTCCAGAAAAGGGGTAAACTTATATTGAATGGACGATTGTTCATTTACATTAACGAGTTCCAATAGTCAAGTACTCGACGAAATTTTCATATTTCGAGAGTCTGAAAAGGGCTTAAAAGAGGAATTTAGGGTTTCGTTTTTTCGTATTTTTGCAGAGTCCGAAAAAGTGATAAAATTATACTTGATGTCAAAATAATTATTTTCACCAAAAAACTTGTATCCTGCACAAAAACTCAAAATATTACAAATATCTACTTTCAAAAAGTAAAAATATTTAGATTTGACCTTTTAAAAGTGAAAAATAAATAAAATAATAATCTTTTATTCATTAAAAACTATAAAAAGGAGTTAAAATAAGTCATTTTCACCTTTTTTTAAGAACAGTGCACAGAGAGCTTTTAACCAAAAACTTCCGGAGCTGATATTAGAAGAACCGACCGTTCATTTCGCGAACCGTCAGAACCAGGTAATCCACATCATCCTTGTCTATGTTTTCATCTGTTTCATTTCTTATTTTAAGCTTTCATGGCATTTTTTAGAAGAAAAATATGTTTCAAAATCTGCCCTCGGGGGTGCACGGTTTCTCCGTGTGAAAACCGGCACCTTGATGAATTTTTAAAAGAAAATTCGTCGGGCCGTCGTGGGTTCTATGTGGAGTGTGTGCGGACAAACGCACTTTCTACACACAAAACCAACGCAAACATCGTGATCTTTTGAAAAACTTATATTTCTTCATAAAAAATGGTTCAAGTTTGCTCCAACTAATTTTAATTGTTTAATTTGTCGATTTGTATGCCTTTTAATCATGTTGGAATGGCGGGAACGAGAACATGAGCTTGTGGATAACAAAGCCATGGATGATCCAGCAACCATGCGTGCATTAAAAAATTGTGGGTTGTACAAGTTCTGGCCAATTCAAAGCATGAAGGCACAATTTTAGTTGATGACTTGGCTTGTGAATGCATGGGACGTGCAAGATCAATGTTTCATAATCGGTGACCACCGGCTTGAGATTAGGAAGACATATACTTCCTTACCATATTACCTCAGAGAGGGAGAAACTTTTCCTTATTTGGGACTAGACAAGGAGGTCTTCCCACTGCTAGCTACAAGGCTTAGTATTGTAGCAATAATTCAGAGTTAAAGGATGGTCGCATAGACATAAAAACCATCTTATGACTGGAACTTAAAATCATAGCATTCATAGTGACTAGGTTATGTGGGAGTGCATCTCCTCATGTGGCTACCAAAGCACAAATGAAAACTGAAATTGAGCATTTCAGAGGGAAATTATTCAACTGGAGTGAAGGAGTATTGGCCAATATGAAGGGCCAACTGACTAGAGCAAAAAATGGGAAGTTGAAAAAATTCGGACACAGTGCCATTCTTATCTCATTTTCTTTAGAGAGAATCCCACTCCTTTCTCCTCAACTGATTCTAATGGATCCTGGAAGTCCACAGTAACCTCGTATGGTGTGATGGGTAGCACTGATGGCTCGCCATGGTGGCTAAGGTGATTCAGTGGTTCGGTTCACTCCGGCTTATTTCATGTGGCTCAGGAACCAAATCTTCACTATTGAAGATTTTACTTATGTGGGAATGGACTATAAAAGTGATCTTGAAACATCTTTTCCACCAAGGGCACAGTGGGATGAGATAGTTTAGTGAATCATTTTGAAGTTTTTAATCTAATTTTGATTTTATTTTTTATCATCCAATACTGACAAAAAATTAAATGCAGATGTTATTCTGACATGACCAGCAGCGCTTCGTCGCTTTGACAGGCGAGAGGCACAACCCGTAGCACCCTCACAAGATGATGTAGTAGAGATCCTGGTAGAGATAGAGCACAACCTTGTGAGGTTGACCATTGATATTACTGATACAGGAACCGATGATATCCCTCTAAGGCTCTAGAGACACGTGACTGGTGTTCCAGGTTCACTCGGGAGATTTATTTGCAAGGTGGCGTGTGCTATAGTTTGTTTTCATGACCATCATCATGGATAGTTGATGGTCAATGTAGATCAACATTTTCTTTTTTGTATCAGTATCTTTTAGATCATAAGGTGTTTGAACCTATGATCACAGACGATGTAATATTTTTGGACACAAACTTATCTATCCTAATGATATTACTACTTTCGTTCTAATTGTCTTGTTCAACATGGATTGAATGTTGTTTTGATTTAATTTTTTAATGTTGAAAATGTCTATTTAAAACTCGATTAGCTAATGCATCATCCAATGTGTTTAAATTTCTTGAAATATGTTGATATTCAATATAATCAAATTGTCATTCCAAGAGACGAACCTTAAAAAATAATCTTAACAACATTAGATTTCTAATAGCATAAACTATGTTTAAATGTAATACAATGAGTTGTGAATCTAACCTAATGATCAAAAGTTGAATACCAAATGTAATGGCATCAGATAATAACTCAATGACTGCGCTATATTCTGCAATATTGTTTGTTGTTTGACCAATGCATATCCCATGAATAAAAAATAACTCATCGGTGGGTGAATAGAAAACCCAAGCTGTGGAAGAGATGTTTCGTGTACTACGATAGGTGCCATCAGCAAAATCATGTAATTTTTAAGGGATGTCGACATCTACAATATCAAGCATAATCAAGATAAGCAGTGATAGTAGTAACAGCAAAAACTAATCTAGGCACACTTGTCTAATCTAAGGCACATTGTTCTAAAATGTAACTATTGTACAAGTGAGATCTTCACACAAAAATTCATGCATAATATCTCTAAAGATAAAGACCATTTCTAGGTTTATCTAAAGAGACCTCGTTATAATCAATTAATTCATAGGCTCATTTTGCAAGCACACGCTTGACAATATAGGGACCATGACACATTGGTTCAAATTTACCAGCTTCTAGCTTATCGTTAGCTTGATCATATACTAAAACTAGGTCACCTTTTGAATGAATGCGAGGGTTAACACTTTGATCATACTGAGCTTTCACACATTTCTTCTGAGCTTTGGCAGTCAATGCAACGGTGCGCCGAGTCTCATCTAATTGTGTTAGTTATAGAAAGTGTTTCTCCTCTTCAGAGCTAGCTAGTAACAACTCAATGGCTAATTTGAGTGACGGTATTTCACATTCAATGGGTAACACAGCTTCTAAACCATAGACAAGTTGAAAAGGAGTGAACCCTGTAGCATTTTTCACAAAGGTACGGTATGACCATAATGCCAAAAAAAACATGGTATGCCAATTATATTTATGAGTCCAACAATCGTTTAATCATGGTGGTTAAAACCTTGTTGACAGTCTCGACTTGACCATTAGCCTGTGGGTAATATGGGGTAGAATTATCATGGCATAGTATAAGTTGATCAGAAAGTTCGGTCATCATAATATTTAGAAAATGACTCCCAACTGAGAAATCACATGATTGAATATGAAATTTGTTTCAATTTTTCCATCAGCCGTGAATGTAGGCATCGCCTCGGCCCATTTGGTAAAGTAATCTACGGCGAGAATAATATACCCATGCTCCCCGGCTGAGTGAGGGTTACATGTAATGAAATCAACGCCCCATTTGGAAAAAGGATCGACAGCAATGATTGGGTGAAGAGGAGATGGAGGTGCATGCATATTTTGATAAAAAATTTGGCAGTTGTGGCATTTTCAAACCGCAATGATACATTCTTTGAATAAAGACAACCAAAAATAACCAGTGTGCAATATCTTTTGGGTTGTGGTAAACCTAGACATATGACCACCACATGCTCTAGAGTGTCAATCATTCAAAACCATTTCAGCCTCTTCGTGAGTTATACAACGTCGAAAAACAAAATCTGCAGCACAATGATAAAGAGTGTCCCCAACAATATTTTATTGTTGGGATTGGTATCGGATTCTCTGTCAATCTATTCGTGAAAGCTCTGGGAAAAAGGTTTGGGTCTAAATATATATAATGATATCTCCATACCAAGGATCTAAAGTACTGGTTAGAAATAGAGATTCATCAGCAATAGGATTCTCTGCTACCGTTTCGGACTCAGTATTGGGAAAGTCACACATGAGTTCGGCAAACACTAGTGATTTTTTTGACTTGGACTTCTCGAACTCAAAATCAAACTCTTTCAAGATAACAATCCATTTGGAGTATTTTCCCCTAAGAAATTTTTTTTTTCAATATGTACATCATTGGGTTGCAATTAGATATCATTGTGGCTTTGCATAACAATATGTAATGACGGAATCGTTGGACAGCTTGAACTGCCGCCCAAGCCAACTTCTCTAGATGTGAATACTTGATTTCCATCGGGTTGAGATTCTAACTTAGGTAATATATCACATGTTCATTGTGAGATTCATCCTTCTGAACCAAAACCATTCCAATCGTGGAATCATAGGTAGCTAGGTATAAAAATTAATCCTAGCGGTAATTGGGCGAATACAAAAACGGTGCATGGGTCAACATGTTTTTAAGTGCATCAAAATATTTATCAGCAATCTCATCCAAAATAAATGGAAAATTTTGTTTCAACAACTGGGTAAAACCCTTTGTTAACTCAACATAGTTCAAGATAAATCTATATAAAAAGTTTGCTTTCCCCTGCAAACTCTGGAGTTGGCGAAGAGTGGAAGGAGGAGGTAAGTTGATGATAGCCTCAACCTTCGATGGATCGACATGAATACCATATTTTGAAACGATGAACCCAATTAATCGTCCCGATTGTACACAAAAAAAAACATTTATGTGGATTCAAACGAATTTTTTAATGCCTACATCTCATGAAGATAGCTCGTAAGTGTATAGGATGATCTTCTCTGCGTAAAGAATGAGAAAATAAGTCATTCAGACAAGGTTGTACAATATGTTTGATATCATGAAAAGCATAAGACATAGCTCTTTGAAAAGTTGCACTCACATTTTTTACTCCAAAAGGTAGCTTGCAATATGAAAATGTGCCCCAAGGACATATAAACTTTGTTTTAGGTTGACCGTTAGCGAGTATGTTGATTTGATTGTAGCCAAAAAAACCTTTGATAAATGAGAATAATTCGTTTCTATCACAATCATCAACAATTTGATCAATATAGGGTGTAGGATAGTTGTCTTTTGGACACGCCTTGTTAATGTCCCGATAATCGACACATACTCTAATAGTCCCTTGTTTCTTCGTAACGGGAACTATGTTAGGTACCCAATCCATCAGAGGAATAGGATAAATAAATCCTACTCATAATAGCTTCTCAACTTTAGCTTTGATTCCTGCAGCTTTCTGTGGATGTATTGGATGTAATCTCTGTCTAATAGGCTTAACATCCAGGTATGTCTTAATTCCATGAATTATAATCTTAGGATCGATACCTGGCATCTCTTCGTAGTGACCAGGCAAAAATGTCTCAAAATTCTTCAAATAGGGATTTTTAAGTGTTAATATCTTCCATTGAACAAGAAGCACCTATATTAATGTTTTCAATAATTCCAGGTTTAATCGATATGTCAATAGGAAATGTTGTATAAATATTTTCTAAATTTGTCTCTTTATCCGAATTTGTAATCGATGTGGGAATTTGTGGTTCCTTGACATAATCAATTGTAAAAATAGACGAAAAATCATTTTCAAGCTTATCGGGATTAGGCAAGAAAGAATATCGATGATGTATATCATCCCATGGTAATTCATCAGATGAAAAAATTTCTCGAATACTTTCATCATTTAAAAATACATGTTGAAAGGGATCTGAAAATGATGCCATGGTTGAGCTTGATATAGAAGATGATTCTTCATTGATCACATTCATTTGATCAGGAAAACTTGATGGGGTGTTGGAATATAATTGTATTGCTACATATGCCGATTCAAAAGGATGTAAAGGCATCTCGCTATTATAAGAGCCCAGTTCTGATTCTGAAGGCACAGTCCATGTGTCATCAAATGGTATTGTGCTTGATGAGATCATATTGATATTGGAAATTTTTCACGGTATGTTGGGTGGGAGTATAGCGAAAGTTCCCATGAGAGAATAATCCTTTATTAATCCTACACCAACATCTTTGTATGGGATAACCTATTTTCTGACATGTTGAATGCTATCTATAGAAGTAGGGTCTGAAGAGAAGTATGACAACTGGTCAATTTTAACAATCTTTCCTTTGTGAGGAAATATGATTACCCGAAAGACTGATGAAACAAAAACAGTCATTGCATAATACCAACTACAACCCAATATAAAGTTGTAATCAAGAGGGGCATCAACAACTTCCACCTATAGGTTAACGGTTTTTCCTTCTATTTCTATAGGTAGATCCTGGAGTATTCCGTATGGATGAAAACCTCTTCTGTAAAAGGCTTTAAGGATAGTCGGTGATTGGTTAAGTGTTGGAGAACCAAGGGTTTAAAAAAATTTAACAAAATTATACATGTAGATGCCCCCTCATTAATTACAGTATGAAAAACTCATCTTTATTTGACTAATACTGGAATCTAAAAATCCATTTGATGAGGGAGTCTACATACAAAATTTTCGAGATCAAAGACCATTAGGTTTGATTCTTGAGGATCAATAGCTCCGATAGCTGATAATATTAATTTCCTTTGTTCTGGATATGATTGTAGCACTTCTAAGGCTGACATTGTTGAAGGGGATATCACCAAATCTTCAACAATGTTGTAATTCTAATCAGCTCTAGCATGTGGATTGAAAGCCGATTTTCGAAATACACCTTTAGCAGGCAGTTTAATCACTAAATCAGGGTTAACTTTCTCGATTTGAAGTGGTTCAAAAAATTAAGGCGGTATGGCTAGTGTTTGAATAGAAGTTTCATTCTCTTTACCAATTATAGGGCTCTTAGATCCATAGCCTTGATATCATGTCGCAACCATGACCTGAGACATCATTAAAATATTTGCCGATGAATTGGAATAAGACCCAATCATTTTACTATATTGAGAGTGAAAAGGAACCTTCAAGACAACAGGTGTGGGTGAACCTTTGACAAATTTGGATACCTCGGACCAATGGGGACACTCTTCGGTATAGTGATCCTCGTCACAGATAAGGCAAGGATAACGAGGTTTCTGCTTTTCATCAATTGGTTCGGTTTTTTCTGTTTTCTCTTTAGGAGATGTATTTTGTTTATTTTTATTCTTTCCTTTCTTCTTATTTCTGGTTTTATCTTTAGTTGTGGATGAATTTACAAAGTGAATGTCAACAGAAGTTTCTAGGGAACAATCTCCTTTAGGTGAATCTAGTAAAGTTATTATGTGAGAAGTAGGTTTAGATGACTTATTCTTACTCTTTTTAGCACTAACTGTACCAATTACACCATCTACAAAATGAAAACCAAAAGGAGTTGCAGTAATTTGACCTGGGCATGGCAAAACATGATTTTTTTCATATAAAGTACCAGACTCCGTGGATACAAGGTCTAAGTATTGTGCTTGAGCTATGACATGTTCTTCTGTAATAACACCTCCCTCGGCTATGTCTTCAGTGATCTTTGGAAGTAGTGATTTAATGATTTATTCTGCCAAAATTTGATCCGAAATGAAAACTTTCACTAAACATCATCTACATCTCCATTCATGTATGTGATATGAAATGTATGTATACGTACTATGTTTTAATGAAGTTAAGAGTTCTGTGCCATTTTCATAACGAACTGGCAACTGAAAGTGAGTTAGGAAAGTTGTTGCTAACACATTGAAATTATTGAAAGAGCCATGTGGTAATTCAATATACCACTTTGCAGCTAATCCTATCAATGTTCTTTGAAAAAGTCTCAATCAAATGGAATCATCAATTAAGGAGTTGGATATGCACCAAAGATGATAAGTCATCACATGATTTGAGGGGTATTCTCCTGATTTTCCTTCAAACTTAGGTATATCACTGGGAAACTTATTTGGCATTTCCGGCCAAAACGGAAGATAATAAATCGGATCATTCCTGAGGCACGACAAATCTAGAAAGTCTAAAGTTGCAATAAATGGTAATCAACGGTTAGGGTCTTGTTGAGCAAACTAATGACCTTGAGGAACAATACCAATACCTAGAGGAGGATATCCAGGATAACCTAGAATAGCATGTGAAGATGGGATTGGAATACCTTTGGGGTATCCAGGGTTATTCATACCAAACTAAGGTTGAGCTAGCATTTGATATGTATAACTAGTGTATGGTTGACCTTGGTAGACTGGATTTTGTCCTGTTGGTCCATATTGAAACTGCCCTTGAAAAGGTTGATTCACAAACTGACCTACAAAAGGTTGGCTTATTAGAATTGTAGATGCACCAGGTTGTCCTACAGAGGTTTGAACAATAGACTGAACCACAGGTCCAGTTTGATGAGCAATGACTTGAGGGATTGCTTGTGATACAATTGATATCATTGTTTAAAGGGTTGTAGCAACAAAGACTTGGGAAACTCTAGGGATAGGTGTACTTGGTTGTTGAACAGAAGTTTACATAGCAGATTGGACAAGATTTTTTGGGGTACTTAGACCAGCTTGCTGACTACTAGGTACAGATACTTGAGGTGCAATTTGAAGTGTGGGCTAGGCAGGTTGCTGGACTTAGGTATAACCAAACTAACCAGTTAGCTCACCAGGTTTATTTAAGGTACTTGTACAGTAGGTTGCAAATGATGTTGGTTCAAAAATGGGTTCCACACTGTATTAATGCCGGGATAAGGAGCTCCTATTAAAGGTTGTGGTGCATAAGGTTGACCATAACCGGTTTGAGGTATTGGAACGTAAGTTTGATCATTTTCTAGATAATTTTTAGTAAAGGGTTGGCCTCCTTGAAAGGACAATTGTTGTTGATAGAACTACTGCCCTTGAGGAGACAATTTTCCTTAAATAGGTTGTGACCCTAGCATAGGGTACTGCCCTTGAATATATTGTCCTTGAGGAGTATACTACCCCAAGATGGTAAATTGCTACCTTGAGGGTTGGTTGAAGGAATATTTCTGGTCATCATATAGACTTGTTCCATTGTCAAATTTTCGGTATTAGATTCATTAAGACTAGTTGATTGTGTAAGTTTTTCAGAAGAGGGAGATGCTCCTAAGAAAGTACTAGAGAGAGGCCAGTATCTAATAGGAACTGATGGACCACCATACAAAAAAAATTCTTGCAATGAAGAAAACATGGATGACTCACCTAACATGCTTGACGAAGACATGTAACTACCTTTGGATATGGAGTAAAAAGGAATTCAGTGTGGTGAATAATTGAGACTGTTACTATGTGGAAATTCAGTAAATTGTTGATACCAAGGGTCCGGTTTAAAAGGACTGAAAGGATAAATCGGTTCACTATACCTTAAATCCAAATATTCTTGATGCGAAGGAATTGTGATCTCTTCTTCCGTGTCAGTAATCTCTTCTTATTTATGAACTACAATACATGGTTATCAGAATACAACAAAAATTCTTTGGGCAACAAATAATTCCTCCATTTCTTCAAATCCTGCACAATAGCATAAAAATCCTTATCATAGGATGAATACTTCTTCTTGGCCTCATTTAAATTTTCACTGAAATAAGCTATCGGTCTCTGCTCTTGACTCAAGACAGCTCCAATTGCTATCCCACTAACATCAGTCTCAACTTGGAATATTTTATCAAATTTTGGCAAGGCCAAAATAGGTCTTTCAGTGATCTTCTTTTTCAACAACTTGAAATTATGATTTGCTACTTCTGTCCACTTAAATGGCTAGTTGATATCCTTTATTGTTTCAATTATTGGTGCATAGATCTGACTAAAACCTCTTATAAAATTTCTGTAAAAACTTGCAAGACCATGAAAAATCCTTACCTCAAATACACTTCTCGGCATTGGCCAATTCAGTATTACCTGGATATTTTCTAGGTCCATCTTCAAGCCTTCTTCTGAGACTATAAATTCCAAGTAAATGAGCTCCTTCTTCATAAAACTGCACTTCTTCAAATTTATAAGCAGTTTCTTCTTTTGCAAAGTATTTAACACCAAATTAACATTCTCCAAATGCTCTTCCTTACTCTGACTGAAAATAAGAATTTCATCACGATAGAATATCACAAATTTTCCTACATACTCTTTCAAGACCTCGTTCATTAGTCTCATAAATGTACTTGGTGCATTAGTGAGCCCAAAAGGCATCACTAACCACTCATACAACCCACTGTTGGTCTTAAATGTAGTCTTCCATTCATCTCCCTCTCTAATCCTTATTTGATGGTATCCACTCTTCAAATATATTTTAGTAGAATAATTTGACCCACTTAAACAATCCATCAAATCATCTATGCATGGAAACGGAAATCTATACCTGATAGTGATCTTGTTTATGGCTCTGGAATCAGTGCACATGTGCCACTCACCTCATTTCTTTGGACTAAGCATGACTGGTACTACACATGGGCTAAGGCTTTGTTTAATTGATCCTTTATCGAACAACTCCTGTACCTATCTTCCAACTTCTTCATTCTCCCAAGGAGTCATTCTATATGCTGCGTTGTTTAGTAAACTTGCACCAAGTATTAAATCTATGTGATGATTGATACTTCTGATTGGTGGAAATTTACCTGGTAATTCATCAATACCTTATTAGCATAATCATCTAACATATTTTTTGTTTCCAGGAAGATTGTCTAAATTAGTAGATGTCAGAATTACCTTGGGTTTACCCACAAAAACAAAATGCATTTCTTTCTCCTTCTTGACATTTTGCAGCAATTCCTTTCCACTAATAAACATACTATTATTCCCAGCTACTCCTTTTTCTGCTTCATCCTTCAAAGGTATAAATGTATGTTTATTTCCATCCTTCTCTATGGTATAGGTATTCATTTTGCCATCATGAATGGATTTTCTGTCAAATTTCCAAGGCCTTCCCAGCAATACATGGCACACGTCCATTGGAATTACATCACACAATATGACATCCTTATATGTACTGATCTATATCTCTAATTTGCACTGTTCTGTCACCAAAATCTAATGTCCCTTATGTAGCCATGACACTCTATAGAGAGTAGGGTATACCATCTTAATAAACCCCAATTTTGTCAACCATCTCTGCAGAAACAAGATTATTAGTGCTTCCTCTGTCAATCACAACTTTCCAACACTTTTCTTTAGACTTGCATACAGTCCTGAATAAACTCTTCCTTTGTATTGGCTCATTTGCTTCCTTCTCTACCTTAAGAAATATTCTATTTAGCAGTAAATACTCTCCTGTCTCAGGTGGCTCTTCTTTTCCTATGAATTGAGGATTTTTTTCCTTTGCCTCAGCTACATTCAAATTCCACTGATTTTCTAGTTTTTTATGAGGACAGTCCCATGATCCGTGTCCCCATTCTCCAAATGTGTAACACTGAATTTATCTTCCTCGACCTCTACCTTTGGGTGCAAATCTCCCTCTACCAAAGTCTCCTCTCTGCGGCGGTCTACTACTTGAACCTCATGCTTCATTTTGAGAGTGCTGAAATCTTGATATGAAAGTTCCTCTTACTCTCGCTGGACTTTTACCTCTATTCTTCTAACTTTGTTTCCTCAACATTTTATCCTCTGCCTTCAAAGATGCTTGGTAGGCATCCTCAATTGTCTCCAGTCTCAACAAACTAATTTCATCATGTATGTCATACCTTAGACCATTGATGTATCTGGCTACCTTATCCATCTCATCTTCAGCATGTCCTACTCTAATGCTCAGCTTCTAAAACTCCTTTGTATACTCCTTGACAGTCATTCCTTTCTGCCTCAAATTCTGCAACTGTTTGAAAAGATTCAACTGACAGCCTTTTGGCATAAATTTATTCTTAAATTTACTTACCATTTTATTCCATTGCTTGATCTTAGGATTTCCCTTACTAATCTTGGATGTCTGTAGTTCATCCCACCAGATAGATGCATGGCCCTTCAACTTGGTAGCTGCAAAATTTACCTTCTTCTTATCTTTGACCTCTTCTAAGTTGAAATAATTATCCACTGAACTGATCCAATCCATTAGCTCATCCACATTAAGGCTCCCCTCATATGAAGGAATCTCCATTCTTGGTTTTCCACTAACCTTTGCTAATATATTGAAAACTTTAGCTTCCTCGCTTTCTTCCTCTTCTTCTTCCTCAGAAGATTCTTCTGCTACACTGACATCTCCTTCATAGGGTTCTCTCCTCTGATAAGTCTCCATTGTCGCCATCCTTGTACGAAGGTGTCGAATCTCTTCTATCATAACTTCATTGGCTACATGTCTTCCCTGACCTATGTCCACTCCTATCCTGGGTGGCATATTTGCTACAATCCTTGAGAACAAAACCCAATTTCTGCTCTAATACCAAATGATGCAAAAAAGCTGTGAATTTCAGAATATGCACGTGGAAATGTGGTTTTATGGGCCCACACTAATTGTTGACCAATCATGGTGGATGGCACTTCGTACCTTTTATAACTTACCTCCCAGCAACTCACAACTTTAACAAATTAACAATAATTGTGATTTTGTGATTTCACGATTTTTCACTTCGCACTTTTCAACGTTTACCATAATGGGTCCTCCATATCTTATGCGATATGTGATGTTCTTCACATCACAACTCAAATAACGTAATCATGCGAAGTATTAACAATAACAAAAAAAAATCACCGATGTGAGAAATCTCCTTAGATGTGCCTTAATATCCACCGTTGATCTATTCTAGATCTAACGGTCCCACTGTATCTTTGTTGTTCGCACCTCCAATCGGCCTTCTCCGAATACACTATGCAATCAAGGTCAAAACATGTATGAATGTTGGTATTTCAACTTCACGAGTTTGGTTCCAATTTCTCATAAACCTGTTAAATGTAAACCTCGCAATGAGAGACGTGATATTCAAACTCAACAGAGGAATAAAAAGTAACAGTTCAACACAGATAGAAGAATTGAAATACAAATACACTTGGAATTTTACAGTAATGAAAAATACAGAGTCGAGCCCTTGATGGCTGAATTTTACATTGCTTCTCCTCTCTTTCCACTCCTCTATCACACCTCTCCACACCTCACTTACTTTTTTCTATAACATCTCTTTCATGCTTATATATCTACCTAAAAGAGGTTTTCTTTGTATTTTATTAGCTTTCTACTGAACCACTATAACAAAAAAAATCTATCCTATCTAAATGATCTAATCTGCTTGGCTTAACCTCCTCGCAGGGAGAACCAATTTGCTAATTTTATTCCTATTTAATTCAGGAAATCAAAACAAACTAACTCCTCTCAGTTAAAACTTAACAAAATATTAATAATCAATTTTTTTCCACCTTTTTTTAGCCACAACATGTGAACACACAATCACATTTCTGGCTAAATCCAGATGCTCCTGCATCACATAGCTGAAACTAAAAACCCATGGGAAAAATCACCATGTGCCACAAAACCGGTTTCAGCAAAAAGGTGGGCCAAAAATCCATAAAAAATGGACGCCCCTCTATTCATGGTGCATATAAGTGAGGCAAATAATATAACACATACCCAACAATTTAATGCCTCAATCTACCTTCAAAAATTTTCAAGCCCCAATTTTCCAAATTGGGACCCATAGGTAAAAATGGATCTATAAGCTAATTTCTATAATTTACCACTTCTAAAGCATTGATATTGATGAAAAATAATATAAGTATTCAATTCATATCATTAATACACCATCTACACCTTGTCCCATACCTCAAATATCTAAATTTAGTGAATCCACTCGTCAAAACCCTACAAACATTTATGCTTTTGTTGATGCATGTATCAAATGGGTTGATCCACAAAGGATCAAGTACAAGAATTCCATTCTTCACAAAATCCAAGTCAACTAAGAAAGGAGATACGACTCTTCTAAAGGTTGGTTTGTAATTCTATGGAGGAAGTTGGAAACAATCCCCAAATTGAATGATATCGTTAAATAAGTCAAAGTTGATGATGATATGTAATATGATGTCAATATTGAACTCAATGTAACATTCATGAACCATGATAGCATGTTGATTTAAAATTACCACGAAACTAAGCCAATGCTAACATAATATGAACTCAATTTGATGTTAACAAAAATGTATTCAAGTCAATATCTGTGAAAATTCCTATATCCAAATAGATCTAAAGAATCCTACTGCAACAACTGAGTGTACTTCTCCTATTAAGTAAATTACATTACATAATTAAATCAGATATGGATTATTAAAACAATTACTGAAGCATCCTACACTAAAATTGATTCATAAACAAGGAAACTAGACAAGGAAATCATTCACACATATGACACAGTTATTTTTAGACTAATGTCCCTGGAAAAACCCAATGCGGGAAAACTGGTACAGAAAATATGACAATTTTATTATTATACAGTATAAATGTCTAAATACATCTATTAATACCCTCAAGGGTTCTTCAGTTACATAGAGAAATAATGGCAGAAGAAACCGTGAGAAATACCTCACTCAATCATTAAGTCTCTCACTGATCCGGATGAAGGAAAAACTTCCCTAGATAGGCTTTGGACAGCCTCTACACAGATCCATCGCTGAAACTTCCAGCCACTATGTCACCCCCTTCCAGGCTCAACATTAGCTCTCCTCCAAGTCATTTTTCCTTTGTGTATGTTGAGGAACAACCTCTTGGTGCCACTTTCGGGATCCCAACCTCTGAAACTGATCCACCAGCAAATTTCGAAAACCCTTCCTTTTGCCTCTGCACCGCTTCTATGTGAGCTTACACAATCATTGTGTCAGCCTCTTTCCTTAAATGCTAGCTAGGCTAGATCACCTCTAGCTCTCTCTGACTGATGCTCCACTAGACTGAGAAAATATTTCTCTTCAGATGTTATCTCTACCCCTCACTACTTAGATATCTAGTTTGAATTTCTCAGCAAACCACGTCCCAAAAATTTTGATCTTAGATCTATGCAGTGTCTCCGTGTGTTTTCCAAATGACCCTCAATCCTTCCTTTATATTCTTCTCGTTGAAAAATCAACGACCCATGTTAGATGTCTAATCGATGACTAAGATTAAAACATGACTTGATCTTAGTTATCTAGAAGATTCACACTCTGTTTTATTAATACCCTTTAATTATTTAATTTCTCTAAGTTTAGACTTAGGGTCCCCATTAAAATAATTAATTATTTTACTAAAACATGAACCGAGTGTAATTTCCACAAATGGTTTCTGGGTTCTTTGGAATACAAGTGTCTAAGCCTCCACACCAAATTTGATCCTCATAGCAGTTTTTGATGCTACAAAAATCAACACTCCCTCGTAGCGAGAAAAGTGCTCTAGCAATAATGTATGTTGTATACTGCTATGTCCTTGAAGCATCCTCTGCAATGTTGAAGTCCACTAGTCTTTGTGCTGCTGCTTCCATTGTATTAGTGCCCATGATACTGCAACTATAACTGCTGCATCTATACTGAAACCCCCTCTTAAGTGTTGCATCTGCTATGCTGCTAGCACTGCCACTCCTAACACTGCATCTACACTGCAACTCAGGTTTTGAGAGAAACAACTGAAAACTCACCCAAAATTGAACAAGTGTTTAGCAGATGCACCTCAGTGCTGAAGAATCTAACTACTGATAGCTA
The DNA here is from genome assembly GCA_034641835.2 of Pinus albicaulis. NCBI lineage: Eukaryota > Viridiplantae > Streptophyta > Pinopsida > Pinales > Pinaceae > Pinus > Pinus albicaulis. Next base: position 845,391,880 of record CM076569.1, on the reverse strand, counting down.
CTATGTTGTCCCTCTCATGCTCTATGTTGCTACTGCTCTGCACTGCTTTACACCACTGTGCACTGCATTGATGCTGCTATGTTTCTACTCCCTTTGCTCTGTGCTACTCTAGAAATGAATGTTGCTAACCATTGCACTGTCATCTCCATCACTCCTCGGCTCCACTGAAACTCCTCCATCCTACTAATTTTGATATGGGCTCCCGTAGCAAGGTATGATCCATGAGGAGGACTACTTAAGGATCCTGCCCAACAACTCAATATCACCCCACTTCCTACTAGGAGAAGCATGGGCACTCATGGCCACCTCATCCTCCTCAATTCTCGCAGCTGAAACCTTCAGTTCATGCTTCTCATCTTTGTCCTTTTTCTTTAGAGGACACTGAGATGCATAGTGGCCCATCTTGCCACTTCTGAAGCACTTGACCTTTGAAGCATCACGCTTCAGTTTCCATTATGCCTACTGTCCCTTTGATGCAAGGGTTGTGTTCTCCTCTTCCTCTACGAATTTTGATCCGCTTCCACTGCTACCATTAAGTTTTCACTTGATGAGGTCTCTCCTCATATCTTCCTCCTGGAAGGCTTCCCACAACTGCTCCCAACTAGGTAATTCTACCCAGCCCAGTATGCTCTGGACAAACACCTACCACTCCTTCGTGACATCGTTAAGGCCCACCCATACCATGGTTGCAGTTGTAGGTGTAGACCCTACTGCCGACATCTCACCACGAACCTCCTGAAACTGCATAAGGTATGAAGTCACATGGTCCCTTTTCTGCATCTAGATCATACAGAGCTTCTGCTCCAAGTGCAAATTCTGCTGCTCGGAAGATCCCTCATATAGGTCATGCAAAGCTACCTGCATATCTCTAGCAATTCTTGCTAGCCAATGCAAATGTGAGACAATATGGTCCTTAACATCATCAAGCAACAACCTCTTTGCCTTCGCCATTTCAACCTTGTACTTTTTTTTTATCGGTATCTTTAGGTACAACTACCACGTTCTCCATGAAATCCTTTAGATCATATTCATCTATAAGAAATATATCCCGTTCCTTCCAAATCATATAGTTGGAGGAGCCCTCTAACTGATCTTGATCACGAAATATGTAGGATTCCATATCAACCAAAAAAATGTCGAATATGCTCCCTCTTTCTCCCCACTTCGTAGTCCCTAATAGGCTTACGCACTCCTTGGTGGAGTTGTAAGTTTAGCAGCTCCTCTACTGCTCAGCAACTGAGAAATGTTGATTTTCCTCAATTAGAATATCACTGAGGAATAAATTCCCCAAATATGTGTCCCTTTGATTCCTTTTGATGCTTTCTTCCAAGCAACAGCTTCAGAAAAATTCATCCCTCTGTCTCCTACGTGGAGGCTCTACGCAACTCCCTCTGCCACAACAAAAACTTGAACTGGATGTCCTACCTCTCTGTCGACTCACTTAGAGAGAGACAACCTCAAAGCTTCATCCCTCCTGGCTAGATCTGCGCAATCCCTCTGGGGATTCGTTTTGCTGTACTGCAAAAAAATGACCTTCACTTTAGAAATCAGATTTGTCCTTCCTATTTCACATCAATCCTATGATACCATGTGAAAATTCCTAGATCCAAACAGATCTAAAGAATCATACTACAACAACTGAGTGTACTTATCCTATTAATTAAATTACATTACAAAATTAATTCACATTTAAATTATTGAAGCAAATACAGAAGCATCCTACACTAAAATTGATTAAAAAACAAGGAACCTAGAAAAGGAAAGCATTCACACATATGACACAGTTATTTTTGGACTAATGTCCCCAGAAAAACCCAATGCGGGAAAGGTGGTGCAGTAGATTTGAGGGTTTTATTATTATGTAGTAGAAATGTCTGAATGCATCTCTAAATACCCTCAAGAGTTATCCATTTACATAGATAAATACTGGCAAAAGAAACTGTGAGAAATACCTCACTCAATCATTGAGTCTCCGGCTAATCTGAATGAAGCAAAAACTGCCTTGGACAGGATCTGCGCAACCTCTACGCAAATCCAATGCTATAACTTCCAACCACTACATCACCCCCTTCTAGGATCAATGTTAGCCCTTCTCCAAGTCGTTTTACCTCTGTGGATGCTAAGGAATAGCCTCCTGGTGCCACTTTCTAGATATTGACCTCCGAAACTAATCCACCAGCAAATTCCAAAAACCCTTCCTTCTGCCTCTGTGATGCTTCTACGTGAGATTATGCAAACATTGTATCAACCCCTTTCCTTCAATGTTGGCTAGGCTAGATCACCTATGCCTCTCTCTGATTGATGATCCACCGGACTGAGAAAATATTTCTCTCTGGATGATATCTCTGCACCTCACTTCTTAGATCTCTAGTTCGAATTTATCAGCAAACCACACCCTAGAAATTTCGATCTTATATCATTTCAGTGTCTTCATGTGTTTTCCAAATGACCCTCATGCCTTCCTTTATAGTCTTTTCGTTGACAAATCAACGACCAAGATTAGATGTCTAATCAATGGCTAAGATTAAAACATGACTTCATCTTCGTTCTCTAGAAGATTCACACTATGTTTTATTAATACCCTTTAATTATTTAATTTCCCTAAGTTTATACTTAAGGTCTCCATTAAAATAATTAATTATTTTAATAAAACATGAACCGAGTGGAATTTCCAAAAACGGTTTATGGGCTTTTTGGAATATAAATGTCTAAGCCTCCACACTAAATTTGAGCCTTAGAGCACTTTATGATGCTACAAAAATTAACAATATCAACATCTATGAGCCTAAGTTGACATCATTAACCATGGACCCAAGTCAAAGTCATATAAAATTTGGAGCACTAATAATTCATAGTGTCAACACCACATCAATACAATGATCAAGATAACAAATAGGAAGTTACTTGATGGTTCTTGGAAACATGGGAGGATTCACAAGGACAAGCCTGAATTGGCGTTTGATGCTAAGAGGGAAGTGGGTGAAGTTATGTCATAGAAGGATCTAACAAAGCCTAGCAACACAAATTAAAATAATTGAAATTCTATCAAAACAAGTTAATTCTAGCATAATGATGAATATTTAATAGAGGATTAAAGTTTGACAAATAAGAGTTACAAAAAATAAATACCAAGGTAGAAGAGTAGTCGAGGAATCAATCATTCATTACCTGTCAATTTGAAAAGAATAAATTAAGAGTTGTGAATTAAAAAAAAAAAAAAAAACTATTTCTTTTTAATTATGTTTTATGTTGATATCCTTACAGGTTTATTCACATTTCAAATGTAGGAACTCATGTATTTTCAATTTCTTTGGCGCGAGTCTACTCAAAAGTATGTAGAGTGGGAATTCATTGTGTTATATTTTATAACACCTAGAGATATTTTGGAGTTAATTTGTCAAATTAGAAATGTTGTTTAAATTTCTGAAAATAAAATAAAATAAATAAATCAAATAAAAAATTGTACAAAGTGTCAATTTGGTCACCTAGTTAGTGTGTAGAGTCAACATGAGTCTTAGTGGGGTCCACAGTGTGAGTCAGAATCCAAATCATTATTTGTGTCGGTCTCACTTGTGCATGAGTATTTTTTAGCCACTTTTGTCGAAGATCGTAGCAATTCCAGTTATGAAAATAGAGTATTTGCTACGAAAGCTCTCGAAAATTCTGTAGAAAATCCGTCATTTCTTCCACCTGTTATGCTACGAAACCAAGCTGATTAGTAACGGTCCATTTAAAAAAAAATCATGGGTTAGAGTTTCTAAGGATTACAATTATGTGTCAGAGTTCACTTTTTTTTACTTTCCCCAGATGTTCACATTGCAAAGCACACTTTTCATCCTTCTCATTCTCCCTTTCATTTTAAATTGGTTTCGCTGTCATAAAGAGGTCTAGTTGTCATTAGGTAAAATTGCAGGTGGCAAGAAGGAGTTCATCACGTGGTGCAGCCATGGCACAAAAGAAACAATACAAAGGAGGCTATGTGGTATGCTATGAGCCCACATACGTGAAGCTTTTCGAAGAAGACCCTGTTTTCAGCCATTCATTTTCCAACATTGAATGTATGCATTTTGGCCAGAAGTTGCAGGGTTTCCATGGACAGATTACTAAGGATTTTGTTGTAAATTTCACAAGAACAGAAACGAAGGTCTGCATGTTAAATTTTGCAGTCTTCCCTGGTACAATTTTGTGTGCTACAAAGATACCCATGTCTGGTGAGATGTGGTTTAAAATTAAAAATTTCTAGCTACTCAACTGTGATGATTTTCTGAAGGATGAATACAAAGGAATTGACATGACTACTAGAATTTCTAGGGTTTGCCTTAAAGAATAGTTTTCCAAATTTTTGGTGGTTGTCCAAAAATATTTTACATGTGAAGAAAGGTTTAATATGGTTTACGGGTATCACTTCATACTGCTCTTACATTTTACATGTAAACAATGTCTAGATATTCATTTCTATATTTTTAAGAGTTTGGGGAAGATGGCTGATAAATTCCAAGCCAAACCTGATGCGAGCAACACTTCTCTCTTCCATAATGGGCTCATCAAATTGCTTGTTTTAGAAGAGTTGAATAAATTAAACAAAGATTGGCTTACTTTCTTGTTCTTGAGTGGTTATGAGCTAAATGTTTCTACCCTTTCTAGAAAAAATCTAAAATCATAGTAAAAAAATCCTAGGGAAGAGAAAGAACTAGAAATAGAACATATAGTAAATACTTCCACAAGTACAGGGAAAAGGATGACTATAAATTAGAGAAAATGGAAAGGTAAATTAGCTTATATTCTAGAAGTAATTCAACTTGAACAAAGTCCAGTTTCACAACTTTTGCAAGTGATAGAGACAAAAATTCAGAAAAATAACAAGAGGACTAAGAAACTTGAGTTTACACAAGAGGAACATGGTTTCATTTTCAGACCAAGAAATCCTGTCACATGATCAACGCAAGAAACATAAAAAATACCATAAGTGCCCTTCGAAAAAGTAGAGCCAACAAAGAGAAGACAAGGAAAATAACCTATGCAAGAAAAAATCCAGACAGAAGTTTTACAGGAACAAGTAAGAGAGGCTAGATAAGAAGTGATAGAATCCAAAACTAGAAGGTAAGAAATTGAAAAGTAGGTGTCAAAGCATCTAGACTTCTATAACGAAGTTGTAGAAAAAATCCAGAAGAATGGGGAAGAGGAATCTACCATTGCACATTATGTTAAAGCATATGTACAAAAGGAACATATGGTTATATGCGAAGGGAAATAAGTTGCAAAAACAAGTCAGAGGATTGGAAACTCAAGTAGAGCTTATCAAAAGTAAACTCTCAAAAAGAAATCTTAAGCTTTTCGCTGAAGCAGCAAACACCTTTTGAGTATGGTAAATTTCTCACATTTTTTCCCATGCTATGCTAAATCGATAGTTTTAGCAATAAACATGATTAGACAGACTATAAGGAGTAATAGGAAGGCAAAAAAGTCATAAGAAATAAAAAATCAGAGCATTCAAACTTTTGTAGCAACTCCCCATAGTTAAGCTGAAAATATGCTACGAAACTGTTGTAGGATATCATTGATGAAAATGCAAGAGAAATTTTTAGATGAAGGAGTTATAATGCTATGAATATATCTAAAATGCATAAGAGAAGACTTCAGAACTTACAGAAATATCAGAGAAATACCAGAGGAATGTTTTTGTAGCTTGCTACCAAATTTTGCTATGAAACTGTCAAACCAATTTTTCTGTGTTATAAATTTTGATTTGTCATCAGACAGCAGAGCAATCAGATGGGTTACAAGTCACAGGGGTATCCACATCATCAAACAAAAAACTCCTATTTTCCAAGAATACAAGTCAGCAAAGTCAACCATGTCAGCACATCCATGTGGCAGGAGTACATCAACAAATTTAGAAGACTCAGCATTTGGTTTGATTCGATAAGGTTCAACAACAAAAAATTTGAAGGCTCATAAATTGATAGAATCCTATTTCAATTCAAATTGTATCAACACAAAAAATCCCTAAAAAAGCTCAATATGTTTTTTAAATCAAATAGGATAGGGTCTCTTAGCATGATAATCGAATTTGGCCCTAGGTGGCATATTTTTTAATTAATAGAAAATGGAGATGTTTCTCTATATATTTGTAATTGTTTGGCTCTGCAAAATATGGAGGAATAGAGGATGTGAGAAAGACCACATTTTGTACATTTTTATCCAGTTAATATATTTTGCAGCAATACTTTTTTTTTTTAAACCTGAGATTCATTTTTTGTTTTATTCCATCCATTCATGTTTTATATTATCAACTTTCATAGCTTTTTTTTTTTTGGAATTCGATGTAATTTTGCTCCAACTTTCTTCAAATTTGATGTGATTGAATGTAAATTTTGACTTCAAATTAGTTAAACCAAAAGTGCATTAGTTTCCACAAAAAACAGTTTTTCTATGATTAAATTTTTCTTTTAAATGAATCCATGCTCAATGGTGGTGATTATCACACTTTATTTCACTTGAAAAATCATAAAAAGATCCAGAGTTAGTCATCTGTAATGGAGCTTATTCAAAGAATTATCCAGTATTTCTTGAGAGAGCCCTCTCATGCTAGAAGGGCTAACTTCTAGCTATAAGTGGTTTGTAATAGGTACTCTTGGTTGAAGGTTGACACATCCTAGCCTATCATATCAAGTGATAACATTTTGGTGCGTCTGTCAGTAGTTGAAAGTTGCATTACCTTGGGTGATTCTTTTCAAAGTAGCTGAACTCTTGAAGGTAGCAGGTGATCAGACATTTCAAGGTTGTACTTCTACCTTGGCGACTCCATTGACATATTCAGCTTAAAGGTGGCTCCCAAGAAGATTTACACAAGAAGAAATACACATCCAGATCCACCGAAGATTGTTGATGATCTAGAGAAAATTCTCAGAGGAAATGGTAGCTCATCAAAATTATGTACTCCATATCTCTTAAGATCTTCATATTTACCCTCTGGAGGTGTTCAAAATATTGAAGACATAAATTTTGATGAAAATTTTGAGCAAACACTTTTTATATCTAAATCAGAAAATGAAATAACACAAATTTTCCTATATCTACAAAGATTAGGAGTAGACACCACATCTATTGTTTCCAAAGAAGATAAAGAAGGGTTTTGGGAAATTGTCACATCAGAATTGTCATTGGAACAAGAGTCTTTAGAAAAAATAAAGCAACTTGATCCTTTTGATTTTTTTTTGAAAAGAAGAGATGGTATCCCTTTACCTAAATGGAGTTCTTTTATTTCTCAATTGAAGGTCCCTGTAACACATTTTCCTGCAATCACATATGTTGTTACTACTACCCTTAAAAGTTTGATAACTACCTCCCCTGTTGTAGATTTTGCTAGTACATCTACTGTTGTCACTTATTCAGCGGTAGGATTTTCTCCTCCTCCTCCTATAGGCCCTGCCAGATATGCCCCTCTTGTCTTTCCTGCCCAACTTCATGAGCTACCACAAGGATATTATACTAGAATAAAAAAATTTCGAGGTGAGGATGGAATCACAACATAAAAACATGTTGACCAATTTAATGATTTTATAGACTTAGAGGAGGTGGATGAAGAAGATGTTAAGATGCTATTTTTTGTATAAATTTTCATTGGTGAAGTCAGAAAATGGTTTAAAGCCTTAACCCCAAAAGGTATACACAACTGGGATCAATTAGAAGACAATTTCTTAAGGAAATGGGGAAGTAAGGTGAAACGTGTTCAATCATTGACTGAATATAATAATTTGAAGAAAACAAGTAATGAATCAATGCAATATTTTTATAAAACCTCCCCCAGGGGCTGCACAATTGCATTATGTTGAATCTTTTGATTATAAGTTTTCCATTTTGCTGAGAGAGAGGGGATCTTCCACTTTGGGTGACATGAGAAATGATGTTGTTAAGGTGGAGGTCAACATGGCTACAGAAAAATGGTCAAAGGCTAGGAAAGGAATAGTAAAGGAGGAAGACCAACCTTCTACATCTTCATATGTAAAATTTGACAATATGATGAAAACCATGGAAAGGCTTATGGAAAGAATAACACTTGTAAATAATCCTCCTATTGCACAACCAGAACCACATATAAGAAATCCAAATTTTAGAAGACCTCAGATTCAACGGAGACCAAGAGAACAAATAAACCAACCTTATCAGCATGTTAGGCCTCCTTTCCAACAAAATCTAGTAGATGAAGAAGAAACACAACCAGAAATTCACGAAGACATCATATATTGTTTTGATGAGGATGAAGCATGGATGCTTTTAACAAAGGAAGAGCATGATTAATCCAGTAATGACTTGTGTAATGATGAAACTAAAAAACAATTAGAATACCAAAAAGGATATCAACATGCCATTTTTTAGATGTAAAATCAATATAACTTAAAGAATAGGAATGTCCCTATAGCTACCAATAAGAATCAGCCTAATAAAAAAGAAGGTCCAAAGGTTGTTGAACAGAAGAAAGATGCTCCTCGAAAAGGAATTGAAAAATCTTAACCAGTTTTTAGCCTAAAAAATGTGATCCGGATTTATGCAGGAACACAACAGAATAAACATATAACCATAAATACAAAGATGCAGCTGAAATAACACTTCATTTCATTAATATCAAAGAACTGAAATTTGCTTACAGACAGAATGGAAATAAAACTAGCTAGGCATCAGAAATATCTTTGAGAAGAGATGTGGCAAAACTTACATGCCTTTGAACCTAGGTTACAATGAGGCTCGAGGGCCTATTTATTATTTAGAAACAATGGGAAATCCTAAACAGCCAAAACCCTAACCCTAGGAGATGAAGTGCCAAAACTATGGGCCCCGTTTGGGTAAATTGGTGTTTCAACTTCCCAGGGGTGTAACTTTGGCATACAATCTCCGTTTGACGCGTACCATACCTCGTTAGAAAAATCTATCTGAGGACTACAAATTTAGAATGAGCAACATCAGTCCATGGACCCATGTTGCTCTCCGTTTTCCCAAAAAACGTCGTTTAGGGCCTCAAAACGGCTCCGGAAGTTTAGGACCCGAAAAACTGCTAAAAATAGTAAACTGTGCCGAAACTGAAAAACTGAAATAGACAATGGTGGAGCCCCAAGTGGAATAGGCGCGTGACCACCAATATCCACCTGGATCATTCCTCCCCCCTTAGGAAGCAATGGTCCCCATTGCGTTAAGTTCCTCCATGAGATGAGGAAATTTCTGCTGAACTTGGTCCCCGGTGAACCACTTTCCTTGGTGCAGGAGTTGGCCAGCTTTGACAACCCGATACAGTTGGATCTGCTGTTGACGAGTGTTCTTGATTTGCATGTCCATGATACAATCTGTGGTGGCCTGTTCCATGCAGTCTGGGTTTAACTCTGTTGGTGTGCGTTGTTCTGCAATGTCCGAGGTGTCCAGTAGAGGTGGAAAGTAAGGACGAAGGCGATCCACATTGAAGACTGGGTGCAGACCAAGGAATGGTGGAATACTAAGCTCGAAGGCATTGTTACCTACAGCCTTGGTGATGGTGTACGGCCCGTATCGGAGCGGGCGAAGCTTGCGGTGAGGTCCAGTGAGGCTCTCCTTCTGCAAATGTAGCCATACTTTGTCGCCCACCTGGAAGTGGTGTGGCACCCGGTGTTGATCATGGCGCTGTTTGTACTTCGCATTGGCTCTGTCCAATATATCATGAACCTGTTGACGGATGTGTTGAATGCGCTCGATGAAGCTACTTGCTTTGTCAACTTCAGACTGGACATGAGCTGAATCGGCCTGAGCAGCTGCAAATGGCATGGCTACGTCAATGGGACATAGTGGCCGGAATCCCAAGCCCACCTGAAAGGGGCTATGGCCAATTGAACTGTGGAGAGCCCGGTTATAACTATGTTGTACATAAGGGAGGCTCTCGTCCCATGTGCGTGGATGCTTTGAATTGTACATGCGCAGAATGTGTAAAATCATTCTGTTGACGACCTCTGTCTGGCCATCTGTTTGGGGATGGAAAGCTGTGGACTTGGTGAGCTTGGTATCCAACATCGACCAGAGGCTGGACCAAAATGTGCTGAGGAAACTGCTATCCCGATCTGATATGATAGATTGTGGGATCCCAAAGTGCACCCACACTCGTTCAAAGAAGAGTTTAGCAGTGGCTTCTGCTGTGATATTCTTCTTGCAGGCCGCCATAATGGCCATCTTCGAGAATCTGTCGACGACCACAAAAACACAGTCATTTCCATGCTTAGTAGAAGGTAGGCCCGACATGTAATCCATGGAGATGGATTCCCAAGGTCGACTAGGGGTAGGTAGAGGAGTATATAGGCCTTGCTTCTTGATGGTCGGTTTGGCAATGGCACAAGCAGTGCAGGATCTGATGTGCTTCTCGACATCCTTGCGAAGGTTCGGCCAATAGAAATACTTCTGCAGGATTGCTACCGTTTTCTCGACCCCGAAATGCCCAGCGACTCGACTGTAGTGTGCTTCCCATATCATTTTGGCACGCTCGCTTGAAGGAACACAAAGGTGTCCCATGTGACATAAAAGTGCATCTTGGAGGTGAAAATTTGGAACTTGCATACCCCCCAGGAGTGCCTTGTAAGTGTGGCTAAATTCGGGCTGATCTCGTAGAGAAGCGGCTAATCGAAGTCTCATGCCCACAAGAGTTGAGAACAGGTGAGCGCCATGATCGCGTGGTCTACTGAGGCAGACCGCAACATTATTGGTGCTACCCTTCTTGTACTTGATGTTCAAATGAAACTCGTGTATATGTGGACCACTTCTGATGGTGATCATTCCTACAATCTACAACTTCCTTGTGTATGTATGAACCGCAAGGCTTCCTGGTCCTAGGATGATTGTTTCCTTCCCCAAAATGTAATGCTTCCATTGTCGATAAGTTGCACAATGGAATACATTTCTTTGTCGAATCGGGATATTTGCGACCGTGTCGTATAATGTCTCATCGTGATATGCCACCGAATTATGATTGTTTCTTCCTCAAATGTAATGCTTCCATTGTCACAAGTTTGCACACGGAACACATTGCCGTAACTGCCTCTAATAGCATAGCCGAGTATTCACTTTGATCTCAAATGGTTGTTGTAAGTCTGGTATAATGAAAGACTGGGGCAGTCAGAGGCTACATTTTTCACTCCCGTGAATCGCCTATTGAGGTTCCGCCCAAAAGAATTTTTCTCTCACTCCTCCCTTGGTAACTTGACTCAAGGGCCAAGTGATATGAGAGAATCCCAACACGAACCTATGGTAGAAATTAGCAAGACCCAGAAAGCTGCGAAGCTCTGTTATAGTGGTTGGGGCTGGCCAATCCCGAATGACTTGGATCTTGGTTGGATCCACATGCACCCCCCTTTCATCAATAATGTATCCCAGATATTGAACCCGGGTCATGCCAAAAGTGCACTTCTCCAAATTGGCACATAACTTGTGTTGCCGCAGTGTTTGGAGGACTTGTCGAATGTGGTGAAGGTGCTCTTCCCAAGTCTGGCTGAAGATCAGAATGTCATCCAAGTACACCACTACAAATGAGTTGGTGAATGGCCGCAAGATGTCATCCATCATCCTCATGAAGGTGGCGGGAGCATTCGTCAACCCGAAAGGCATGACCACCCATTCGAAAAGGCCTTCCTTGGCTTTGAAGGCAGTCTTCCACACATCGGAGGGTTCAATTGGTACCTGGTGATACCCAGACTTCAGGTCGATCTTGCTAAAATATTTTGCACCTTTGAGTTGGTCCAGAAGGTCATCAATCCGTGGGATTGGGTACCTATTCCGGACAGTGATCTTGTTCAGCGCCCGATAGTCAATACAGAGTCTCCACGTCTCATCCTTCTTCTGTACCAACACGATCGGGCTCCCACAGGGCGATGAACTTGGTCTGATGTGACCTTTCTGCAACAGCTCCTGAATCTGCCTCTTGATTTCATCATTCTCCAGAACAGAGTGCCGATAGATCGGTCCATTAGGTAGCGGCGCACCGGGGGTCAGATCAATCGGGTGCTTGACCTGACAATGCAGAGGAACCCCTGTGGGTGAGGTGAATATGTCCCCGTACTCCTCCACAACCTTATCCATTTGTTGTTGTTGTGCAGAGGAGCCCTATCTAGAGGTCGTGGCCACAGTCTTCTTCTTGCCCTGGGGGCGGATCATCAGGAAAACGAATTTCCTAGTTTGGGAAATGAGCTTACTGCATTGTTTTGCAGTAACCAAAGAGATAGCTGCAGGAGGTGGTACCTCTGGTATCCTGTACAACTTATTTCCCAAAGTAACAATAACAGCACGAGGTCGAGACTCATACACAGCATGACGCTTCCACAAGTATGGTTGTCCTAATAATACATCAGAAACATCAATAGGAGCAACGTCACATAATACCTCATCCGTGAAGAGCTTGATGCTATAGGGAAGGCGGCACTGCTGGCTAACGCGGAGATCTCGTCCTTGGTGAAGCCACCCGATGGTGTATGGATGTGGGTGAGCTGTGGTCGGCAAGCCCAACCGCTTCACAGCTTCTGCTGAAATGAGGTTATTTTGGCTCGCATTGTCGACAATGAACTATATAGGGGAGCCCTTTAGCCACATCTGGGAGTGGAAGAGACGTTCCTCCTCCTCCTCCTGGATCTTCCGGTTTCTCCTTCCGGATCTTCGTAGTGGCAACAAAGTGACGTTGGGATTCACATCAAACCTGCTTTCCTTTGTCATTCTCTTGTCGTGCTCCTTATCTGCAGTCATAGCATGCATCTGACTCAGAAGCCCGCATCTCGACCACCAGCTACTGCTTGGCCCGACACTCACTTGTGTTGTGAGTGGAGCTCTTATGGAACTCACACCACTTTCCCGTGTCCTTATTTTTCTTTGCGGTGTTGTTCTTTGCTTGTGGCTTTGACAGGTTGTCTTGAGTCGCCATGCCTTGGCTCTGTCCTTTGTTCTGTGGTTTGGGAGCACCTTTCCCTTGCTTTTGATTCGCAGATCCAAAGTCTCGCTTCTTCTATTTGAATTTCTGCTCAATCTTGGTAGCATACCAGTATGCCATACCAAGCAAGGAGATGTCAAGGAACTCCATTTCATCCTGAATGTATTTGTGCAGACAACTGCGATACTTTAGCACCATATGTTTCTCTGAATATTTGATACCCAACTTGGTGCACAGGGTATGGAACAGATTCGTCAGCTCATGCACATCTTGATCCCTTTGTTGTCGCAGCGTAGTCCATTTTATGTACTTGTCATCATAGCTCCCCACGGGATAGTATTATTCCTTGATGGTGTCTCAGAAAGAATTCCAAGTGGGTATGGTCAAGAACAAAGAGGGTTTTGTCTCGTCATTTTTCTCACAGTGGGTTTCCCACCAGTCCTTGACATGGGGGGCAGCTTTGAGTAGTGAAAAAATAATCTTCTCCTTGTCGGAGAATTCATGAACTGAGAAATATCCTGCTAATAGATTCAACCATCTATCTATGGCATCTTCATCTATTTGACCCTCAAATATGGGAATTTAAAAACTTTTACTTGTACTTAAAAGGAGTCGCACCTCCAGTGGCTGGATGCATATGTGTCACGGTGGGCAGCCGTTGAAGGATTTAAAGGTGTTATCCATCATCGCTGCCTCCTTGTTTTTGAGGGTCTCGAGCAATATTTTGATAGGATCTCCGCCTCCCTCATCTTTCTTTTCATCCCCCATGGGCGTCCGTCGAGGTTTACGAGGCTGATCTTGCAAAGGTTCCACTAGATCAAGCCCTAGCTCCTTATACCCCGACCTTGTTGGGGACGTGCAAAGAAGGATCGAGAAAAAATAGACCGCTCTGATACCATTGATCCAGATTTATGCAGGAACACAACAGAATAAACATATAACCATAAACACAGAGATGCAACGAAAATAACACTTCATTTCATTAATATCAAAGAACTGAAATTTGCTTACAGATAGAATGGAAATAAAAACTAGCTAGGGCGCTGGTAGCTATCTCTGAGAAGAGATGTGGCGGCTACATGCCTCTAAACTGAGTTACAATGAGGCTCGAGGGCCTATTTATTATTTAGAAACAATGGATAACCCTAAACATCCAAAAACCTAACCCTAGGAGATGAAGCGCCAAAACTATGGGCCCCGTTTGGGTAAATTGGTGTTTCAACTTCCCAGGGGCGTAACTTTGGCATACGATCTTCGCTTTAAACTCAAGGTCCTCGTTAGAAATATCTATCCGAGGACTACAAATTTAGAACAAGTAACATTGATCCATGGACCCATGTTGCTCTCCGTTTTACCAAAAAACATCGTTTAGGGCCTCAAAACGGCTCTGGATGTTCAGGACCTGAAAAACTGCTAAAAATAGTAAGTTGTGCCGAAACTAAAAAACTGAAAGAGACAATGGTGGGGCCCCAAGTGGAATAAGCGGGTGACCACCAATATCCACCTGGATCAAAATGAGATTTCAAAAATAAAATTTGTTGTCCCCTTTGGAGAAATAATAAAAATTTCAGAATATAGGGATCAAATTGTGAAAATGATTAACGCTCAAGTTGGACTCTCTTATACCCTAAATGTGTAATAATGTCACCATACTTTATTCTTAGGACCTATAGTGGAAGATGAGAAAAATGAAGAAGTGTCACCATTTTATGTAAATTTGAATATTCATGACATGACATTACATAATGCCATGCTAGATTCAGGGGCATCTAACAATTTAATGCCAAATTCATCATGGAGAGATTGGGGTTGGACATAACCAGACAATACATGGATTTATTCTCATTTGATTCTAAGAGATTTTAGTGTATAGGCTTAATCAAATATGTGGTTGTTGATCTAACTCAGATCCTAGATAAAAGTGTAATTATGGACATAATTGTAGCAGATATTCCACCAAAATTTTGTATGATGTTATCTACATCATGGGCAACCAAAATCAAGGGAACCATGCAAATGGACATGTCCTATGCCACTATTCTTGTTTTTGGTGAGCAAAGAAGATTATATAGAGAGTCTAGAATGGCATATATGGTAAGAAACAAATATAAACCTCAAATTTCCCATTTTATTCAGTGGAAATAGAGTTAGTATCATCTATACTTTTCAATGAATTCACTGATGAAATAAAAATCCATCATGTAGGGAAAGGCAGCTGGTTGAAAAAATTGACAGTGAAGGTTGGTGGCATATGAGCTTTGATGGTGTTGCTGGAAGAGATGGAGAAGATGCAGGAATTTGGATAATCAACCCAAGAGATGAAAGTAAGTTATGCTTTTACAAACTCAATTTTGATTGCACAAACAACATGGAAAAATATGAAGCTTTGGTGTTGAGTTTAGAAATCTTGAAAATTTTAGGTGCTCAAAAGATTTCATTTTATGGCGATTCTGAGTTGATTATTAAACAAGTAAATGACACCTATCAAACCAAAGATGTTAGAATGAGAGCATACATAAACTTAATTCTTGGATTGCTGGAAAATTTTAAAGAATACAATTTTTCAATAAGGCCTAGAGAGAAAAATGGTATTGCAGATTCCTTTGTTGTTTTAGCCAAGCTATTTACAAATCCCATTCATTCGAGCAAGAAATATGAAATTGAAATTATACATGGGCCAACCATTCATGATAATATAAAAGCTCAAGTATTTGAAAATGATCAACAGGTCAAATATTTTCTGGAGTTAAAAGAAGAATCTGAAACCACTCAAATTGATCAGTAAAATATGTTTGTTGAAGCTAAAACCAATACATAGGTCATACAGCTGAAAAATAATTGTATTCCTTAAGGGTTGATTCCACTTGAAAAATTGTTTGATCAAAATGATGTAGCCAAGAATCCTAAGATACAATCTGATGATGAAAAAGTTGAAAATTGTAATCTCGGTACTACAGAAAATCTTAAGTGTGTCAAGTTGTCCAAGTTCCTTTCTTCTGAGGTAAAACTGATATATGTTGATTTGATGAAGAAATACATAGATGTATTCACATGGAGTTATGCATATTTGAAAGAGTATGATCCAAGTATCATCCAATATACAATACCAATAAAGGAAAATGAAAAGAATTTCAAACAAAAGCTGGGGTGAATTAATCCACTAATTCTGCCATTAACTGAAACATAGATTAAAAATTTGTTTGAAGCCGAGATCATAGTACCATTGAGGTTTTCAAGGTGGTTGGCCAACTTGGTACCTGTAAGGAAGAAAAATGGGGAGATCAAAATATGTATTGATTTTAGAAACTTAAATAAAGCCTCATTAAAAGACAACTATCATCTTCCCAATATGGATCACATATTGCAAAAGATAGTAGGATCACAAAGGATGTCAATGTTAGATGGTTTCTCAGGGTATAATCAGATATTAGTGCATCCATATGACCAAGAAAAGACAACTTTTACCACGCCCTGGGGAACATTTATGGATGCAATGATACCTTTTGGACTCATGAATGCAAGGGCAACCTTTCAGAGGGCCATGGACATTGCATTTGCAGAAGAAAGGGAAAAAATTTTGGTTGTATATTTGGGTGACATCACTGTGTTCTCAAATAAATAATAATAACATCTCAAACACTTGGAAAATATTCTTCAAAAATGCAGAAAATTTCGTATTTCTTTAAACCCTTCAAAAGGTGTTTTTTCCTTGAAAACAAGAAAATTATTGGTTCATATAATATCAAAGGAGGGGATTAAGATTGATCCAAATAGAGTTGATGATATTCAGAATATAGATCTGCCCAGAAATATAAAATAAATTCAATCTTTTTTAGGCAAGGTGAACTTTTTAAGAAGATTCATTCCTAACTTTGCATAAATTGTGAACCATATTACAAAGATGCTTAAGAAATACTCTGATATTAAGTGGACAACAGAGGCTAAAAATCATTCGAAGAAAGAAAGAAGGCTCTTACTCAAACTCTAGTACTCATTAACCCTTATTTTTTAAAATAATTTCTGGTTTTTACCTTTTCTTCGGAACACACCATTGCAAGAGCATTGTTACAAAGAAAACAACAAGGTAATGAAAAACCCATCTCATTCTTTAGTAGGACACTTGGGAATTATGAATTGAAGTATAGAATTATGGAGAAGAAAGCTTATGCTTTGGTGAAAGAACTTAAATATTTCAGGGTATATATCATCCATTCACATACTGTTTCTTTTGTACCTTATGTTGTAGTAAGAGACATATTAACCCAAGTTGATCCAGATGGTAAGAGGAGCAAGTGGATTGCTACTTTACTTGAATATGATCTGGAGATCGAGCCAACCAAATTAGTAAAAGGACAGAGATTGGTAAATCTTATGACTCATTCCAATTTTTACTATCTAGGCATTAATCTTATAGAAAAAAATTCAGATGTAATGGAAAATGAAGAGTTTATCCCTATTGAAGAACGGTTTACAATTTGAGACTAGTATAAAGGTGTGATTTTTGTTCTGCAATATCATAGAGCTCCTCTCGAATAAAAAAAATCAAAAGCCATATTTTTCAAGCTGAAATCAACAGGGTATTGTAGTTTGAACATATTTTTGTACTGGAAAGACATAGGTGGGATAATTCTCAATTATTTACTAGAAGATGAAGCTGAGAAAGTGATTGAGGAATTTAATAATGGTGATTGTGGGGGTCATCATTACTGGAAAGCAACAGTAAATAAGATACTCAGAGCAGGTTTTTATTGGCCTTCAATGTTCAAATATGTGTATAATAAAATTGTTGCTTGTCATGAATGTCATATCTTTGATGGAAAAAGAAAGTTGCTCCCATTACCTTTGAAACCCATTTTTTTGGAAGTTCCTTTCCAGCAGTGGAGGTTGGATTTTTTTCGGGAAATACATCCTGCATCTTCAGGCCAATATTAGTTGATCCTAACTTCCATAGAATATTTTACAAAGTGGATTGAAGCAATTCCTACAAGACAAGCCACAGATTCAGTAATCATACAATTTCTGGAAAGTCACATTTTATCTAGATTTAGTTTTCCAATGAAAATCATCACTGATAACGCTCAGGCCTATAAATCAAAGAATATGGTGAATTTTTGTAACAAGTATAATATCACCCGTGTCCATTCTACAGCTTATTACCCTCCAGATAATGGCTTGGCTGAGTCATTAAACAAGAGCCTAGTCAGAATTATCAAGAAAATTTTGCAGGAAAATAAGAGCTCATGGCAATTGCAACTTAAATTTTATTTATGGGCTCACATAATTTGCACCAAAATATCCATAGGGGTTTCTACTTATGAGTTGGTTTATGGGATTGAAGTTGTGTTTCCTAGCTCCCTTGGAGTTCAAGTGATGAAATTGTTGCAAGGATTGGAGGAAGAACCAAATGAAATTCAACGGAGGATGAATTAGCTGATTTATTTGCAGGAAAAAAGAGAAGAAGTTTGCAACAACTATCAACAATATCAAGACACTGTTAAAAATATATTTGACAAAAAGACAAAAGAAGAAAATTTCAATATTCATGATGTAGTTTTGAAGTGGGAGGCTCGAAATGAAGACAAAGGAAAACATGGCAAGTTTGAAAATATTTGGAAAGGGCCATATAAAATCTCAGCTTACCATGAGAATAATACATTTATTCTACAAGAGATGGATGGTCAAATGTGTAAAGGAGGACATGTCAATGGCAGGTTTCTCAAGCATTATTCCTCTTGATTTAGTTAGCTAGAAAACATCATTATAAATATTCCATTTTTAATTTTCAAATTTGCAGGTGTGGATGGTCTCTTCAATAGGTTTGCACCCGAAGTGAAGGCCATAAGAACTTGGTGATGATATCATCAGTTTTGAATGTTTGAATAAGGCACCTACTCTGTTGTTTCTTTTTTTTACCACAGGGGAGCAACATCCCCAGTGGAGCCACTATCATTTGTTATAACACATAGAGATATTTTGGAGTCAATTTGTCAAATTAACGATGTTGTTAAAATTTCTAAAAATATAAATAAATGTACAAATTGTCAATTTGGTCACCTAGTCAGTGTGTAGAGTAAACATGAGTCTAATTGGGGTCCACAATATGAGTCAGAATCCAAGTCATTATTTGTGTCAGTCTCACTTGTTCATGATTATTATTTAGCCACTTTTGTCAAAAATTGTAGCAAGTCCATTTATGAAAACATAGTACTTGCTACGAAAGCTCCCGAAACTTCCGTAGCAAATCGTTCACTTCTTCCACCTATTATGCTATGAAACCCTGTTGATTAGAAACAGTCCATTTAAAAAAAAAACCTTGGGTTAGAGTCTCTAAGGATTATGATTAGGTGTCAAAGTTCACATTTTTTTATTTCCCCAAATGTTCACATTACTAAGCACACTTTTCATCATTCTCATTATCCCTTTCATTTTAAATTGGTTTCAATTTCATAAAGAGGTCTAGTTATCATTAGGTGAAATTGCAGGTAGAAGGAAGGAGCTCATCATGTGTTGCAGCCATGGTGCAGAATAAACAATACAAAGGAGGATTTGTGGTACACTATTAACCCACACACATGAAGCTTTTGAAGAATACCATGTTTTCAACCATTCATTCTCTAGCGTTGGATGTCTGCGTTTTTGCCAGAAGTTGTAGGGTTTCCACGGACGGATTGCTAAGGATTTTGCTATAAATTTCACAGGAAAATAAATGAAGGTTTCCATGTTGGACTTTTCAATCTCCCCTGATACAATTTTGCATGATACATAGAGTCACAGGTCTGGTGAGATGTGGTTCAAAGTTCAGAAATTCGAGCTACTCAACTGTGATGATTTTTTCAAGGAAGTGTTGAAAAGTGTAACTAGGATTGGCCTTCATATTGACTATCTAATTATGAATTATGTAAAGAAGAAGACAAAGATAATAAATCTATTTTTTTGTACTTGCTTCATGGGTTTCATGAACAATATTTTATTATAGGTTAATAGACTTATTCTTGATGTCTATAGGGTTTTGTCTTCTAGTGTAATTAAGAGTCATGATTATGAAGTGTCTTGTCTAAAGAATGTATTCAAGACCTTGCCATGAAACTGTGAAATAATGTCTCTAGAAAACCCTCATCAAACTTTGGAAGATGTGCCCTACAAGTCGGCTCCATAAACATATATCAGGTCAGCTATATTACCATTTGAAAGTTCGGCTCAATTACAGGTGCAAACAACTATATATACCCTAATGGACTGAGTAGAAAAATAGTCAAGAATTGCAGATTTCTTGAGGAAGAATTATGGATTTCCTGAGACAGAAATTGTGGATTTCCTGAGGTAAAAGTGTGGATTTTCTGACGATATGATCAGGGTCATAAATGTGAATATAATGATAGAATAATTGCGGACAGTTCTGTGTCCTCAAGTACAAATTTCAGAAGCCATTAAATGCAGATTTAAGAGGCTATAAAGTGCGGGTTTTAGAGGCTGTTAAGTGTGGATTTCAAAGGTGATTAATTGTGGATTTTAGAAGGTTAAAAGGTGAGGATTTTAGAGGAAGATGTCTGCATATTTCCGTAATAACTGAAGTGCAGATTTCAGTAAGAATAGAAAGTTTACATTTTGAAGTAGTGGATAAATCTGATGTGAATGTAAAGGATGAGATCTCGAATGATATTGTAATTAATGAGGAGTATCTCAAGATAAAATTAGAGACTGATTTCT
Organism: Pinus albicaulis; assembly: GCA_034641835.2. NCBI lineage: Eukaryota > Viridiplantae > Streptophyta > Pinopsida > Pinales > Pinaceae > Pinus > Pinus albicaulis. The sequence goes on along the minus strand of CM076569.1, from coordinate 845,371,251 downwards.
CTAATGTTGTTGTAGGTCAGTGCACATTAGTGAAGAAAAGAAAGACCAACGTTGGAGGAAGACTTAGAAGCAGTTTCAAGGTCTTGGAGGCATTCATAGCTCAAGGGTTTGAGTCTTGGTCATGGTACTTGTCATTTGAAGATCTATAAGAAGAATTTATTATGGGTTTTCCTCTCCAAGAGGGAGATGTTTTTTCCCTGACTCAAGAAGCCTAATTGTGTGTTTCTTGTATTTTGGCAATTGACTTGATGAAATACTAAATAAGTTAAGAAGTAACCTCACAAGTAATTATCAAGGAATAGAACTTGAATTAATCACCATCCCTCCAAATTCTCAACATGGAATCAGAGCTAAAGTGTTGAACTCAAGGGCTACTTGACAAAGAGACACTCCATGAAGCAAAAATCAAAGTTTGGGTGAAAAGTCAAATCAATTTGTGAGAAATACTCCCAAGTTATTTCAAGAAAGATCTTCTATCTCATTCAAAGGATCAAATCATTCAAGAAAATGACCTTTGCCATCAAATATTAACATTCAAATAATTGTTAGAAGAGGACATCATATTTCAAATATATCCTTTATCATCAAGGATCTAAGAACACCTACATTGAAGATTTCTATCTTAGGAGAAGCTCCTAACTTCATATTCATCATTATCAAGGAAGCTGCAAGCCACTCTACTCAAGTAATTATTTATGACCTTACTTAAACATGTCAATATGACTTATTGTAAAGAGAGAAAAAAGCTAGTTGGGTCATCAAAGTGCATGGAAGAAGAAGACAGATTTGAATTTAATTGAAGACGAAGTTATGGACTACATAGAAGGATCGACAATTCAACCACCAAAAGAAGATGCTCCAGGTCATGCCAAGTACATGAAGGGAGAAATCAGAGCCCAGAGGATTTTCATAGAATCCATTAAGGACTCACTCATTCCCTATGTATCAAAACTAAAGTCTGTCAAAGAAATATATAAGAAATTGGTGGAGATATTCTCTATGATTACTACAGGAGAAGCAATCTCTCTGAGACAAGAACTATATAAAATGAAATTGTGAAGAGAAGAAGGAATCACTTCATACTTTATGAGGATTTCTGAAATAAGAGATCAACTGCAAGAACTGGGAGAAGTAATGTCTAACACTGAGATGACTACAATGGTGTTGAATGTTCTACCAGAAGAATGGGGAAACTTCACTTCAAGTTTATACGGGAAGAAAGAATCCACACCATTCCATGATTTACGGTCTCTATGTAAAATAGAGGAAATGAGATTGAAAGCCAAATTTGATACAGGATCAAGTGAATGGAATCAATATTTTTCAGCCATATCCGGGAAGAAAGGAAGATTTGGTAAATTTGATCCTCATAATAAAAGAAGAAATATGGACAAAGTATGATGCTTTGGATGTAATGAACTTGGGAATTATAAAAGAGATTGGCCTAAATCTGGAAAGGACAAGAGAAAAATGGAAGAAGCCCATGTCTAAGATATGAGGGAAGAAATTGATGAAAATAAATCTAAGAAAGAAGAAGCAAGGGATCTCTACTATGATTGAGATCATCCTCTCCTTTAAGTGATTTCTGTTGGTTGTAAAATAGTATTATAGGAAGCAATGTATTTTGATGGCATCTTGATAAAAGCATGGTAGGAGATCTTGGTTAAATAGCTCCAGGAAAACCTCATTGATAACAATACTAATGGAAGGCAGTCATCAAGATCAAGGGTCATCATGGAAATAGGTGCTGACTTTTTCTAATGTAGTTATCTATGAATTCACTGATTAGAAAGAAAGTAGAATGGTTTCGTCAATAATTCTATGATACAAAATTCTGGGATGTGATGGCATATTTGTAGAAATTATATGCCCTAAGCATGCATATGTCCAAGATCCACCTGATCTCACACTATTTAACTTTATGAAAGATACTGAATCTATTCCACTTGTTAATCTTTTGCGGAAAAATTAATTGCACACACATGTGAAGCATAAACAAAAATAATCAATCGCACATAGCACAGTTTTTAACCAGGAAAGCCTGAAGTTAAAAACCCCAACTATATATTATGTAACATGGAGATCGTATGACAATCTCATACAAACATACAAAGCTTATCACAAGCTCTCAGTACAGTACAATCGTCATACACTAATCAGACCCAATCTTGCAAATCCATGCACCGATCTTTGCCACCTGCTAGCCTGCCTCCACTGCGCAATCTCTACTGAAGAATAGCTCTGAATGAATTCGAATTACTCCATCCTTGACTGTGGAATCCTCATTGGCATCTCCATTGAGTGTGTGATGCAATCAATGCATCACTATAGTCACAACAGATAGTCTATCTTGCCCTTTCACCTATCTCTCCACTGGTCTCCACTGAAACTGCCTTGCACTATAGTTAACTGCTCTATTGTTCAGTTGATTAATGAGTTATTATTTGTGAATTAATTAATTAATTGATTCACTCCACTCTCACTAGTGTATCAATCAGTTAGACTAGATACAACTAGCTCAACTGAGTCTAACTGAGTTAAACTAAATACAACTCCATAACTAATTCTTCCAACTGTGTCATAACTCTGCCACTTGAGTTCGAACTGAGTCCTCCATGCATTAGCTCCAATAAACCCTTAGGAATAGCGTAATTCCTTCTGTCAGCTATTGTGCCACATCTGTGCATTGAACTGAAGTGCTCCAAGAGAATAAGTTGTTGTTTAGAGTCTGATTATTATTAAGAGCTAATAATAATCGACATGCATCTATTTTTAGATTGATGATCTATAAATAGACTTCACCCAATATTCTAAAAATAGAATTTCATCTATTTTTCCAACTTGATCAACCATTCACAAATAGCATCCTGCAACTTCTAAAATATGATCACCATGTCTAAAAATAGACATAGTCTAAAAATAAACTTGCGCCAAAAATAGCCTGCGGGCCCACTTAGTGAAGGCGACTCTTTTCACTAAGCTCATCATCTTGTTGAATCTCAAAACTCCCTCTCAACAAGATAGGGATTATCCTTCACCCCGATCCTGCCTCTATGGTATTAGAATTTTCTCCTGGCGAGCGCCTTCGTCAGAATATCTGCATCCTGATCCTCTGTAGGAATGTACTGAAGCAACATGATCTTCCGCTACACACAATCTCTGATATGATGATACTAGATATCAATATGTTTAGATATATCATGAAACATAGGATTAACCGAGAGTTTAATGCAACTCTGATTATCACAATGAATCACCGTGGGATCTAAATGTGAATCGAACAAACTAACCATAATATTCCTCATCCAGATAGCCTCACATGCAGCTAAACTTGCTGCCATGTATTATGCTTCCGCTGAAATGAGTGCCACGGATCTTTGTTTCCTGCTGTACCAAGAAATTGTCGTAGATCCGATACTGAAAATCCCTCCTGATGTGCTCTTTCTATCTGTTGGGCTCCTGCCCAATCTGCATTCTTGAAGCCATGCAACTTCACCTCATCCGTCTATTTGTACCATAAACCATACTCAGATGTGCCCCTGAGATATCTCAGGACATGCTTTCCTTCCTTCCAAAAGAGCTTGGTAGGCTTAACCATCGCTTGTGAAAGCTGTTTCATCACATAGCATATGTCTAGTCTTGTATTGACTAAATACATGAGCGAACCCACCAACTATCGATAACACAGTGGCATCCACTACCTCTGCCGATGTAGCATCCTCTTTCTTCCAACTTCCTAGAAGAGGAGTGTCGATAGGCTTGCAGCCTTGCATGTGAAACTTCTCTAGTATCTCCCACGCATACTTGCCTTGAGACACAAATAGTTCACCTTCTCGCTGCCATATTTCCAATCCAAGTAAATAATGAAGGAGGCCTGAATCCTTCATCTCAAACTCCTTTGCAAGATCTTCCTTGCATGAGTGTATCAACTGCTCATCACCTGTTAGTATTAAATCATCAACATAAAGTACGATGATTAAAAGCTTACCCTCAACCACAATCTGGTGTAGGTTTGCATCCACCTCACTCTTGGTGAATCCAAATCCAGTGAAATAGTTGTCGATCTGAGTGTACCAAGCACAGGGTGCTTGTTTCAGCCCATACAATGCTCTTTTGATCCCACACACATGCGACTCGCTGCTGAAGATCTCAAATCCTTCAGGCTGCTCAATGTACACCTCTTCCTCAATGATCCCATTAAGGAATGCAGTCTTCACATCCATCTGATGAATGTGCCAACCCATCTATGTTGAGAGAGAAAGGATGGTCCGTATGGAAGAATATCATGCGACATGTGCAAAGGTTTCTTCATATCAATCCCCTCAATCTGCGAGAAGCCCCGGGAAACAAATCTTGCCTTATACTTCTTGACACTCCCATCAGCAACTTGCTTTACCTTGTAGATCCATCTTGATCCTACAACTAATTTTCCCACTGGCCTTGAAAAAATCTCCCAAGCATTGTTTCTGACAATGGAGTCATAATCCTCCACCATGGCATCTACCCATGTGGGCTCTTGCACTGCTTCTTCAAAAGAATATGGCTCTGTCACGATACACTTGCTCATAAGAGCCATGTATCTAGTACATCAGTCAGGTGACTGTCTTTGTTTGCGTTGTGATGTAGGGACTTCTACATTCTGTGCCGCATCAAGCTTCAATCTCTCAGCTTCTGTGGTATTCTTTCTACCTTGTCTGATGTTTGGTTCTACATGAGTGGACTCCTCCACTCCATGAATCTCCTCCTGTCCCTGATCCACATCCAGAGGCTCATCTTTGGGAACAGGAAGTTCCTCTTCTGCATGCAAGTGTAGCTCCCTCTCAAGCGATAACTTCATGGTTTTCACCTCATTGAATTTTATATCCTGTCGCACAACAGTCATTCGACTATCTGGAAAATACACACGATATTTATGGGGTGTTTCTGTGTACCCCACAAATATCCCAAATTTCGCAGCCGGCTCCAGCTTCTTCCTGGTGTCCTTCGTCGCATGAATGTAAACACGTGAGCCAAAAATATTCAAATGAGAAATATCAGGCTTCTTACCAGTAAAAGCTTCTTTGGGTGTACTCATGCCAAGTACTCTATGAGGACAACGGTTTTGCACATAAACCACAGTGTTGCATGCTTCCACCCACAAGTGCATCGATAGGCCCTGGTCATGCAACATCACTCGTGCAGCACCCATGATCGTGTTGTTCATTCTCTCCGCAACCCCATTCTGTTGTGGTTTATGAGGCGCTATGAGTTCTCTTCAAATTCATTCTTTGCTACATAATTCTTTGAATTCTCCCGAGATTTATTCACCACCGTTATCGCTCCGTAGAGATTTCACTTGCTTCCCCGACTCCTTCTCCACCAATGCCTTGAACTCACAAAACTTTGAGAACGTTTCACTCTTCTTTTGCATGAAGAAGATCTAGCATATACGAGAATAATCATCAAAAAATATCACATAATACCTTTGTTTTGCTATTGAAGCAACCGAGAATGGTCCACACACGTCTGTGTGAATTCTCTCCAGGTTCACCAAAACACGGTTCTCCTTCTCATGAAAGGTGGTCTTCACAAACTTACCCATTGTACATCCTTTGCACTGATCTGACTGTGCAAGAGTACCCTTGGGAAGTCCAGTAGAAATTTGCTGCAAAATATTCAAAGCACCATGGTGAAGATGCCCCAATCTCCTGTGCCATAATTCGCCCTCATCCCGGCTCACCACTTCTTCTGCTTTGCCCACCATTGTAGTGCAACCATCTACCTCTAGCTTGTAGAGATTCTTAATTCGAACCCCTATCTTCTTTTTTTGACCCATTGTTATATGTCAAAGGAAGGCTTTTCCCTCACTGAAAACAACATCATAACCCTTGTCTTCCAGCGTTGCGACTGAGACCAAGTTCTTCTTCAGACCTGGAACATGCATGACATTATTCAACAAGAACGGATTACCGGACACCCTCTCAAAGGTAATGGTCCCAATGCCGGTCACATTGTACTGACCATCGTCGCCCATCTCTATATGCATTTGTAGGTCCTTCTCCTCCAAGTCACTAAACAACTCTTTGTCTCCCGTCATATGGAAATATGCACCACTGTCAAGATACCACACCGATCCCATGCAGCTTGAAATCAAGCATGCGATCAAGGAAAAATCCAGCTCAAATTGCAAGGCTAAGGCCTCTCCAGCTATAGATCCAGCAACCTGCTTATTATTCTTCTTCTATGGACAATTAGTGGCTAAATTTCCATGCTCGTGACAGTGAAAACACTTCACTTTGGACAAGTCTTGCTTCTTGCATTTAGCACCGGATTTTGAAGAAGATTTCTTCCCATTCCCTTTCCTTGCTTTGGCAGCCAAAGTGCAATTCTCTTCATCTTCATTCTTTGATGAAGATCCATCCTTGGTACCTCGTCTTATCTCCTCCTGCACAAGATCCGACCAAATTCGCTCCCATCCCGACAGTTTCTCCCGTCCATTGACAGAGTCTTTGTAACTATACTGATGCAGGAGCATTAGACTCGGGAAAATATTTTGTATTCTATTTAAACTAGGGGTCTTATGTTTGTGAGGAAATATTAATTTTATGTAAATATTAATGGCATTTTTGAGAAGTTTTAATTAATTATGTGAGGATTTGTTAATGTTCTCAAATAATTTGGAGAACATGAGAGAATTAGATTTTAGATAATTGAGAATTAATTATGAAGCCTAAGACAGATTTGATTTCAAGATTTTAGGGATAAAATTCTAGATTGTAGGGGTGTTGAGATATTTGGGGACTTTGTTGAGTGATTAAAGGAATTTGAACCTAAATTGGTTCAATTCAATTTGTATAAATTAATGAGCCTCAAAGGCCAAATGGATCAGGAAGAATAGAGTGATTAGAGTGTGGTTTGGACAACAAAGTTTGTAAGCCTACGGGCTTTTGTAAAAGGGCCATTGATTTGTAAATCTGGCCATGAACAAGAGGTTCTTTGTAATTGGTTGCTTTTATATATATATATATATATATATATATATATATACATGTGGGATTTGACCTTTGAACCATATGAGCATTGTTGAAGTTGATTGTGTGAATATGCCTGATTTTAATAAGTGCATGAAAACCTCGGAATTATTCTCCGACATATGGCTCTGCACATAGTGGGAAGGATCGATATTACTTTATATTGATATGGCAATTTTTAATTGTAAAGGTAAATCCGTGTGAAATAAGTGAGAGACTGTGTGTTGAGTGAATCGATTATTTTTATGTCGATCTGTGGTTTTGATTGGCAGCGTTGAATAAATGGAACGCACAGTGAGTATGAAGCCGTAGAGCTTCATGAGGGACAAAGGTTGGAGATTTTGTATGGAAGAGCTGAAGCGAAATCGTAGACAAAGAGTTAGTAATAACGGTGGAATTCGTTGGAGAATAGAGGCGTTGGATCATGTTTAGAATAGAGTTAGAATACACAGTCGTTGAGTGAATCTGTTGCAGATCGTGTGGGTTGCTACAAGGCAAACGGTGGAATGGGTACGATCTATGAGAGGGCTTCATCATACTCACAAATAAGAGGTATGTGATACAGCATAAAACCAATTGATGATTTCCAGATCCAATTTGGGATCAATTTTCATTTATATTATGAAATTGTGCTGGGTGGTAGTTAAAACAGAGAATCAATGAGTTTTGATCCTGTTGGTGGAGGATCGATTGCAATTTAAGGTTATTATGGTATAATTGCGCATGAATTGAATGAGAAAACACTGTGACTGATCATATCAGATAGCATGGCTTGGTATTGCAGACAAATGGATTTATAAAGTCACAATGGGGAATGAATTAACGGAACCATTTTGTATGGGGACTCTGCGTTGATTCAAATCTAAATGTCAACCCACCGTGGGTGCATATGATCCGATTTTTCTGTATTGTATACGACTATTTGGCTACGTTGTGGCATAGCTGTATCGAAGATTCAATAAATTAATTCGAATAGACAACATTAACATAAAACTGGAATTTGAATCCCTGTGTAGCGATGGTCTGAGAAGAGTGAGCTTCGAATGCAAGAAGCAAATGGGTAGAGAAATATGTAATCGAATGGGAATTCGATACAGCAATAAAACAAAGCCATGAGCATGGGAGTTGGGTTTGAAGTCCGTATAGGGCTTCCTGTTCTAATAAAACCAGTGAAAGCGATGGAGAAGCTTGAATAAGGTGAAGGCACATAATACCATGGACAGTGTAGCGATGTGAATCGATGGCTTATTTAAGCACGAATGTCCTAGATTTAAGAACGGCGGAAGTGTGCGGTTGGAATAGCGCAGCACTCTATATTATTATCAAAATGTCAATTTTTATATTTTCGAAGGGAGAGTATGGTAAGCATTTATTATTGAATACATGGGGCTAGATATGACTATTGAATGTGTTGGTTAGTCGTGAAGTTGAAGTCATAATTAATGTGCTTGATAGTTGGGATATTGAGCAATGTTAAAGATTTTAAATGTGGTCCTATTGTATATTAATGGAATCCAATTACGTTCAAATTGGTGGATAGTGGAAGGTGAAACCGACTGGTATCGGTACTTTGTTTTTAATCAAAATTGAAATATGAGAGTTGTTGAGATTTTATGAAAACAAAGCATATTATATTGTTTTGTGGGTTTTATAACCTTTATTAGATATAAGCTTCAACATGTATGATTGTAAATTTCTCGGACTTGAAGTCTTATTTGGGGTATTCATTGAAGATGCAATTTTATATGTAAGAGAGTGGGATAATGTGGGTTTTGCAGGGTTCTCTTGCATCAAGTGGTATCAGAGCAGGAAGGATCTGTTGAAATTGAAGATGTTTGTTTTCTGAATGAGTGCAGGAAGGTTCTATTGAGAACTAAAGTATGTTTTATTTGAATGTGTAATGAAGACTGAAAAGAAGATCAGATTCTAAATCTGATATGCAAAGGTACACAATTGCAGTGAACAGGATTGCAGAAATGAATGGAGGATAAGATCATGCAGGATCTTAAAGGTGAGATAATTTTCTGATTTGAAATTTGTGGTTAAGGTTTATGGTTGCAGACAAGATGATGGCAGTGAACCTGACATTCAGCTAAAGGCTGGATAGGGAGGACAATTGCAGTGTTCTGAAGAGAAGGTGAGTTGAAGAGATAGCCTAGAGAGAGTAGAAGAGAGTGCTCAAGAGGTTCCAGAGGTAGTGAACCAGTACTTACCAAAATACCTGGTCCAATGAAGTGGATTGGTGAGGTAAGTGGCAGCAGGAGATCTTGTTGTTGCAGAGGCTAGTGCAACCCATGGTGAGTGATAAACTCATAGAGAAGATGATCATGGAGGATCAGAAAATAGGTTCAGAGGAATGGCACAGAGGTGAGATGACTGATAAGGTTAGAGAAAGAGAAATTGCAGTAATGAAGGTACAATTGCAGGTACTACAAGAATGGCTGCAAGAGCAGGAAAACCAGAAAGGAGGATGGATCTTTCCACTGGAGGGAAAGAGAGTGATTTGGAAACCATTGCAGATGAGGTTGAGGCAAAGGGAGATTGCCTTATTGAAGGAGGAACTTATATTTCTTGAGCCAGAGATGGAATTTGAAGATTCCACACACAGATCTATTCGAAGGGAAGTGCTGGAGGAAGCAGTCAATACTGAAAAGTCTTACGGTTTTAAAACTAATAATTTGTGTATGTTTGCAGGTACAATACATGGAGATGAGCAAGATTTAGAGTTTGTTCAAGAAGAGTTGAATATGAAGTCTGTTCAAATCAATGCTGAGATAGAAAGATCTCAGGAGGAAATGAAGACAAAGAAGTCTAATCAGAGTATTAAAGCAGAAGAAGGAATACCATTTGATGATGAGTCAAAAGCTGGTGAAGGTATGGAAAATTGTGTAAAGTTTCCAAGTTCTACTCCTAATGAAATTGTTGAATTGTATAGGAAACTAGATCTTCAGAGAAGAGAATTGGAGAGACAGAGGACTTATGTACAGGATAATTTGATGAGGAAGCAAGGTAGGAAGGTCTTCATGAATAGTGTTTATGAAGTAGATGATGGAAAGAAGGAGAGAATAGCTGATAGTCTCATGATGAATGCAAATCAGCATACTGATGTGCTGACAAAGGATTTGGAAGGAAACTCAGAACAACATACTGAAGTGTTTCTAGAGAAAGCTTAGGAGAAAGCCAGTAAAGATTTTCTAAGTCCTGAAGAAGACTTGGAGCTACAGAGAAAAAACTTGGTGACTGAATCAACAAGTGAGACCATTGGGTCTTGTGATTTTGAAGCTGACAATTTGATTGTGTATACAGGTGATGCAGAAGACAATCCATCACTTGGAATTGTCTTGGAAGAAGAAGAACTGTTGCAGAAAGAAGGTGAGACAGTCATGTCTCATATGTAGAGGCTCATTACCATGGGTGACAAGAAAGAGTTGGCTTGTCTATATAGCCAAGAGAAGACTGTGGGACAAAATTTTGGAACTGCTGCGGTGTTAGATAATGAGGCTACAGTGTTTGAAGAACTTGATTTGATTGCTAGAATAAATCAAGATGATGATGGACAATTACTAAAGATTGTCAAAGGGGAAGATGAAGGTTATGCTGGAACTAATTTGCAGCATGTTGATGAAATGCTTGAAAAGAAATGGATGAAATGTTTGCTGGAGACATTTAAACCTGAGCAAGAATTTGCAGACACTAGAATAAATTTGATTGAAGTTGAGAAAGGAGCAGGTTGTGAGCCAAAGAATGTTGCAGAGGGACAGGAAGTTTGGGAGGCAGCAACATGTGGGGTAGCATCTGCAGGAGTAAAACCAATGTTATCAAAAATCGGGGAGATGACAGCTGAGGCAACATTAGCGGCAACAACATGAAGTGAAAGAGGAAACAGTAGGCAAAGTAATTTCCAGACAAAAGAAAGGCTGGACAGAGAAATTGAAAGCATCAGAAGACTGATGACGAAGATGTCTTAGAAGCAGCAGACAGCAGCAAGAAAGCAGAGGAATTTTAGAAAGAGAAAGACAATGGCAGATTGTGAAAGTGCAGCCAGTGGAGCAAGGCAGCATAAGATATGGAGACCTGGTGAAAAGCAGCAAACAACAGATATAGATGATGAGTTGAAGAACAAAGTGTGGGATCCAGGCAGACAAAGACTTAAACGCATGATCAGGAGATCATGATCATTTTCAACCTTGGGAGTCTGATGCAGGAGCATTAGACTCGGGAAAATATTTTGTATTCTATTTAAACTAGGGGTCTTATGTTTGTGAGGAAATATTAATTTTATGTAAATATTAATGGCATTTTTGAGAAGTTTTAATTAATTATGTGAGGATTTTTTAATGTTCTCAAATAATTTGGAGAACATGAGAGAATTAGATTTTAGATAATTGAGAATTAATTATGAAGCCTAAGATAGATTTGGTTTCAAGATTTTAGGGATAAAATTCTAGATTGTAGGGATGTTGAGATATTTGGGGACTTTGTTGAGTGATTAAAGGAATTTGAACCTAAATTGGTTCAATTCAATTTGTATAAATTAATGAGCCTCAAAGGCCAAATGGATCAGGAAGAATAGAGTGATTAGAGTGTGGTTTGGACAACAAAGTTTGTAAGCCTACGGGCTTTTGTAAAAGGGCCATTGATTTGTAAATCCGGCCATGAACAAGAGGTTCTTTGTAATTGGTTGCTTTTATATATATATATATATATACATGTGGGATTTGACCTTTGAGCCATATGAGCATTGTTGAAGTTGATTGTGTGAATATGCCTGATTTTAATAAGTGCATGAAAACCTCGGAATTAGTCTCCGACATATGGCTCTGCACATAGTGGGAAGGATCAATATTACTTAATATTGATATGGAAATTGTTAATTGTAAAGGTAAATCCGCGTGAAATAAGTGAGAGACTGTGTGTTGAGTGAATCGATTATTTTTATGTCGATCTGTGGTTTTGATTGGCAGCGTTGAATAAATGGAACGCACAGTGAGTATGAAGCTGTAGAGCTTCATGAGGGACAAAGGTTGGAGATTTCGTATGGAAGAGCTGAAGCGAAATCGCAGACAAAGAGTTAGTAATAACGGTGGAATTCGTTGGAGAATAGAGACGTTGGATCATGTTTAGAACAGAGTTAGAATACACAGTCGTTGAGTGAATCTGTTGCAGATCGTGTGGGTTGCTACAAGGCAAATGGTGGAATGGGTACGATCTATGAGAGGGCTTCATCATACTCACAAATAAGAGGTATGCGATACAACATAAAACCAATTGATGATTTCCAGATCCAATTTGGGATCGATTTTCATTTCTATTATGAAATTGTGCTGGGTGATAGCTAAAACAGAGAATCAATGAGTTTTGATCCTGTTGGTGGAGGATCGATTGAAATTTAAGGTTATTATGGTATAATTGCGCATGAATTGAATGAGAAAACGCTGTGACTGATCATATCAGACACCATGGCTTGGTATTGCAGACAAATGGATTTATAAAGTCACAATGGGGAACGAATTAACGGAACCATTTGTATGGGGACTCTGCATTGATTCAAATCTAAATGTCAACCCACCGTGGGTGCATATGATCCTATTTTGCTGTATTGTATACGGCTATTTGGCTACGTTGTGGCATAGCTGTATCGAAGATTCAATAGATTAATTCGAATAGACAACATTAACATAAAACTGGAATTTGAATCCGTGTGTAGCGATGGTCTGAGAAGAGTTAGCTTCGAATGCAAGAAGCGAATGGGTAGAGAAATATGTAATCAAATGGGAATTCGATACAAAAATAAAACAAAGCCATGAGCATGGGAGTTGGGTTTGAAGTCCGTATAGGGCTTCCTGTTCGAATGAAACCAGTGAAAGCGATGGAGAAGCTTTGAATAAGGTGAAGGCACATAATACCATGGACAGTGTAGCGATGTGAATCGATGGCTTATTTAAGCACGAATGTCCCAGATTTAAGAACGGCAGAAGTGTGCGGTTGGAATAGCGCAACACTCTATATTATTATCAAGATGTTGATTTTGATATTTTCGAAGGGAGAGTATGGTAAGCGTTTATTATTGAATACATGGGGCCATATATGAATATTGAATGTGTTGGTTAGTCGTGAAGTTGAAGTCATAATTAATGTGCTTGATAGTTGGGATATTGAGCAATGTTAAATATTTTAAATGTGGTCCTGTTGTATATTAATGGAATCCAATTACGTTCAGATTGGTGGATAGTGGAAGGTGAAACCGACTGGTATCGGTACTTTGTTTTTAATCAAAGTTGAAATATGAGAGTTGTTGAGATTTTATGAAAATGGGTTTTATAACCTTTATTAGATATAAGCTTCCGCATGTATGATTGTAAATTGCCCGGACTTGAAGTATTATTTGGGGTATTCATTAAAGATGTAATTTTATATGTAAGAGAGTGGGATAATGTGGGTTTTGCATGGTTCTCCTACATCATATACCAACTCTTCGGAAGCCCAAGGAGATCCAAGCTCACCAAGTATTCATCATCAACAATAACCCCCACACTTCCTAGTTCATCCTTGCATTGGAAAAACTTCGTGAGGTATTTTGGAATACTGTTGCCTTTCTCCATTTTTATTTTTCTGAGCTTGTCTTTAAGCACCAACTTCCTCTGGTCAATTCTGCTTTTGAAAAAGTCTATAAAAGCCTTCCACATTAAGAATTAAGTGGATTTCCCATGAAGTTTGGACACAATATGGTCCTTCACACCTTCCAACAAAATCATCCTCATCTTTGCAGTCTTCTTTTTCCATGCATCAAGTAATGCAGCATCGCTAGATCCCGACTTAGGAACATCGCTATCGATGAACTCCTTCAACCCATTATCCTCCAACACCGCCTCCATCCTGTCCTTCTAGGCTATGTAAATCGAGCTCCCATCAAGGGCATACTCTAATCTCAACCCGTTGAAAGACATTTCAATGTATACTCGATTTCTGCACCAAGAATATTCTGTAGCAAATTCGAATTTCCACCATCACAAACTCACTTCACAATTGCAATCTTCAATCAACAATGCTCTGATACCATGTAGAAATTATATGCACTGAGCATGCATATGTACAAGATCCACCTAATCTCACACTATTTAACTTTATGCAAGATACTGAATCTATTCCACTTGTTAATCTTTTGTGGAAAAATTAATTGCACACACATGTGAAGCATAAACAAAAATAATCAATCGCATATAACACAGTTTTTAACCGAGAAAGCCTAAAGCTGAAAACCCCAACTATATATTATGTAACATGGAGATCATATGAAAATCTCATAAAAACATACAAATCTTATCACAAGCTCTCAGTACAGTACAATCATCATACACTAATCAGGCCCAATATTGCAAATCCATGCACCGATCTTTGCCACCTGCTAGCCTGCCTCCACTGCGCAATCTCTACTGAATAATAGCTCTGAATTAATTCAAATTACTCCATCCTTGACTGCGCAATCCTCATTGGCATCTCCACTGAGTGTGTGATTCAATAAATGCATCACTATAGTCACAACAGATAGTCTATCTTGCCCTTTCACCTATCTCTCCAATGGTCTCCACTGAAACTGCCATGCATTGTAGTTAACTGTTGTATTTTTCAGTTGATTAATGAGTTATTATTTGTGAATTAATTAACTAATTAATTCACTCCACTCTCACTAGTGTATCAATCAGTTAGACTAGATAAAACTATCTCAACTGAGTCTAACTGAGTTAAACTAAATACAACTCCATAAATACTTCTTCCAACTGTGTCTTAACTTTGCCACTTGTGTTCTAACTAAGTCGGCATTAGCTCCAGTAAACCCTTAGGAATAGCGTAATTCCTTCTGTCAGCTTTTGTGCCACATTTGTGCACTGAATTGAAGTGCTCCAAGAGAATAATTTTTTGTTTAGAGTCTGATTAGTATTAAGAGTTAATAATAATCGACATGCATCTATTTTTAGATTGACGATCTATAAATAGACTTCACCCAATATTCTAAAAATAGAATTTCATCTATTTTTCCAACTTGATCAACCATCCACAAATAACATCCTGCAACTTCTAAAATATGATCACCATGTCTAAAAATAGACTTGTGCCAAAAATATCCTGCGGGCCCACTTAGTGAAGGCGACTCTTTTCACTAAGCTCATCATCTTGTTTAATCTCAACAATATTGATAAATTAGATCAAGGGAATGAAGATCTTCATTCTAATGAAATTTCTATAGGATGACTCAAAGGAATAAAAAGGTATGAGATATATATATATATATATATATATATATATATATATATATATATATATATATATATATATATATATATATATATGTATTTACATGCTGACACTGGATGCTGTGAATTCACGTCATATGGTTGCAAGTAATGGAATTCTATATTTAGAAGTATGATCTATGGAGGAGGATATCTCTTGGTGCACTGACAGATTAAATAAACATAATATATCCTCATATGGAATATGAGGTGGTTGTATATGAACAAGGAATTGTAAATTGGAAGTTCCTGGGAATGAAGATGTGCAGAAAGAAAGAGATCATGAAGATCAACCATGTCAAGAGGAAGTTATCATCCGGAAGCTAAGAAGATGTGACTAGAATATCTCCTAGGAGGATATGTAGACTCTGATAAAAGTCTGGTAAAGAAGAAGACCCTTTGAAAAACATATCCTTAGGAGATGTGTCAATCTGAATAAATGATGTCGATGCCTACAAGAAGATGTCATGGTGAAAGATCATCACTGAGGTAAATTTTGCTTTAAAAATTTCATACGTATATGTTTATCAAGATGAATTTTTGCAGGGCTGCTAATCACGAGAAAGGATGTAAGATCCTTGGAGATGATTTGAAAGAAAGTAGCATGGCATAAAAGTTGGACTAGATAATAAAGATAGATGAATTACTTTTTAATAGATGACATGACTCATGAATGAAAGTGATGGATGGAATATGCCCTATGAAGCTAAAGTTGAATATTCCTCAATATCTAAATCCATGACATCAAGGGGAGGAATTATTCATGAGTAGCTAGGTGTCTCACCATTGTAGTTGCAGGTCCTTGATTGAGAGGGAGCGTGGTGATCAATTTATTACTTGGAAGAAAATGGGTAATTCTTAAGAATGAGCTTGGGTACATTCCTTATACATGAATGACTATATTTCCTTATGGAATAGGTCCTCCCTAGCTAAGAGAGAGAGATAGACACATCATTATGGTCTTCACTTGGGAAGACAGAATGGAGGATTGGGTAATCACCTAGCATTCGATACTCTTTGATAATGTGTTAGGGAATTCAAGATAAGAGTAGTCAGGGACCGATATTATTTGAGGGCTAGCTACCCAAGAGAAGAATAGTCCAAGAAGGTCATACTTTGGGAACACCTGGGTGGATTATGTACCTTGGAGAGACAATGACTATGGTGTCTATAATTCATGTGTCTCGCCAGCATTATAGCCCATTGTCTCATTGAGAGATGGGATTGTTAGTCAAGGCCTTGCACTAGGACAATTTTGGTTTATATGATGCTATACAAATGTGATTAACAATCTGATTCTTCTTATGAGATTATTCAGTTTTAAAGTGACCATGTACCTGTATGAATACCTCCCTAGTTAAGAGGGAGTGTTGAAAAGTGTAACTAGGATCGGTCTTCATATTGACTATGTAATTATGAATTATGTAAAGAAGAAGACAAAGATAATAAATGTATTTTGTGTACTTTCTTCATGGGTTTCATGAGAAAGATTTTATTATAGTTCAATAGAATTATTCTTGATGGCTATAGGGCTTTGTATTCTAGTGTAATTAAGAGTCATGTCTAGTCTAAAGAATGTCTTCAAGACCTTGCCATGAAACTATGAAAGAATGGCCCTAGAAAACACTCATCAAACGTTGGAATTTGTACCCTACAAGTTGGCTCCATAAGCATATATCAGGTTGGCTATATTACCCTTTGACAGGTCGGATCAATTACAGGTGCAAACAAATATATATACCCTACTGGACAGCACATAAAAATAGTGAAGAATTGCGGATTTCCCAAGGAAGAATTGCGGATTTCCTGAGACAGAAATTGCGGATTTCCTGAGGTAAAAGTGCGTATTTTCTAAGGATGTGATCATGGTCATAAATGCGGATATAATGACAGAATAATGGTGGACAGCTCTGTTTCCTCAAGTACGAATTTCATAAGCCATTAAATGTGGATTTCAGAAGCTATAAAGTGCAGGTTTTAGAGGCTATGAAGTGTGGAATTTAGTAAGAATAAAAGGTTTACATTCTGAATCAATGGATAAATTTGATGTGCATGCAAAGGATGAGATCTCGAATGATCTTGTAATCAATGAGGAGTATCTCAAGATAAGCTTAGAGACTGAATTCTCTAATGTTGATGAAGGTCGGTGCACATTGGTGAAGAAAAGAAATATCAACATTGGAGGAAGACTTAGAAGCAGTTTCAAGGTCTTGGAGGAATTCATAGGTCAAGCGTCTGAGTCTTGGTCATGGTACTTGTCATTTTAAAATCTATAAGAAGAATTTCTTACAGGTTTTCCTCTCCAAGAGGGAGAGGTTTTTTCCCTAGCTCGAGGAGCCTAATTGTGTGTTTCTTGTATTTTGGTAATTGACGTGATGAAAGACTAAATAAGTTAAGAATTAACCTCACAAGTAATTATCAAGGAATATAATTTGAATTAATCACCAGCCCCCCAAATTCTCAACAGGATGAATACAAAGGAATTGAAATGACTACTGGCATTTCTAGGGTTTTCCTCAAAGAATAGTTTTCCAAATTTTTTATGGTCATCCAAAAATATTTTACATGTGAAGGAAGGTTTAATATGGTTTACTAGTATCACTTCATACTGCTCTTAAATTTTACAAGTAAACAACCTTTATATATCATTTCTATCTTTCTAGGAGTTTGGGGAAGATGGCTGATAAAGTCCAAGCCAAACCTGATGCTAGAAATACTTCTCTATTCCATCATGGCATCATCAAATTTCTTGTTTTAGAAGAGTTTAATAAATTAAACAGAGATTGGATTACTTTCTTATTCTTGAGTGGTTATTAGGTATATGTTGCTACCCATTCTAGAAAAAATTTAAAATACCAGTCAACAAATCGTATGGAAAAGAAAGAACCAGAAACATAACATATAGTAAAGGCTTCCACAAGTACAAGGAAAAGGATGACTAGAAATCAGAGTAAAGGGAAAGGTAAATTAGCTGATATTCCAGAAGTTCAACTTGAAGAAAGTCCAGTTTTTCAGCCTTTGCAAGTGAAAGAGACAGAAATTCATAAAAATAACAAGAGGGATAAGAAACTTGAGTTTACACAAGAGGAACATGGTTTCATTTTTAGACCAAGAAAGCCTATAACAAGATAAATGCAACAAATAGAAAAAATATCATAAGTGCCCTTCAAAAAAGCAGAGCAAAAAAAGAGAATACAAGGAAAAAAACCTATGCAAGAAAAAATACAGATAGAATTTTTACAGGAACAACTAAGAGAGGATAGACAATAAGTGATATAAACCAAAACTAAAAGGTAAGGAATTGAAAAAACAGGTGTCAAAGCAGCTAGCCTTCTGTGAATAAGTTGTAGAAAAAGGCAGAAGGACAATGAAGAGGACTCTACCATTGCACATGATGTTAAAGCATATGTACAAAATGAAAAAATGGTTACAGGCAGAGAGAAATAAGTTGCAAAAACAAGTCATAGGATTGGAAACTCAAGTAGAGATTATCAAAAGTAAACTCTCAAAAATAGATCTTAAGCTTTTAGTTGAAGCAGCAAACACCTTTTGAGTATGTTAAATTTCTTAATTTTTTTCCCATACTATGCTAAATCGATAGTTTCAGCAATAAACATGGTTAGACAGACTATAAGGAGTAATAAGAAGGCAGAAAAAATCATAAGAAATAAAAAAATCAGAGAATTCAAACTTTCATAGCAACTCCCCATAGTTAAGCTGAAAATCTGCTACAAAACTGTTGTAGCATATCATTGATGAAAATTCAAGAGAAAGTTTCATATGAAGGAGTTATAATGCTATGAATTTAGCTAAAATTCATAAGGGAAGACTTCAGAACTTACAAAAAGATTAGAGAAATACCAGAGGAATGTTTTTGTAGCTTGCTACCAATTTTTTCTACGAAACTGTCAAACACCTTTTTTTGCGTTATAGATTTTGATTTTTCATCAGACAACATGGCAATCAGATGGGTTATAGGTCATAGGGGTATCCAAATCATCAGACAAAAAACTATTATTTTCCAGGAACACAAGACAACAAAGTCAACCATGTCATCACATCCACGTGGTAGGATTACATCAGCAAATTCAGAAGACTCGGCATTTGGTTTGATTCGATAAGGTTCAACAACAAAAATTTTGAAGGATCATAAATTATAGAATCCTATTTGAAGTCAAATTATATCAAAATAGAAAATCCCTAAAAAATTTCAATATGTTTTGCAAATCAAATAGGATAAAGTCTCTTAGCATGATAATCGAATCTAGCCCTAGGTGGAAAATTTTTTAATTAATGGAAAATGGAGATGTTTCTCTATATATTTGTAATTTTTTGACTCTGCAAAATATGGAGGAATCGAGGATGTGAGAAAGGCCACATTTTGTAAATTTTTATCTAGTTACTATATTTTGCAGCAATACTCTTTTTTTTAACCTGAGATTCATTTTTGGTTTTATTCCATCCATTCATGTTCTATATTATCAGCTTTCATAGTTTTTTTATTACTTGGAATTCAATGTAATGTTGCTCCAACTTCCTTCAAATTTGTTGTGATTGAATGTAAATTTACACTTCACATTAGTTAACCCAAAAGTGCCTCCCTTTCCACAAAGCAAACTTTATTTTTGATTAAAGTTTTCTTTTAACTAAATCCATGCCCAATGGTGGTGATTATCACACTATTTTTCACCTGCAAAATAATACAAAGATCTAGATTTATCCATCTATAATTGAGCTTATTCAGAGCATTATCCAGTATTTCTTGAGAGAGGCCTCTCATGCTAGAAGGGCTAACTTCTAGCTATAATTGGTTTGGAATAGTTACTCTTGGTTGAAGGTTGACACAACCCAACCTGTCATATCAAGTGATAACACATTAGACGCATAATTTAATATTACATCCAATGGGTGCCTACACTTTACATTTGAGTATACATATAAGGAGATAAGGTGAAAATACAATTTCTTCATTTCCCTCAAAAAATATTTACCCCTGGGGATGAAATTTTAGTCTTGAATGTTATTGGTTCTTTTAAAGTTGATTTTGTTAGTATATTTTTTTGTTTTGAGGTCCATTTTTTACCTCAAAATTTCCCTAATGAAGACAAGTAATTTTGATGTCTTTAGCCACTAGTGTTCTCCTACAATTAATCGAATCTAGAGTTTTCTTCCTATAAAAGTTTTTTCTAATTTAAAAATAAATAAATAAGATGTGGGTAATTCTATGGTAAACTTTTATTTGTGCATGTCTCTACTCCTTTTGACCATCTATTAATATTCAACACAAATTAATTAAGAACATGTTGCACCCAACTAAGAAGCACATAAACAACTTATTAGTATTTCCTTGAATTTGTCAGACTTATTCAACACTTCATGTTGTCATCAATAATTTGGTTGGTAAGGAGTAGACAAGAAAAAATTGTAAATATTTCTCACTAACAACAACATTGAGAAGACCTAGAATTCAAATTTTCTCAATAACCTAGAAAATATAATTGTTACATTAATAAATATGGCGACTCATCTGATGAAGATAAATTTCAAGAATGAAGATGAACACTCTCCAAATTCTTAGAAAAAATAATATTATCCAAGAGGATACCAAAGGTAACAAGCTTGAAACCTCTATTAATAGTAACCATATCTCTTATTCATCACCCTAAATTTCCTTGCTCAAGGTGGAGACTATGTTTGATATACCAACTTATGATGGAAAATTTTATATTGGTGATTGGTTCAAGCAAATGAAGGTATAATTCAATATGTGATCATACACAAATGAGAAAAAGATATATTTTTCTACAATGAATGTGATTGGTTATGCATTAATAAGGTGGGAAATTAGGGAGTCAAAATAATCCAATCTCAAATTAGCATTAAATACCTAAAAGCATCCATTATATAACCATTGGGATGGATCCATAAATAAACAAACAAAAATACAAGTTACCAAATATTATAAGTTTAAGCTAGGTATATCAACTCAAATAATTGTTGAAGCAGAGTTCGATGTTGTACATTTAGATTTCTATTAGGTTATGTTTAGCATCCCTTTTTGGTGGGATTGTAATCAATATTGTATATCTTTGAAAAGTTCACATGTATAAGTTAATTGAGGATCAAAATACTTTCCTCATTAAATATTATAAAGGTAAATAGAAGATTTCACTAGTTTCAAGAAATCAAGCTAAGCATTGGAGAAATTTTGAGGTCTAAAATAGATCTCAAAACAAAAATGTACCGAAAATATAAACTTTATAAGAACCAATAGGATTCAATATGATGATGTCAACCATGGGGGAGTGATTCATCATTTTTTGGAGTAAAAATATTTAAAAAAAAAAACTATTTTTTCACCTCGTATTTTTCAACTTATCTCCTTATGATTTTATTCAAATTTCGAGCGAGGACGTTGGATGCGGAATTTAATTTTGCATCAAGGGAGTACTCATGTTGCATATTTTTGGTGGATCATACTACACGAAAAATTTGAAATACATGAAAAAATGTGATTGCAATCACATTTTTTCATGTATTTCACATTTTTCGTGTAGTAGGGTCCATCGAAAATATGCAACATGAAAAAAAGTGATTGCAATCACGTTTTTTTCATGTATTTCATATTTTTTGTGTACTAGGGT
Source organism: Pinus albicaulis (assembly GCA_034641835.2). Taxonomy (NCBI): domain Eukaryota; kingdom Viridiplantae; phylum Streptophyta; class Pinopsida; order Pinales; family Pinaceae; genus Pinus; species Pinus albicaulis. The sequence continues at coordinate 845,349,306 of CM076569.1, read as the reverse complement.
CCATCAAAAATATGTAACATGGGTACTCCTTGGATGAAAAATTAAATTTCACATCCAACAAGTGTTCTCGCTCAAAATTTGAGTTAAATCGTAGGGAGATAAGTTAAAAATACGAGTTGAAAATTAGTTTTTTTTCCCCCTCCAAAAATTAATGAGGTAATCTAATATTATTTTATTAATTCCACTATTGTTTTATAATAGTACTTAGGAGGTCCATTTTAGACATCAAAATTTCTCTAATGAGAATGATCAATGCAATCAAGTAATTTTTCATGATGTTATAAAGTTGAAGAAAATTGATAATTTGTACTTACAACAACATTTGTACTATCAAGTACAAGAAGAAAATTGATGATTTTATAATATAGTCTATGGAAACTTTCCAAGAATCCAAAGAGAGGCAAAACATTAAATCTATAGTACTACCTAATTCACTTTTTCCTATATTGGGGATATAGAATACTTTCTTATTGGGATCTAGAGAAACCAAAAGGCATGCCAATGCATTATTGAATCAAGGGATAATCATACCAAGTGTATCTCCATGTGCATAATCCATTATTCTAGAGCCAAAGAAGGTTGAAACTTGGAGAATAGACATATTTTATTAGGCATTGAACATTATTACCTTTGGGTTTTATTAATCACGACTAATGACTAAAACAGTACACATAAATTATCAATCCAAGGATGACTTTTATTTCAATGACAGTCGCACTATCTGTGTCGATACATCAAACCAGAAGAAAATCCAAATAGCAGAAATCATTGTTGAAGTAAATGCTGGAAATAAATCACTCATGTAGAAATAAAATTATCTACAAGACTGTGATCACACCTCAATTAATCTGTCCTAGCGTGCCACACAACAATTACCCAGCTGGTATCTCTAATCCCACATGTGTAACAACATATAAAATATTGGAATTGAAGCAGATCTGTTCACAGCTAATAACAGCAGCAACATCGTTTCTACTAATATACAAAGAAAATATAAATATATATACATAGCTACCTTAACCGCTGCAATCCCTACTAAAGAGGAGGGCCCTTCCTCCCTAGTGGGGCACAGGGAGAGAAAGAACTTAACAGAAACTAATTCAGATGATGCATGTAACAAAAACAACAGGATAACTTGTATTAATGTGACAAAAATTACAGAGCCAAAGTAATGTTGTTCTCCGCTAACCTTTCGACCTCAAGGGTCGAGAAATATATAGTGGTTACATCTCAGAAAAACGAGGGATACTGATCAAAATAGAATACATATGGTTACAACCACTTCTTAATAAAAATTATGACTGGAAAATTATAGATTACAATCAAAGATGCCTAGAGGTTGTTATCCAAAAATACAATACGTAAAAACTCCTACAACTATCATGATAAATCATAGCTGTAGCGTAACAACTAGAGGATAGGTCAGCATCAGAAGTTGACGAGATCCAGTCAATGGTACAAATGTAACAGTAGTTTGTCAGTGGGTATGCAACAACATGGTGTAATAGCATCGTGGTGTAACAACTCACTATAACATCACACCTTTAACTGCTCCTGTACACCTCAAGCTCTAGATCTTTTGTGCTAAAAATAGCATCTGGAAAGACAAAAAAAGACCTGAGAACTTCTCCAAACATTCATCCACAATTAGTCATAAAAAGACACGATACATCATAATAATTGATGAAATGGAAAGGTAATGAAAATAACGTGAAACACCACAAGTTAAGATAGAAAGGTAGGAAAAAGAGGCAAAGATAGTCCCAATGGTTAGAGTCATGAGGTAACATGGGGGAAACAAATGTAGGAAATAAGTAAAAAAATGGCACCCAACATCTCCCCCTAGATGAAGCACTTTCATGTCCTCATGCAAAATCTCATCTCTCATGAGAATATCTCTGGTGCAAGTTAGTGAGATCATAATCACTGGCTGTATCTCCATCTGCAGACCTATACCCTTGACTGGCCATCAACTATCGTACCTAAGAATCTAATTCATACTTGTTCAATTCATAATTACTCTAGTAACCCTCAATTGGAAACCAAATCAAAGGGAACTTGAACCTTAACCCAAGCCATGAAGTGCCAAGGGTTTGTACTATATGTGCATATGCTGGTACATGTGTAACAACCACTGCAAAATTATAGAATGCAAATGGGTCCCCCTTCAGCAACTCAACACTGCTGGCTTCCGTGTGTTTCAAGCACCCATTCAAGGCTCGACTCTTCATTACTAAGAACTGATTAAGGCATAATTTCACAATCCTTCTTCTATAAGTGGAAGTAGGTTCCCATATCCTAGGAGTGCTCAAAATTATTCTAAATTCCCGCCTTAACTTGGTGACCCCTCCTAGTTATGCCCGGATCCATAATTTTATATTCTCTTCATTGACATCCATAGATTTCATGGACAAATCCCACTCAATATTATTCTTCATGAAGGACACAAAATATTGCAACTGTAGATCCCCAATATAGGAGAATATCGTCACCACCATCTGCATACTTACGTTCTCGCAAATGATATTGTGCAAGAATAACTCACACAATAGGCTTTGTTTGTCAAAATCAAAAGCACAAAAGACATCTACGAATGTATGAGTGGAAGAACATAGATAGGGTTTTTCCTCCATGAAAACTTTCATTTAGAATAGGAAGTAGTGTTCCCATAGAAAAATGGGGTAGGATGGGGAAGGTCACATGCACCCCAACAGATTGAGGGTAAGATCATGGAATTTTTTCTTATCCATGGTAAGATCTTGAACCTGCTGCTGTAACAGCAGCAGCTGTTCCTCCTGCTTCTTCACATCTTCCTTCCTCTTATAATTCTCCCATCCTTTCTTCAACTCTTCATTCATCCAATTTTCCTATAGAGCGCTTATCTTCTTCTGATTTTCTTTCAACGAAATCATCCCCTCTCGAAGGGAGATTTCTTCCTGTTTCCACTTCTACAATTTAGAAATTAACAAGATTTTCTCATAAATCCATCTCGAGATGGTACCTGATGTTCTTCTACATTCAGTATCAACATCAATAATGGGTGTAACAACCTCTGTTGAATGGGTCAGCTCCACCTCTACTGCTGGTTCTTGTGTAACAACAACTTCATCAGTGGGTTCTTGTGTATCAGCCCCTTCGTTTCCACCTAGTATATCCTTTGTGTCCATTTCTATTTCTTCTGTAACAGCAATGGCCTCCACAGCTTCTTGTGTATCGACCTCTAGGTCAATTACTACAGGAGGCTCTGTTTTAACTGTTGGTTCTTGTGTAACAGCAGTATCCTTAGCAGGTTCTTGTGTAACAGCCTCCTGAAGTTTTATTTATGTTTCCATTGGGCTGATGTTTTCCCCACACACCTTATACCCTAATGCTGTTAGTTCTTGAAAACATGTGCATACAAGTACCAAGATTTCCTTCCCCTCATATAATCTTTGTTTCAACTGTTCATTTTCCTTTCTTAGATTTTCAAGTTCTAAAATCAGGACATGAGTTTCGTCCTTACTTGATGAGGAGGGTTCCCTTTCTTCTTCTGATACTTCTGCTTCTTTATGTTGTCCGACTATGGGCGAAGGTTCTGTGGGAAAGTTAACTTTCACCCTCTATTTTGGCCATCTATCCCCAATTGGTTCATCAGTGGGCTCTTCCCCAACTCTAACCTTGGTAGGTCGAGTCTGGGTCTCAGCTTCTGCCTAACTTCCTCCCAAAGTCATGGCTTGTTTTCCCCTACTTGTCCTTGGCCTTTTTTGCTTGAATTCTTCACATATCATTCCTTTATCGCTTAGGGAATCCAGCATGATCAATTTTATGAGTTCATGATTGGTCACACATGCTTCCGGATGTGTTGTTGTCTTCACTACCGTCGCCATATGATTAATGTTCCCCAATAAGTAGAATGGAAGGTTAATACTTTTATGGTGCCGAAGATGATTGAGTAGAGGGAAGTGATAATTAAACACAATTATGGATCTTCCCTCACAAGTGATGTATTTGATTAAACCTAAGGTGACATCTTCCCATGGCTGAGGAAGTGGTAACCTGTCAATTCCTCTCCCTTTCTTCTCCAAATTTTCTTCTCCTTCTAGGAAGTCTTCCTTCAAAGAGGGGTCATTGATTTTTCTGTTAAACCACCTTTGTCCCTCTACTAGAAATGTGGTTACTCAGGCAATTACTTCTTTTGTCACCTCAATTTTTAGGCCCCTGACTCGGGTCTGGTGGTTATTAAAATTCTGAGCGAATTCGATTGAAACCACCTCGTCTGAGCCTTCCAATTTCTGGAAATACTCAATCCATCTGGCGTCTCTAAATACCTGGTAAGGTTCCAGATAGTTTTGCAAGGCATCCATGGAATTCGGCTCATGTCTAGCTGCTGATCCACCCATCTTGACGTTGTTTCTGAATTCGCTCCTTACTGCTCAACCCACTGTAATGTCACTACACTACTTACTTCCTCTCGGCTCCTTACTCTACTTATCCCAGATCACGATTTTGAGATGAGGATACAAGGTTTCAGTCGAGGAGGGAGATGGGAGGTGACAAGATTTACGGATTACCAAATCGTACCTCACACAACTCTTCATAAATGTCCCGTTATGTAAAGTAATGGGTTCTAAGTACACACGCTCTTTTCGGCTAGATTTAGTCATTATTAGCGATTGTGCTATTAATTGGATGCATGCGGGGTTGATAACAATTTATGACTATGGATTTTTTCAATGATTACAAGATATATCCCCCCCTGCTTTAATGGTGATGGCCGCCCACGACCATCATGGGAATATCATTACTTTGCCATTAATCACCAAATTATAAATGATGATGTAACCTTTTGAATGACGTACCTGAAGCGATGTGAAGGAGGATTTTGAATTGGTGGCGTACTGCTTGCAGTGATCGTGGTGGTCATGCTTGGCTAGCACAATTATTGCTGCATGCGATGAAAATGAGAAACAGTGTCCATGGCTGTCGATTGTTACATGTGTAATATCCAAGACAGCCTTCATATTATTCTTCAGAAAAAATGATGATTAGGATAAATAGGTACAGAAAGAAAAAAAAAAGAATAAAATCATCTTGTAAAATGTATCAGGAAGGAGGGATGATGTTTTAGGAAGGGGAAAAAAATGGGTGTAACAACCGCCATAGGAGTGGTTTTCAACTGTTACAAATTGTCTAACTGCGCCCCGAAAAGAGTTTTTCATAATCATATTTGTTATTTTTATTTTATTATTATTATTATGTTGTTGTTGTTTTTGTTGTTGTTTTTTTTTTAAACAGGTGTAACAGCCACCACAAAGGTGGTTTTTAGATGCTTCACTTATTGGAATTTCAAATTTCAGGCTGCAGAGGGAAATGTTCCCTTGCTTCTGTAACATGAAGATTATATTCCATGACAATGTTAACGAATGATTCATTCGAAGTAGGTTGATGATATAACCTTAAAAGGTGCCCATTAACCAGTAACAGCGTCTTATCATTGTCGATGGTGACCAATTGTATAGTCTTATTGTCAAAGACTGTGGCTACTTCATAAGGACCTAGCCATCTAGTGCAGAGCTTACCTTTGAAATCTTTGAACCTTGGATCATACAAGAGAGCCCAATCTCCTTTCTGGAACTTATTATTCTTAATAAACCTGTCTGCCATCTAGCTCTCTGCTACTAAATGATCTCTTTCTGCTAAATGTCAGCCAACAGTTGGTTTAATCTTTGTTTTTGTGTTGTGCTTAAGTCCAGATTGACCTGCAATGTTGTTCGTAATGTCTTTATCTCGAATTATATGGGAAATAAAGGATTCTTACCATATACCAATTAATATGGTGAGAAGCCTGTAGTATTCCTTCATGTTGTTCAGTAATCCCACAACACCTCTAGAAGTTTCTTAGCCCAATTTCTTCGGTGGCTGGCTACTGTCTTTGTTAAGATTCCCTCATTGACTTTATTGGTGGTTTATACTTGACCATTTTCTTGTGGGTGATAAGGTGAAGTGATCCTGTGATCAATTCCATACTTCTCAACCAGCTTCTTGATCAAATAATATGTGAACTGAGGCCCTCCATCCTTCATTATCTCCCTGGGTATCTCGAAGCGAACAAAGATATCTTCAAACAGGAAGTCTAAAATAGCCTGCTCTGTAGCTCTAATTAGTTCCTTTGCTTCGACCCACTTTGTGACATATTTGTTGCAAACCAATATGTATGATTTTTGCTATGATGAAGGATTAATTGGCCCTACAAATTCTAGGGCCCATTTCTCAAATGGTTCTATCACTATATGAGGCTGTAACGACATCTCATCTTATTTTAGAAGTTGGCCGATCCTTCGGAAGCTATCACATCCCTTCACAAACTTCTTAGCATATTGGAATATGGTTGGCCAGTAGTACCCTATTGAGAGTACTTTATATCCCTTCCTTTTGTCAGCGAAGTTCCCTCCACAGGGTTCCTCATGACGAGCTTTCAATATCTCAAATACCTCATCTTCTCTAACACATCGCCTAATCTGAAAGTCTAGCCTAGTGTGATAGATACTTCCCTCTATCCAAGAGTAGGTAGCACTCTGTTGTATAATCTTCCTCTTTTCTTTGGAAGATAATTGGTGTGGAAATTTTCCTGCAACAAAATAATTGGCTATATCTGCATACCATGGTGAGTGAGTAGAGATGGAAAAAAGATATTCATCTGGAAAGGAATTCTCATTGGGAGTGTCGTCGTCACTTATATTTAATCTAGAAATAAAATCAGCAACCACATTATATTTTCTGGGTTGATCTAAAATAGTGATATCAAATTCCTGTAACAAAAATAACCATCGTGTAACTATACCATTAGTAACAACTTTTTTCATTAAAAATCGAATTGCAGCATGGTCAGTGTGTAAAAATACTTGATACTCAGTGATGTAGTGCCAAATTTTTTTGATAACATGCACTACTACTAGGAATTCCTTTTTAGTCACTGTGTAGTTGAGTTCTACTGGAGTTAGATTCTTGTTGATGTAATAAATGGAATAAGGTTTCTTCTCCTCCATCTGCCCCAAAACAACACCCACAGCTATGTCAGATGCATCCATAGGAATATGGAATGGCAATCTCTAGTTTAATCCTCGTAAAACTGGTGTTTTTGTTACATAGTTCTTTAAATTCAAAAAGGCTTGCTGACACTTTCATGTCCACACAAATTCTACATCTTACATGAGCAAAGAAAACATAGGAGATGCAATCTTTGAAAAAATATCTATAAATCTCTTGTAGTACCCTGCATGTCCCAAGAAACTCTGTACCTCTTTTGGAGTCTTAGGAGTTGAGATTTTCAAGATTACCTCAATTTTTGTAGTATCTACCTTGATTCCATTTGCCAAAATGAAATGTCCCGTCACAATTCCCTCGTTCATCATCATGTGGCATTTCTTCCTGCTCAGAGAAACATTAGTTTATCCACAATGTTTCAACACATTTTCCAAATTGACTAATGCTGTCTCAAAGGCATCCCCATAGGGTGTAAAATCATCCATAAATATTTCAAGACAGTCATTCAAGAGATCAGAAAAAATACCCAATATTTCCCTCTGAAAAGTTGTTGGCGCATTACAGAGGCCAAAAGGACAAACTCTATAAGAAAAAGTACCCCATAGGACAAGTGAAGGTTGTCTTGTCTTGGTCTTCCAAAGAAATTTGTATTTGATTATAGCCACTAAACCCATCCAGAAATGAAAAAAAAAAAAAATTCCCATAGAGAATATTCAGGATCTGTTCAATGAATAGTAAAGGGAAACAGTCCTTTTGAGTGACCTTGTTAAGCTCTCTATAGTCTACACAGGCTCTCCACTTGCCATTATTTTTTGAAACTATGACAAGCGGAGACACCCACTAGTTGTCAGAAATGGGGTAGATGAAATTAGAATTAAGGAGTTTCTGCAATTCTTCTTTCACTATCTCCTTAAGTGCGGGGTTCATTCGGTGTTGCGGTGGAGTAGTTTTCAAATTTTCAATGATTACATCATCTACCTCATATTCTTCCCCTAGATCTCTAATGGAGGAAACAGAGAGTGAATTTCTAATAAAACCAGTAATGATACCATCCTTTGTTTCATCCTTAAATTATTGTGCTTTTCCAAGCATGAGGAGAGGTAGGGAAAGATCAGATTCAGGTTCAAATTTGTCCCACCAAGGACTACTCAAATCCATATGAGGTTTTGCTAGGGGGTAAAGATTCAAGTTCTGAGTGGATTGCCCATCTGAGATCACCATAGACCTGGACCTCAACCCAATATATGCATCTGCAGTGTCTAGCCACTGTCTTCCCAAGATTAAAGGATGACCCCCCAGGTTGGATTTGTTTTGTAAAATGAAAAAATCAGCCAAATAATTCCAAGAAGCCACAATGATAACCACATCTTCTATCATTACCTCGGGCTTGAAACGAGACCTATCTGCTAATTCAAGCACTGTGGGTGTAGGTCTAAGTCCATGAAATCCTAGGGAGATAAATAGGTATTTATTCATGACATTAATGGCTGCCCCCAAATCAATAAACATGTTGGTTATGGGTTGGTCATTAATATGGATAGTCACTGTAGGATTCCCTGGGTCATTATATTTGGTAAACAAAGGCTGGTCAATCATAAGATCAGACAGTTTCCCCATAACATGGATAGCAGCAGGGTCTTTCATTTTTCTTCCAGGATTTTTGACACACAGATCCCTCACTTTTTTAACATAGATAGGCACTTCCTTAAGATCTTGTAACATCAGAATCCGTACATACAAAATTTTCAATTCCTTGAGGAATTCAGATTCAGATTTTGATGCTAGCCCAATTTCAATTAATCGTTGAGGGTATGGAAGATCTTGAATCTTAACAGCTGAGTCAGTTGTCAAAGATGCACTAGCCTTGCTCGGGTTGGCTGATGTAGAAACAACAGACCCTTCTGAGCTGGCTGTTACAGGTGTAACAACAGGTGTTGTATCAGCTGTTACATGTGTAACAACTATCTCAGAATTGATAATATATTTTCTAGGCGACTCACACTCTTCTTCAATAATAATGGCAGTATGTTCAGGTCTGATTAATTTTCCCGAACGAAGCTAAACCTCTTTGAGTCCAATAGAAGTAATAAGATAATTCTGGAAGGTAACCAGAGCATCTATGCTCTGGGCTGCCTTATTATTCGAATTGGGGTTAGGTTTCACAGGTAATTGGGGTCGGACAGAAGGTGTAGGATTTTGAAGAGAAGGCAGTTGTAACTGTTGTTGCATTGGTAGCGGTAGGGGGTATTGGACCTTGGCCATTACCTCTCCAATTATGGCTCCAAGGATGAGGTTGCGATGGAGGATATTGCATTGGTGGAGGGGAAGGCCACAAGTTCCATGGTGAAGGAAATTGTATTGAGGAAGGAGTAGGATACTGCCATGGATATTGCTGACTATTATAAACATTATTCCAAGGATTAAAAAAGGAAAATTCTGGAGGCATGACTATAGGTCGTGGCTGACATGGCCTCTTTGATTCGATGAAATAGGAAGAATGGACATCCTCACTTGATTCTTGAAGTACAACCTTTAGTCTGGGCAGTTCAGGACATTGATTCGTGGAATGTGCCAATTCGCAAATGTTGCATAGGCTAACGCTACTCAGTCCACATTATCTTTCCAAATGTTTTTTTTTTCATCGGGGACAGAATATTGCTAAGGCTACTTCAGCTTCTGCTTGTGCTTTATTAACTTGCACCGCAGTGATCTGGGTAGAGAGAGTGCTAAGGAGGTCGGTTTTAAAATCCTCAAATAGATTTCCTATCTCTGCATTGGTTACTCCTCCACTTGTGGACTTCAGTATCCAAACTGAAGGGTCCTGAACTAAACTCCTCCCTTTAACTGATCCTCTTAAGCTCCGCAGGCAAAGCTTCATTATTTATTCAAGCAGTTCTTACGATATATATCCCTTTCCCAATAGATTTAAATGCTCCAGACAGTCATCTCTTATACCTCTTAAAAATATTGGTTTCAGGATTTCTGAGGCTAAGTTACTGAACTTAGACCTTTGTAAATTGTAATGGAATCACTCCATATAGTATTCCAAGCTCTTCTCCTCCTTTTGTGCAATTCTAAATATCTCTTCCTTCAAATCCATGGTTCAATAGTAATCCAGATATTTAAAGAGAAAGACCTCCCTCATGTCATTCTAGGTTCGAATCGTCCCAGCACCCAGTCTCATTAACCATCTTAATGCTGCTCCTTTCACAGTAGCAGGAAATAATTTCAGCTTCTGGGCATCTGAAGTGTAGTCATAACCTCTACACAGGACATCGAATTCGAAAAAAAATTTATCAGGATCTTCAACATCCATCCCTTGAAAGGATGGTACAGATGACAAAGGAATGTTTTTCATAGGAGCCTCATCCCGTGTCACTACTATCGGGAATTCAAAAGTAACGGAGCTATCTTTCATGACATTCTCATCTCCCATGGCTTATTCTTCCTGATGGGATGAGCTGACCTCGGAGGATGCAGGAGATTGATAAATAAAAGGATCAGGTTCTTCCAAGACCAGTTGTTTGACTGCACTACTAGCGTCCAAATGATGATCAACTAAATGTTATCCTTTAGGCCCCTGATGCTCCCCACTGGTCTCCCCTTGCCTTTCAATTCTCAGATCCTGATCGATGATTTTCCACTAATGTTTTAGATATAGAGTCTTGATATTAGGAGTGGATATGGTGTTCGAAGGGTGGTGATTCCTAGGCATGGAAGGCACCGATGCCTTAAGATCTGATATAGTAGCTACTTTCTGTGGTCATGTCTTCCTATTATCTTTGTATGAAGTAGATTTTTCCTTTTCTTCCCTCGAGATCAGATCTCCAAAGAATGTCTTTCTTCCCAAGTCTGCACTCTTCTTTTCCTTCTTACGACCCGTCTTTCCCATAGTTATTAGAGTGGGGGGTGTTTGTGGATTTTTATATCATCCTACTGGCACACATGGACCCTATGTGTATCAATTCATCCTACAAGTTCTTTATTTTCTACAGTGGTGAGCCTGCCTAGGTATGTTAGAGTGATGCGCAAGTTCTTACCTCTCGTCTTACCGCCTAACAACTGTATAGACGAAGACACCTGTTGGGCTTGAAATTGTCATTCACTTCCATTAAATTTTCAATTATATTTCCATATTATCACCTTCACTCCACCTCCATTTCATTACATTTACCTTACCATTACAATTATTGGGTTACATTTATGTTTTTCCAAACTTTATTAATTCCTAGTATTTTTAAGTGAAATTGTGGTTAAAAATTAGAAAATAATATGCACATACTTATACCTAACAAGTGGAATGAGTTTTTTGCCATGTGTAGGTCAAAAATAATATTCCATAAGACCCTTATGTGGTCTCCTAAGGCCAAATTCGAATTTGGATGGAGAAGATCATGGGAACATAAGCATATGTGTCTCATTTCCTATTTGTATTGTAACTCTAAGAAGACATGTGCCTTATCACTTCCTATTTGGATTGTAACTCTAGAGATATAGGGAGAGATTCATGGAATCTCATTAATGATATAGCTTCCCATATTTTGTATAAATAGGGGAAGCTTTCCCCTATCAAATCATGTGTAAAATTGGAGTTATGCTCAAGCTTTGAATACAAAATTAGATTATGGCACCTTAATCATGAATTTTCCTTCATTTTGATTTGGTGTTGCGTACATTGGAGCATCTCGATTTACCATCTCTCATACTTTTAGATCAACTGCCTAAAATGTGTGAGATTTACTTTCTTTTAAAGATTAAAGTTTATTTGCTTTCTTAGTATTAGTTTTAGAATAACTGTGAATCATTGTTCTTCTAAAATATTTCATGAAGATAGATAACTCTGTTTTCAAATCGAATTAAGATTGAAGTAATAAGAATACACAGTTTCCTAGTTTCCTTACTGTTTTGTCATTCATTTTCTTAGAACAGAATTGTCAATTAACTGTGTCAATGGATGTTTTCAAAAGCCATTCCAAGATGATGATCCTAAACTAAATGGTTGAATTTCTAATGCATACAGTGATTGAATTTTTTCTGCACATTGTTATTTTCTTTCTAGGAATTTAGAGACTAAGGCATAATTGACCTCTCACATAGCATCTCAAGAGGGTAATACTTCACATTGAATGTTGCAGAAAGTCAATTATACATTAGTTGTTTACAGTGAGTTTTATATGCTTTCAGATCCTCACTTAATTTCATCACTGATATTCCTAAAAATCATTCCAAAGAAATTGATTTAATCATGTTTTAGGACTGAATGGTTGAATGTTTAATGAGTGTAATTACTGAGTTACCTTTTTCATACTTTACTTGGTTTTCTATTTCATTAGGTATAATTGGTTACTTAACAGTATCTCAAGATGATCACACTTCATAATTGAATGTTGGAGTAACTAAATATACATTAGTTTTTTTCCTTTACATGTTTTGAAATTATTTCTTAGATTAAAATTTAAATTCCTGCAAGTGTAATTGCGTGCGCTATACTTTATTTTGAATTCATTTTCTTTCTTTTCGTTATTTGACTTCATAGGTTAGTTGAATTTAATTTTCATTATTTATGTCATAGATTAGATGAATTGGTTTTCATTATTATGTAGTTACAAAACCCCCGGGTTGACAAATTAAATGATAGGCAATTCTTTTGCCCGAACATTTTGTTGTCGTTTCCGGCGAAGTGTGCATAGGAACTAGCTTTCAATCTAGAGTGTATTTTACTTTTTTTGTTTTTACTAACCATTTATGGACATATGATCTAAAATGTAGCCCAAAGACTAAATTGAGGAATGGTATCAAAAAGCGATTGCGCCACAACATTCATCAATTATTCAAGAGATCCTTGCGGCAAATCAAAAGATCAAGACGATTTTTCATATCCTTACAAACAATCAGGTACATTTTTCAAGTTTGGATATGAATATTTCAAAGATTCTAATCCGTAAATGGCTTCATTGGAAGCATGAATATACTTAAAAATAAATAAACAAAATATATATATATATATATATATTTTAGATAGATAGGAAAAATAAAAATAAAACCAAACTTAGCTAGAATTTTAGAACTTTTTTATTTTTTATTTTTGTTGATTAATTCATTTTGAATAAATTTCAGTGACGCAGTAAGAATCACTTTGTTTTTATCACCATCAGAAATAAAATTTGTGTGTGAAAATATGAATTTATTTGACGACGTTGACTAGTATGCTCTCTTCCCGCACCTCGTTGCGACCTAGAAGATCAGAAAATCAAATCAGTCAATTTAAAAATTAATATTCAAAAATTCGTTGAAAATTTTTGCTGGAAATTGAACTACGATTCCATTGAAAATCATCGTTTGAGTCATCATCCTTTTTTTATCAGTTCTACAAATTTTAATGTTTTGCATCCTCTCAATCTTTTTCTGATTTATTAAATTGCATGTATACAATTTTTCTTATATATATGGCCAATGGAAAGGAGGCCCATGCATATGCATGAGACCAACCTTTGGCTTGGTCTTATGCATATGTGTAGGCCTTCAATCTACACAAAGACCCATGCACTGCAATAAAAAAGGAACCTTCTCTTTTCCATATTCGGTCTTCCTCAAGAAGAAGTTATTAGAAATCAATTTTAAAATTTGTAGAGACAAACAATGAAGGTGTATCGGATGAATAAATTGTTGATAAAGAGAAGGGTGCAAATTGCTGACGAAGAAAAGATTGCAATTGCAGAGACAGAGAATGAAAGTGCATCAGATGAAGAAATTGCTGATAAAGAAAAGATTGCAGACTGCTGATGAAGAGAAGATTGCAGATTCCATTGCAAGTAATTGGAATGAGGGTGATCGATCTGAACTTCTCTGTGAGAGACATGCCAAGACACATCAAAACCTGCAAATAAGAAATCAAACCACGGCAATTTTAGTTTGTTGCATAAGTAATTTCCAGAAAACGAAATTGCCAGAAATGTGTAACTGTTAAAAAAACCTGATTTTAAAACGCATTTTTTGAGAAAATTGAGGCGAATTAGAAAAAAATAAAACATGAGTTTTTTTCGGGAACGGGGTAAATTAGGTGACTTGTGAGGAATTTGCTGGAATTCGTAGCCATTTGGGAGAAATTCTGAGTTCTTCGGAGGTCCATTTTGAAAATTGCATGAAGAACAAAAGATTTTTTTTGAACTGTATAAATGTGGCAAGTTGAAAGCAGAAGAATCCAAGTGAATAAAAAACTCTACTCCACATGGCATGTGGTCTAAGAATCCAATTTGATTTAATAAATTTGATTTTAGAAGAATCCAAGTGAATAACAAACTCTGCTCCACATGGCATGTGGTCTAAGAATCCAATTTGATTCAATAAATTTGATTTTAGACACGTGTCTCGTGATTAAAAATAAATAATAATAATAATAAAATCAGTTGAGAGAGTTGTGGAAAATTTCACATGCTCAATTCCACTTGGCATTTTTCCAACATAATAGATCATCCATCAATTGCATGTTATATATATATATATGTATATATATATATATATATATATATATATATATATATATATATATATATATATATATATATATATAATTGGGATCATGAAATTTCCAAAAACATTATCCTATTAAAAAAAAAAAAAAATTGCAACACAGATGACGATTCAATTTGACAGATTTAATAATGACTTGCAGAACAATTGGAAGATTATTTAAATTATTTATCAATATTTAGCATTAAAAATATTATTGTTGTGTATTTTTCTATGAATCTTTAACTTGCAAAACACAGTGAATCTTTGTGATGCTAATCATATTAATGAGCACATTACATGAAGTCATCTAACAACAGGGAGTTGATATATTTTTCATGGTTATTTCTTAAAAATGGATTGTTATCGATATCATGAATTGGACTGAATATAACACTTTTGATTTTCCTTAATTTGTTTCATTTGACATTCAAATTTTTGTGTAAGAATCATAGAGGAATTGGCCATTTCCTTTTGAACACAATTATGTTCTTTATGTCAAGTTTTTTTTTCCAAACTTTATTAATTCCTAGTATTTTTAAGTTAATTTGTGGTTAAAAACTAGAAAATAATATGCACATACTTATACCTAACAAGTGGAATGAGTTCGTTGCCATGTGTAGGTCAAAAAGAAGCTTCCAGAAGACCCTTATGTGGCCTCCTAAGGCCAAATTCGAATTTGGATGGAGAAGATCATGGGATCATAAGGATATGTGTCTCATTTCATATTTGTATTGTAACTCTAAGAAGACATGTGCCTTATCACTTCCTATTTGGATTGTAACTCTAGAGATATAGGGAGAGATTCATGCACTCTCATTAATGAGATAGCTTCTCATCTTTTGTATAAATAGGGGAAGCTTTCTCCTATCAAAGCATGTGTAAAATTGAAGTTATGCTCAAGCTTTGAATACAAAATTAGATTATGGCACCTTACTCTTGAATGTTCCTTCATTTTGATTTGGTTTTGCGTACATATGGAACATCTCAATTTACCATCTCTCATACTTTTAGATCAACTGCCTAAAATGTGTGAGATTTACTTGCTTTTATAGATTAAAGTTTATTTGCTTTCTTAGTATTAGTTTTAGAATAAATTTGTAATCATTGTTCTTCTAAAATATTTCGTGAAGATAGATAACTCTGTTTTCAAATTGAATTAAGAATGAAGTAATAAGAATACACAGTTGCCTAGTTTCCTTACTGTTTTGTCATTCATTTTCTTAGAACGAAATTGTCAATTAACTGTGTCAATGGATGTTTTCAAAATCCATTCCAAGATGATGATCCTAAAATAAATGGTTGAATGTCTAATACATACAGTGATTGAATTTTCTCTGCACATTGTTATTTTCTTTCTAGGAATTTAGAGACTAAGGCATAATTGACTTCTCACATAGAATCTGAAGAGGGTAATACTTCACATTGAATATTGCAAAACGTCAATTATACATTAGTTGTTTACAGTTATTTTACATGCTTTCACATTTTTCTTTCAGATCCTCACTTAATTGCATCACTGATATTCCTAAAAATCATTCCAAAGAAATTTATTTAAACATGTTTCAGGACTGAATGGTTGAATGTTTAATGAGTGCAATTACTAAGTTACCTTCTGCATACTTTACTTGGTTTTCTAGTTCATTAGGTATAATTGGCTACTTAACACTATCTCAAGAAGATCACACTTCATAATTGAATGTTGGAGTAACTAAATATACATTAGTCGTTTTCCTTTACATGTTTTGAAATGCTTTCTTAGATTAAAATTTCAATTCCCATAAGTGTGATTACGCGCACTATATTTTCTTTTGAATTCGTTTTCTTTCTTTTCGTTATTTGACTTCATAGGTTAGTTGAATTTCATTTTTATTTTTTGATTTCATAGATTAGATGAATTGGTTTTCATTATTTTGTAGTTAGATTGATCTAAATTGAAAGATAATTTATAGCACATACAATGCATGCATGCTTCACAAGCTTACAAAACCCCCGGGTTGACAAATTAAATGACAGGAAATTCTTTTGCCCCAACAACACCCTAAAGAAAACACCTGAAAATTCACACTTATAAGTGTCCCGGTGAGACATTGGTGAGCCCGCTCAGATATGTTAGAGTGATGCGCAGGTTCTTACCTCTCGTCTTGTCGCCCGGAAATTGTGTCACTGGAGACACACTAAAAACACACAGAAATTGCACCTCTAAGTGCTCTAGTGTAGCATTGGTGAGCCCGCTCAGGTATGTTAGAGCGATGCGCAAGTTCTTACCTCTCGTCTTACCACCCAACAATTGCAGACTAGGTACACTCTATCATCTAACAAACAACTCTGTTTGATTGGATCTTCACTACCATTCCCAGCAGTGGCACCAAAATGTTGGGTTGTATTAATCACGACAAATGACTAAAACAATACACATAAATTATCGATCCAGGGACGTATTTTATTTCAACAACAGTCACATTGTTTGTATCGATACATAAAACGAGAAGCAAATCCAAATAATGGAAATCGTTGTTGAAGTAAATGCTGGAAATAAATCACTCATGCAGAAATAAAATGATCAACAAAATTGTGATCACGTCTCAATTAATCTGTCCTAGCACGCCACACGAAAATTACCCAGCTGGTATCTATAATCCCACGTGCGTAACAACATATAAAATATTAGAATTGAAGAATATCTATTCACAGCTAATAATAGCAACAACAACACTTCCACTAATATACAAAGCAAATAGAAATATATATACATAGCTACATTAACCGCTGCAATCCCTGCTAAAGAGGAGGGCCCTTACTCCCTAGCAGAGTGCAGGGAGAGAAATAACTTAACAGAAACTAAATAATATGATGCATGTAACAACAACAACAGGATAACTTGTATTAATCTGACAAAAATTACAGAGCCAAAGTAATGATGTTCTCCACTAACCTTTCGACCTCAAGGGTCGAGAACTATATAGTGGTTACATCTCAGAAAAACGAGTGAAGGATTAGTCATGAGAATCTTATGATTCTCATGCTAGTCAAAATAGAATACATATGGTTACAACCACTTCTTAATAAAAATTCTGACTGGAAAATTATAGATTACAATCAAACCACCTAGAGGTTTTTATCCAAAAATACAATACGTAATAACTCCTACAGCTATTGTGATAAACCACAATTGTAGCGTAACAGCTAGAGGACAGGTCAGCATCAAAAGTTGACGAGATCCAGTCAGTGGTACAGCTGTAACAATAGTTCGTCAACGGGTCTGTAACAGCATGGTGTAACAACGTCATGGTGTAACATCTCACTGTAACATCACACCCTTAAATTCTCTTGTACGCCTCATGATCTAGATCTTTTGTGCTACAAATAGCATCTGGAAAGACAACAAAGACCAGAAAACTTCTCCAAACATTCATCCTCATTTAGTCATAAAAATACATGATACATCATAATAATTGATGAAATGGCAAGGTAATGAAAATAAAGTGAAACAACACAAGTTAAGATAGAAAGGTAGGAAAAAGAGGAAAATATAGTCCCAGTGTTTGTAGTCATGAGGTAAAATGGAGGAAACAAATGTAGGAAATAAGTACAAAACTGGCACCCAACAATTACCATAATGAAAAAGGATCTATTACTCAATAATGATGACATGTTGGATTACTTGAAGCATTCTAAGTACTTCTTCATAAATCTAGATTCAAATATTGGTCAGAAACAAATGAAAGAGGAAGATATGGAAGACCACGTTTAAGACCAAATAAGGCTTGTATAAATGGTTGGGGTTACCACTTAGGTTAAAAAAATTTGTGAGAATGGTGAATGAGGTAATTAAACATCTCATAGACAAATTTGTAATCATTTACTTGGAAAATATCCTAATATTTAGCAATAAAAGGTATGAGTATCTCTAAAAGTTTCTTAAGAGAGGAGCATCTCCAAGATTTGAAACAAATCTTGAAGACCCTTGAAAGACCTATACTAAATTTAAAGAATGATTTTGTAAAATATTGTTTGGTCTATCTTGGATTTGTAGAAACTAAAGGAGAAATGAGTATTAATCCACCAAGATAGAAACCATCATAGTGGCAAAGACTAAGTAATGCCATTCATGTATGGAGCTTCATGGGAGAAGCATAATGTCACATTTATATATATATAGCTTCATGGGAGAAGCACAATATATTTATATCCCATTTCTCACATCTTGTAACCCATCTGCATGCTTTGACAATAGGGAATGATCAATTTGGGTGGATTGGAAAATCAAAGATTACTTTCCAATAATTGAAGAGGAAGATATATAAAGTACGAAACATAATTCTTCCCAATCTTCAAAAGCTTTTTGAAATTGAACAAATGGAAATTCTGCAAAGCCCAAACTTAAATTACCCCAAATTCAAAATATTTTTGAAATTGATCGAATACACTAGGTTATGTCATAGAAACAGCCCTTGTACATGAAAGAAAGTAATAGCCTATCATTCATAGCCATTCACAAGAGACATGTTAAATTGCCCTAACTTATCCCAAATAGTTGTATATATTTGTGTAGGTGGTGAAGAAATGGGAGCATAACTAGCTGATAAGGAATGAAACTTAATCTATACAGAACAAAAGCATGTGCAAATTTGGAATATCGACAAACCCACATGAAGTTGCAACAGTACATGCACTTCAAATTTATGGGGTTCATTGTAGCAATTTCATTTGTTGATAAATACAAGAAAGGTGTGACTAATAATATTAAAATTCAATATCTCTCCTTTCTTTATCATAGATTAATGTTGCTGGCATAATCATGCGGTGTAAGTTTATTACCCATGTAGAGGAAGTTTATTACCCCTGAAGAGATCAAGGCCCAATATGTTAAGGATGTTTATATGCTTCCCTTCAATGATCACTATTTATTATTCTCATGCTAATGCTCATATCGTTAGTGGTTGGATTTAATGACTTCGTATTTTTTTATGGTTGAATTTAATTAGATTGTGGACTCTGTAAACAAGTTAAATAGTTGACTTTGTA
This sequence comes from Pinus albicaulis, assembly GCA_034641835.2. Taxonomy (NCBI): domain Eukaryota; kingdom Viridiplantae; phylum Streptophyta; class Pinopsida; order Pinales; family Pinaceae; genus Pinus; species Pinus albicaulis. The sequence goes on along the minus strand of CM076569.1, from coordinate 845,329,746 downwards.
TTTTTTAATCATATTTTCAGAATATTTCAGTAGTGCAAACACTAGATCATGTCCCATTAGAGAAGCAAATATGTCAAAGGTAGTGAGACATTTCAAAATCTAAAAAAATAAACCAATAAACTACAACAATCTGGGCTTTGTCTAACAAGGCTACAATTTCATCAGGGTGGTGAATTTCTTGCCATAATTCATTAAAAAATCTGATTGGGTTTTTTGATGGGGAAATAGATTTAGCACCATCAAAAAATTTTAAGGCACACAAAATCTAGAAACTTGACCTCTATAACCAAAATTTTAAAAAATATCTAAAATATTTTCTCAAAATCATACCTAATTTTTATTGTTTTCCAAACTAAAACTTGACATGTTTAGACCATGCATATTTGGAAAATTTCAAGTTGGTGTTTCCATATTTATCAAAGGAAAACCAAGTAATTGGAATCTATAATTGTATACCATTTCCAGTACCTGATAAATTTTGGTAAACATGTCTATGGATTTCCTTGGTGACTTGACAGAGACTCGACAAGGACATGCCAATTTGTAACTTGTTGTCGATTGGTAAATTAAAAAAATCTACATCTAGTCCACGCAAGAGGAAAATTATAATTCAGAAAGCAGAATATAACTTATTTAAGCATGTACATATCCATTATGGGTTGCCAAAATCTTGATCCAAATGGACCAACTACAAGAAACGATATGCAATTTGCAATTTTGGCACTAACTCAAAAAAGGAATGAAGAAACCTATCACTAGTGGATATGAAACTCATGCCCATGAATTGAACCACACAAGACCACTAGTATGATTCCTGGAGCTCATCCAAGCCCAGGGGCCGAAGATGACTCCGAACTCGGGGTGACGAGAAGGATCCATTGGAATCACGGACACAAGCCTAGGCTCAAAGATCATGAACTGAACTCATAGAATCATGTTGTAGTGAACACTAAGTAAGAGTTCACTGACTACCGACTGTGAGTTGGATAACAAGTGAGTTCATAGTCCAAATGAGCTTAGACCCATCTAGGATGGAAGAAAAAAGAATGGAGAATGGGAGAAGGTGAAATCAACAAGAGAAGGAGGAAAGTGGGCATGGCTGAAAAATAGGAAATCCCAATTCAACAAGTGGTTAGCAAGTCACAAATAGGGATTCGGGCCCCCTGAGAGTATCTAAGAATTGTAAGTTGGAATGATAGAGTTTTTTCATGTTGGAGAGAACTCGGATTAGGGCCCATAGCAAAATGGAAAGACATCAATATATTTTTATAAACTCATGAACATAAGTGTTGCAAGGTTCCAAAATATGAAGGATTCAATAGAGTTTCAGTGTGGAATGAAGAAATAGAAACAAGTAAAGGACGTGGATGGATCACAGTTCTAATAAGAGAATCGTGGAGCATAATAGTAAAAATGGAAAAAGAATATCCAAATAAGAAATTTATATGGTTGATTATAACTAACAACAAAGTAACATTCAGGTTGGATGCATGTTACTTTGCCCCAAAAAAACCTCAAAGTTTTACAAGAAGACAAATTTAGATAATGAAGACCCTTTTGCTGCTTTAAAAAGAGATATTTCTTTGTTCTTGATGTTGGGAAATACAATGTTAATTGGTGAATTTAATGCTAGGAAAACAAAAAAACAGTCTATTTAATCAGGAAGTGATGAGAATATGGAAAACAACCCTCTTTGGTTAGAGGAGAGTGAGGATCATGCGTGGAAAAGGAACTCTTAGGATGGGAATGGGAGTGTGTCCCACTTTGGAATTGAGTTGTTAGGCTTATGTAGCCTCTACGACATGGTCATTTTCAATGGCATGAAAACTTGGCCAAGATCCGGTGGCATCACATGTAAAGCTTACAATGGTCAAAGAGTGGTGGACTATGTGATATTCTCCCAGATATTTATTTTCAATTTGTCAGATTTCAGGATTGGGTTTTATACTATTGAGATGAATTCAGAGCATTTTCCTCCCCTTACTAATTTGGGCATGCACACAAATGGGCTACATGAAGTGCATACCCAACAGTTTCAAAATAAAACACACGCAAGTGGAAACATCCTCATGAACCAATAAAATCAAGAGCTCTTTGTTGTTACTCTAGAACAATTCTCTCAGGTGACAAAAAACAACACAAATTTCAAAGAAGATAGTGCAGGAACATAGTTTTTTTGCAGTAATATGTTGATCCCTATAATCCATAAAGCCTTAGAGGTGTGCAAAAGGGCTCAACCTAAGAAGGTCTCAAAAAATTTTCCAACTAATCCTTGGTATGATGAATAGTGCAAGGCTGCGAAAATGTCACTTAAGAAGGAGATAAACAGTGAAACCCTGAAGAATTATACAAATCTAGTTAAAACTAAAAAGGAAAATCACATGGCTGTTAGAAGAAATGAATTAATTTATTTTGGAAAGCACAACCCCAAAGGTTTCTAGCGGGCGCTACAATGAAAGACAAAGAAAAAAATAATAATATATCAGTTTGCACAGTGGTTAGATTATGTGAAGCTGATCTATGAGAGAGATCGGGTGAAAATTAACCCCCCCATAATCAACACTACAACCAAGTTATTCTCAGTGGAGGAGTTCAAGCGAGGTATAAAAATATTAGCAAGTGGTAAAGATCAAAACATTGATGGTTTACAGGCATAATTTTGAAATTAGGATGTTTAGATCTTGGCCCCATTCATTAAAATTATATTCAACAATGTCACACAAGGAAATTTTCTAGTGGAATGGACTAAAAGCATGGTTATCCCTCTTTACAAAATTGGAGACATCAATAATCCCTCTAATTACTGCACTATTATGGTAAATCCTCTTGGAAAGTTGTTTGGGATCATGTTGGAGTGTGTTAGCAATCCACCAAATTCCCAAGGCTGAAGAAGGAATCCCAACAGAGGTAACCATAAACCAATATTTTTACTTGATAGATAGCCCTATCAAGTCAGAGAGGTCTCTCTCCAAAAGGGTCATAGCAATGAGGGCTAGATAAATTAGGGTTTTTAGGCTAGATATTGAGTGCAGGGGTTTGTTCGAATTTGATTTGGTTGGGTTTCATTGGATTAAGAAATTAGGTCAAGGGAGCTAAGTCAGGGTAAATGAGATAGGGTTGCAGGGATTCAATGGGGCAAGGTAGGAATACGGCTTATCACTTAAATATTATTGTGATGGAATGGTTTTGAGACTGAAGAGAAGCTAGGAAGAGCATGGGAGATGTATTCTTCCTAGACAGAGGAGAATGGACAAACTATGATCAATTTCCCAAAACAGAGCATGAGCAAGCATCTGTTCTGATTATCAAACTTGAAAGAGATCATACCATAAAAATGAAGTGAACATGAATAAAATACATTCTAACAAATGAAACTGAAGAAAATACAATGATAAACATCAATACCACAAGTACACCATAAAATAGCTGAAACTCCTCTTTATTAGCTGGCCAAACTGAGTACAATAGTTTCCTTGATCAATAAGCAAACATACAAATTGATTCCAACCATTTATTAGTGTGAAGAAAGGGGCTAAATAGACATCAAACAAGCTTCACTCATCCTCAGGGGTCGAATCCATGAGGTGAGGAAGAGATCCACTAATTTATGAACTGAAAGCTGAAGTGTAGGATGGTCCAAGTGACTCACTCATTACGCTCAAACTGATTCATCTTGACTAAAGGATAACTTTACCTAATGAATATACCCTAGGTAACTTATCCTTGAAATAATTAAATTTACCACGATGAATTACATTAATAGAAATATGATTTTCTGAGATAAAATAAAAATTTACAGTTAAAACCCAAAAAGATCAGCAAATTGTCATATGCGCAGCGCCTTAAGGTTGTGCACCCTCCATGTTCAAGGCAACTTGTGACTGACCTATAGGTGTCCAAATCAAGCCCAAGATGGCTTGTTGGAAATATTGTCAAGTCCTCTTTCTAAATATGCCTCCATCTCTCAAAATGATGCAACTTTGACGCTTCAAAATTGCAATCTACCAAGACTGCACTATGAGGCAAAAACATGATTTTTTGGTGGTTTTTTGCCCTTTTGACTGACCAATTTGCCTCAAAAACCTTATAAAATGTACAGGGTGCATGTATTCGTCATTTTGAACCCAATAGTGGTGACCTTTTACCCAAAAATGTGCCTATCATTTGCGCAACACCTAGGGCGCTGCGCATATGACAAATTTTATGCTAAATCCTTATTCAGAAAAACACAGTCAAACTTGGAATTTGAAAAAAAGTTTGTAAATGCCTCAAAAATTTTAAAATAGCTGATGATGATGTGTCTAGGCTTGAAGGGAAGCCTCAGCAAGAATTTCCAGCTTTTTCTTTTCCTCTATGGTCAACTCTTCAATTTTTTCATTGGCACTTTTAAGCTTGGCCAATGCAATTTTCTCCTTCAAGGCATAGTGTTTGACATTCTTCCTCAATAGGTCATTATCCTTATTTTCCTTTTCTAGCATCATCTCCAAGTGTTGATTGGCTCTATCAAGCCATGGATCCTTTTTCTCACTGATCTCTATAGCAAGATGCTCATTTAGGGTTAGCTGATCATCAAGCTCAACCTCCCTTTGCCTCCTAGAGCTAGAGCTATTTTCAACCCTCTAGTTCTAGGTCTCTGTCTTGGTACCTATTCTTCTTCATAATCAAGTAGGACATACCTTTCAAGTGTTTCATATAGCATGAATTTGGCCTTTTGAGCCTCCCTTTGAGTAGTGAAATACTTAACCTCATTAATGACTTGTTTGGTTTTCAATTTCTCATTCTCTTGCTCAAGGAAGTGTATTACATATCTTTCCCTGTCAATATTATTTTGAAACTCATTAATCTTGACATCCTTACATTTGATGGCATCATTATTTATTTTTTCATTGTCATCCTCTTCTAGGTCAACAAGCTGAAATTCCTGCTCTGAGTCATGAGTGTCCTCCTCATCATGAATGATTGACTCAATGAACTTCTTTTTGCCTTTGTCCACCTATTGTGTTGTTGTAGAAGGCATGGCCCCTTCCACTCCATGTGGAGTAAACACATTCTTGTAGCTTCTTTGGTAGGTTTTTGGAAATGGCTCAACCTCAACCATACTAGCCCACTTAGGGTTAATATTCTCCAGGTTGTTGGGTGATCCAATGTCATGATGAGATGAAGATGAAGGAGGTGAAGTGGATTGATCAAATGATGATGAATGAGCTATGGGATGAGATGGAGGAATGGAAGTGTATGGCTGGGATGATGAAGGCACATTTTTTGCATGCTGAGTAGGAGGATATCTAAATATATCATGGGCTATGAAGGTGTCCCATGCAATGTTTAGTTTATTAAGATGGTGGAGGACTATTATTTTAATGAGGGAATGATGGAATGGACTTTTCATTTGATGTTTGTATTTTCTTTTCTGGACAATGAATGCCATATTATCTATTCTTCAAAAAAGGTAGTAGAGTATGTTGTTGAGGCCTTAGAAATTTGTGGCAACAACAAGGGGATAACCACCCAGTCTGAACCTTAAAGAAGCTCCTTTTCCGTTTGGGATAGCGGCTCTGACTGGGGGTAATGGGACCAGTTTCCCAATTTCGGGTTTTATATGATTGTTGGGTTTCCTTCAAATGATTTGCAAGAATAATGACTAAAAACTAAGACAACTTTATTCTAAGATGCAAAAATTTGAATTAAATCTGATCTAATCTAACCCGGGATAATGCTGATTTTATGCAATCTAAAATGATGTCTATTCAGTCTATGATGATTTAGATCAATCATATACTTAATAGACTTAATACTTTTGTAAGATAATCCTTTTGAAAAAATAGTTAATCAGAGGAAGATGTAAAACATATCGCATATATTCTGATGATCATATATAAAACAAATCAATTTCTATTATGATATCATACAATAGTGCAATTGATACTTCAAAAAGAAACAATTTATTTCATACATAATTCATGAAAGCTAGATTTACCACTAATATTAAAAAAGAGTTTAGCATATACGATAATAGTACCAGATGTTTGTTGTCATGCTCATCTTTCTATCAATAAGTCTTTCAGAGAATACAATAGTGCATCAACAATGATCAACTAAGATGATATATAATTGAAAATACCATGTTCCATTATTTTATCAAGACATCTACAAACATACAGTAATGCGTTCTTTGTAAAAAAATTAATAAAAATTCTAGACCCTTCTCTAAATGCATGAGAAGGGTTCAAATACTACATTAACTACTTACAAAAATAGATTGTACAAAATATCTTATCAGGAGGTTTCAAACAACCTTCCTCATTCCTAGTATCTAATTGCTAAAATTGAAATTTCCAAAAAAAATTAACTTATGATCATGCTTGATGATCGGCTAGTGCTGGCTCTGCTTTTCTGTTCACAAATATCGGACATTGGTTGAACCTGTGGAGGCTTCCCGAAATGTGTTTTCATCTGTCCAGTAAATATAGCATCAAGTAAAAGTGGCAACAATTTTTGTATGGAATCTAGAGAACAATTCAATGTCATTATTTGACTATGAGGTTTAACTAAGAGTTCCCAGTATGCTTCCCAATTAGTCTTTTTCAATTGTGCAATTGTTTCTTCTCGTATTTGACCTGTATTTTTCCAACTTTTCTCCAATATTTTGAGAGCAAGAATTGATTTAGGATATCCTTTTTTAATTAAACTAGAGGTATGTAACATGTGTTTGATTGTCTTGACAATGCTCTTTGATATTACTGATGCTCTAGCTATTGCCAATTTTGCCTATTTTACTTGTGTATCCCAGTCAGTAAAGAGAATATCTTTATAAGTTTCTTTGATCTTTGGGAGATTTGATCTTCTACCTCCCTCTGAATCCTGCCATTCAATATAGTCAGAAATTTTGGTATTGAGTTCATTAAAATCAATTCTCTGATCAATAACTGTATTAGTCAATTTTTCACTGATTTCCAAATGTGGAACTATGTCTGACATTTGTAAGACAAACAAATCTTGTTGTTTTGAGAGTAGGGTATTTAATGCCAATGCTTCTTTAATGAATTCCTCTGCAGTAGTGTTGGAGAGGTAAATCCCCTCTGTGGACAGAGGCGATCCCTACTAGCCTAGATCGGGTCTAGCAACAACAAAGTCACGCTAAGACGTAGGTTCCTAGTTACAAAATACAAAGATGCGACAAGATGCCTACCTTAAGTCCCACAGTGCTATTGTTTGCAGAGAAGATGGTGCTTCCGTCCTTCACTTCGGTAAATCACAATTCTCTCGCCTAACATTTTCAAACACCTGCACGTACACGAAGAAACAACAACATAATGTAAAACCTAATACATGCAACCATATATCAGTCAGAGAAGATATAATTCATAACATAAGACATGAACATATGAATGGAACCATAATCAAAGTCGTTTATTATTAATAAAAACGAAAGAAAGATACAACCTTATCTCTGATGCTGGATCTTCCTTTGGCAAGTCAACAACAGAGCACGTCTCGATGAAGCTCGTCGGGATGGGACAAGGCTCTCTCTCTTCAGCTGTCTGACGATAGTCTCCTTACTACTGATTCAACTCTATTCAGCCTAGCTTGCAAAGGGAAAATGACAAGCTTATATAGATGGTGGAAGGGGAGTTGGGATCCCTACAATGGTGGGATTGGCCCTATCCTCAAGGAAGCTTCCATGATAGGTGGAAAACCACTTCCCCTACATGGAGATCCGGAGCCAAACCTCCAAAATCATTTTAGAGACTCGTTCAGGAGTTGGTTGGAATCAAACTTACACCATTTATTTTTAAAAAACAATCCTTATTAAGCTTGGCATGAGTAATACACTGAGATAGAGTGCCAGTTGGCGCGCCCTCTTTGGTGGATTTCCCCCATTGGCGCGAGGGCTAAACTGGCTGGTCGCACCAAGGCCAAAAGGTCTATTTTCAAGGCTTTTTACAGGAAACTGTCTTCAGAGGAATGATTTTCCTTGTCAAGGGGGATGCCATGAAAGTGGTTTCAGGTCATGTCACTGCTCACAGGTCACGGAAAAGGCCCTCCAATGTGCGGGACGGGGGATTGCAGGGACGGTGACAAATTACTGTGTAACAGATGCCCCCTAAAGCATGAGGCCCAAGAGAGAGAGAGGGGTGAAATGCTTTATGAGAATGTGTCCAATTGAAAACATTTCTGTCGGAAAACCTGCGTAGACAAGTACAACTGATATCTCAAATACATGATATGTGGTATGGGCACAGCCATCCATAACAGAGTATACAATAATCAAGATCCAAGTTATGGACACAACCATCTAGTGAGGATCGATAAATAGACTCAGGTATGGTCACAGCCATCCAATCAATGAGTCATGTAACCAATCATGATAATCCACAAAATCCACAGCTTGGATTCCAACAAACAAAATCCAGGGTCTTGCGCTCCATCTCGACCCGAAAAAAGTACAAGTTCAAGCATGTGAATAAGTGAGCTGAAGTCGAACATGCAGGAACATCATCTGATTACCAGCCAATGATGAGAGCCATTAACAGATGCGAGAGGAACCACCAATAATAACAATGGCCCTCAAGGTACTACAGGTACAATCCACAGAATGTGAACAGTGAGCTGGCGTCGAACACCCGCAGAATCACTCGATTGAAGGTCAATGATGAACACCTTGCGTCGAATGCGAAGAACCTGCCATTGAGGCATGCAAGTTCGAAGGTACCTGAAGGGAGTCTCTAGATTAGCTTCTTGGATAATGAGCTAAAGTCGACAAGAAGTCACCTTGATCAAAGGTGGGCCATAGTGTTTCCCACATCATCGACGTGAGACAGAGGAATATAATGTTTGTGAATTAGGATCAATAGAGAATCAGAGGAGGGTTGAAACTGCAGAGGTCAACTTATCTTGAACACATTGGCAGCACGACAGTGGATTTGGAAGTATTTGACATCAAAAGATCTGAGGTCATGATGACGCGGCAAAGAGCAGATGAGAGGTCAAAAGGGATTACCCAAACCCATGGAGGCAAGCAGAAAAAGAGATGAGATTTCCCCAACCTGACATGAATGCAGACAAGTGCCATGTTCAAGAGCGACATACTATCGACACGACTATGATACTGGTTCCATTTTCCCCACCATTTTTGGCAAGTACCCCAATTATATTTGAAAACAAGCTTGAAGGGGATAGCATATGCTTGTGATATAAGTTCGTCCTTCGGACGAATCCATCCTAGTACATTTAACGAGCCCTAGGAAGGAGGAACTCGAGCATCGTCATTACGACTAAATCCGATGTCATCAGGTTTTAACGAGTCTGAAAAAGGAAGAACTCGACGTCTTTTAATTTTTAGAGAGTTTGAAAAGACAACGGAAAATTAAACTCCAACAGTCCCTTTTCGTAAATAGTTCCTCAGATCCGAAAAGGTAGAAAACTGTGTCTGAGAAAGCCTACTAGTCGTGATAGGCTAGGGTATTCCTTTTTCGTAAATAATCTATCCTAGCCTGAAAAAGGGATAAACGTATACTCAGTAGATGTCGTTTCGCAGCCAATTTAACGAGATCAAAATGACAAGCGACTCGGCAATATTTTCATATTTAGAGAGTCAGAAAAGAGCTGAAAGATGACTCCTCCTGGAGGAACGAGTGGTATAAATGGAAGCAACTGGTTCCGGTGATGGTGGAACTGCTCTAAACAAGTAAAGGTTAAGAGGCTGGCTAACAAGACCACTCATCGCAGCGGTTCCTCAGGAATGGTTAAAACAACCAAGTGAAGGCATATGATCGACCAAGCAGATAGTGACGATGGAGTGAGAAAACCAAGGCTCATCTGGCAAAAACAGGTTGATAAAATGCCAATCACAAGAGGTAAAATGGGAATGGTTTCATTTTTACACAAGCTTGAAATCAGGAAACTTTGCTTGAAGTTGGTTTCATTTTTACACAAGCTTGAAACAAAGATAAACTATGCTTGAAACCGGTTTCATTTTTACACAAGCTTGAAACGGAATCAAACTATGCTTGAAAAAGTAAGCATGCCCTCGGCATGGTGACTCAATTCAACGTACATGCCCCCCAAGCTTCAATCCATATGAAAGGAAGATGGAGTGAAGGTTCAAGTTACGAGATCAAGAGAAAGACTCGATTGGTATATTACGAGAACTAATCAAAGACTTGAATTGAACAGGAAAGTGTTTCATTATTTTAAAGAGGTTGACACATTAAAAGAAATATCCTCAGATGACCTTGTTTCATTTTTTAAGGAGTTTGACACAAGGAAATGAACTGTGCTTCGAAGAGCTTGTTTCATTTTTTAAGGAGCTTGGCACAAGAAAAATGAACTGTGCTCCAACCACCTTGTTTCATTTTTAAGGAGCTTGACACAAGAAAACAAACTCTGCTCCGACCACCTTGTTTCATTTTTTAAGGAGCTTGACACAAGAAAACGAACTCTGCTCCGAAGACGACTCATTATGATGAATAAGAAGTCATGGCTTCCAAGAGTTCCACACTGGATGGGAGAACAAAATCTCGGAAATCAGGACCCAATGCCCCCAGCACACTATGCACAACGTCATCATCACTGAGTACAGGCACGAGGTAGGTAGCCACATAGTTGACCTGCGGCCGGGCAGATACAACGAGTGGATAAAAACCAGGAAGGGATGATGGAGGGCCAGCTGCCACATCAAGACCAAAGAACGAAAGTTGATCAATGGTCACGATCCGTCCTTCATGTGGAAAGAAGACCACACGAAAAAGGGAGGAGACAAGCACTCCCATGGCATAGGTGTAATCGCGCCCCAAGAGCAGATTGAAATCCAAGAGACCTGGAACAACCATCACGTCCATATGGACGGTTTTACCTCCCAAAGTAACAGGTAACCTCAGAAGAATCCCTAACGGTTGACTAGTTCTTCTGTTGAATGCCAACAAATTCTGCGTAACAGGCACAAGCGGCGGCGAACCGAAATCTTGCCAAGTAGTTG